>CM044446.1:17891360-17923767 GCA_024363595.1 Xenopus borealis | reverse complement strand
GGGGTTTTTTGCCTTCCTCTGGATCAACTAGCAGTTAGGCAGTTAAAAGTAAAAAAAAAATGTGGCCTGGAAAATAGTATTTGTACCTGGATAGAGAACTGTCTAAAAGAGAGAGTGATGGTAAATGTAACATTTTCTAATTGGACAAGTATTGTGAGTTGTGTACTGAAGGGCTCTGTACTGGGTCCCTTGCTTTTCAACTTGTTTATTAATGACCTGGATGTGGGCATTGAAAGTACTGTTTCTATTTTTGAAGATGATACTAAATTGTGCAGAGCTATAGGTTCCTTGCAGGATGCTGCCACTTTGCACAGTGATTTGTCTAAGTTGGGAAACTGGGCAGCAACTTAGGAGTTTCCTTAAATGAGAAGGATCTTGGGGTTTTAATAGATAACAAGTTGTCTCATTCTGGGCAGTGTCATTCTGTAGCTACTAAAGCAAATAAAGTTCTGTCTTGCATAAAAAAGGGCATTAACTCAAGGGATGAAAACGTAATTATGCCTATTTATAGATCCCTAGTAAGACCTCATCTGGAATATGCAGTGCAGTTGTAGACTCCAGTCCTTAAGAAGAATATAAATGAGCTGGAGAGAGTGCAGAGACGTGCAACTAAACTGGTTAGAGGGATGGAAGACTTAAATTATGAGGGGAGACTGTCCAGACTGGGGGTTGTTTTCTCTGGAAAAAGGGTGCTTGCGAGGGGACATGATCAAACTTTACATATACAGATGCAGCCACTTGGATTTGTGTGTCGTGACTCAGGATTAATTGAAGAAACTGTTATCATAAGTCATCTTAACTCATTTAATGCATTAAACCTTTTCATTAGCATACCAAAGCACCATTGTTTTCAATGGTGAACTCTAATTGGATATATGCCCATAACTATACTAACTGTAGAATTTTGTATCAAAATAGCCTTTGATATTGTCTGTCCAAAAAATCATCCAAGCCCCTTTTGAAAGCATCAACAGAATCAGCCATCACAACATAACCCGGCAGTGCATTCCACAACCTCACAAGTGTCATTTTTCACCTTCTGAAGAGACTTGGGGGGGGTCTTCGACCATATATACTGTTCAAAATTGATACATTTAGTTAATACATTTCTTACCTTTGTCCCTGCTGAGCAGAATCTCTGGGATTCATTACAGGCAGCTGTTAGAATTGATGCAATAGTTGCTAATACTCCAGAGATACTGCTGAGAAATGTGTCAACTGAATGTTGCAAAATTGTTGACAATTGAGAGTCTGCGCCTGAATTACTGAGCTGCCAGACTCAAATGCCAGAGACAAACTTTAAACTTAAGATTTTGTAAAAACTGTAAAAAAATAAATAATGGAAAGTAAATGAAAAAAGTCTTCATTTCTTAGGAACAATCTGAAAATAACTGAAAAACATGTTTGGAAGGTGAACAATCCCTTTGAAATGTGTATGAAATCACAGGAAAGGGCACACAAAGTAAGACATGTCAAAGATGGCAGTTTTGAAATAGGAGATGCATTCTCATTCAGATTTTTATTCTCATTCTGATGGCCTTTTCCTAACTTCCTGCCTCTTATTTCTTTTCTGCCATCGCTGATAAATCTCTTTTATGAAGAGATAATGGAGCAGTATTTGTCTGTGCCTGCAACCAATTAACCTCTTCCTGACAATCACTATGTACCATATGATAGGCTGTCTGTCTCATTACATCTCACCTTCTAATAAGGAGTTTGGTGCAGGGAGTACATTCCTAGTTCACAAAAACAGCCAAAATAGTCTCTATATTCCTCAATACTGCTTGTACATTCAAAAATGTACTTCCAAAAAAATAATTGTACAACCATATACACAACACTCACAATGAGGAACACACAATAAAGCTGGTCATACACTATAAGATCAGCTTGTTTGACAAGGTCACCAATGTTGGTAGTACAAACCTTCAAGACGAGGACTTCATCAACAAGGTGATACAATCCCAATCCCAGATGTCTGTCGGATTGGCCCGTCAGATGTTCCCATACACAGGTAGATAAACTGCTGAATCAGCCTAAGGACCCAAATCAGCAGATTAAATCTGCCCGTGCATGGCCACCTTAATTTATATTGCATAGGGCTGCTGTATTTGGTTATTAATATATGCTTGGTTAATGCTTTAATACCAACTGTTATTCATGGGAATAGCTCAAAAGGCAGAGCAGCAGAGTCCCTCTGCACCATCTTCTGTCCATTGATATCCTCTTTGGGTCTGGATGTCAACACTGAGACTGCAGATGCAGGTGCAGTTGGGACTATTTAGGAATCTGCCTCAACTGCACATCTGCTAGCAGGCTCTGTGTTGTCGAACAGACCCAAAGAGGATATGAATGGACAGAAGATGGTGCTAGGGGGACTCCACAAAATTGCAAAAAAGAGTCCTACTCTAAATAATATGATGTATGGGGAGGGAGAGGTAAACGGGGGCAGATAAAGGGCAGTTGAGAGAGCTATAATATCTCAGGGGGCTTAGTTCTCCTTTAATATAGGGCAAGTTTGTTGCATATATATATAATGAACATATATGTGCTACTTAAATGGCCATACATTATAAGATCAGCTTGTTTTGCAAGGTTGCCAAAGAAATAGATCTTTCTTCCCCAAATGACCACCAATATTGTACTTAGGGCTGCCATCAGGGGGTGACAGGGGGGACAGTCCTCCCAGGCCCGGAGGATTCTCAGCAGTAAGGGGGGCCTGGCCGCGCCGTAGTTAACTGGATTGCCGGGCCCCTTCGTTGGTGCCAGCGGTAATTCTGACCTCCCTAGTTCGTTTCTCCATTCAGAGACAAGGACGCCGTCACTGTTAAAGGGAATCCTCTCTAACCAATCAGTTATTGCATAGCGCCACCAGCCCTCTGCTTCTATCAGCTGACTTCACACAGCATGTCAGGCCGCCGAGGTTACTCGCAATGAAAGTGCTGAGATGCGCCCTCCACTAATGCGTCATCGAGATGCCCTGAACATTCTGCTTTAAGCGCAAAACGTCCAAGTGTTGAAGGGTACAACTCCCCACTAGGGATGGCGCGAACTGTTCGCCGGCGAACTTGTTTGCGCGAATATCGGCTGTTCGCGCTCGCCGGATGTTCGCGAACGTCGCGCGACGTTCGCCATTTTGGGTTCGCGTTAGTTGGCGCTTTTTTTTTGCCCTCTCACCCCAGACCAGCAGATACATGGCAGCCAATCAGGAAGCTCTCCCTCCTGGACCACCCCCACACCCCCTGGACCACTCCCCTTCCCTATAAAAACCGAAGCCCTGCAGCGTTTTTTCATTCTGCTTGTGCTGTGTGTGCTTGAAGAGCTAGTGTAGGGAGAGAGCTGTTAGTGATTTGAGGGACAGTGGATAGTAAGTTTGCTGGCTAGTAATCTACTGTTCTTCAAACAACTGCCATCTAGCTGTGTGAGCTTGTTCACATTCTGTCTAAATATCCATAATATTACCGTCTCCAGAAAAAGCACCTGAGTGACTTTTTTCAAGCAGCCATAATATATTTTACGTAATCCGTATCCACCGCTGTAGTAGTGTATACGTTGACCTTGTAGGCATTGTTTGCCCAGTCTTTAACCAAGTGCCACGTAGCCGTGTGAGCTTTTTCACATTCCGTGTCCAGAAACATCACCTGAGTGATGTAGTGTGATTTCTGCCCTTTACAGCACAAAACGCAGCGCTGTGTCAACAATGTATTTTTTAGAAACATTTTTGCCCTTGATCCCCCTCTGGCATGCCACTGTCCAGGTCGTTGCACCCTTTAAACAACTTTAAAATCATTTTTCTGGCCAGAAATGTCTTTTTTAGCTTTTAAAGTTCGCCTTCCCATTGAAGTCTATGGGGTTCGCGACGTTCGCGAACCGTTCGCATTTTTGACGCAAGTTCGCGAACATGTTCGCGAACTTTTTTTCCGACGTTCGCGCCATCCCTACTCCCCACTTCTTTAGGCTGTGGGTTGCTGGAAACTTATGCTAACTATCATGTGCTCTTGTGATAGTTATTATCCCACCCTTTTACAGAGTACCATGAATGGCATGTGACCACCAGGGCTGGATTTACATTGTGGGCTCCCCTAGGCCCACTGCCATTCATCGCCCCCATATTCTGCCCTTAATTTGCAGATTTTCAGTATCAAGACTAGGGCAATGGGGATTGGCGCATGGCAAATGTAAAAAACTATCATATCTCCTGTGTAGCCCCAGTGTTTCTGGACCAATGTGGGTGTAGTTGGGCCTAGGTGGCCTTTCCACAAATCCGGGCCAGGTGACCCCCTGTGTTTATTTTTACTTATATAGGTAGAATACATATAGGAAAAATAAAGCCAGAGTCTCTGGGGGTGTATATTTAGGCACATTCTAATGTATAAATTGCCTCCCCCCACAGTGGCTCAAGCTTATCTGCTCCACTTTTATTATAATGTAAACAGTGATACTTTGTAATTAATCATTTTTAGAATATTTTGCTTTTTGTTCGCCATTTCTGGAATTTCAGCAGCTATCTGGTTACTTGTGTCCAATTCAGAGTCAGACTCGTGCAGGGAACTGGTCTAGGCTGGCGGGGCCCACGAGAACCCACCAATAGGGGCCCTTGACCCTCCATACGGGCCTGGCCACTAGTGTTTTTTTTGTGACCCCTGGCCACCAATCTAGCTCTTTGGCATCCCCCTGAGGCTGTTGTGTGACTGCATGGCATTGTGTGGGCCTGCTGACCCTTGCCGTGTGACCTTTGTACTGGTGGGAGGTGCGTGGTTATGGAGGGTGTGGTTAGAGGAGAGGCGTGTTTAGGGGAGGTGTGGCGAGGGGGGCCCAGAACATTTTGTTGTGTGGGGCCCCGTGATTTCTGATGGCGGCCCTGATTGTACTAATCTGTTTGCTTGGCCCTAGGGACAAATTATTGGATTTAAACATCTGGAATACAGGTTGTCGGGTGAGGACTGCATTAATCAGCCTATGTGGTCTGATCTAACAAAAATCAAACTTGCCCAATTGACATCTGCCTGATTTTTGGTCAAATATCGGTCAGATAGCCAAGTCAGAGGGATTCATATATGGACAGATGGACTCCACATCAACAAAAAACTGTAACCTGTTCAATATTTTGGCAAGTTCAGCTTCAACTGCCTTATGCTGGACAAGAATTCCAAGCAGCTCTCACCTTGCATACAGGGATAGGTAGGAAGTAGTGCGAGTTTGCTTGCTCACTTCCAAGGTAGTTGAGGGAGAAGGCAGAGATGTTTGCCTTAAGTCTTGCACAGAGAAACTCTATATATGCAGAGCTAGCCAACCAAGTAGTTGACGTTTCCACCAAAGAGTTGCTGACACCTTGACAGTATTTTTTCACGGATTCTCTTTTGTGCTGATGTTGCATGACTGATCTATTGTACTGAATACGAGTCCTTGTACTAATTTATAATAGATATTATACCCAAGTATTAGGAAACCATGCATAACAAGCTCCCTCACTAAGAAAGAGCCATACATTTGCCATGAGTGTGCCACTACTTTTTCTAATGCATGCCAAAGATTGCTTATCTTCTAAAATTAAAATAGAAAAAGAAATATGTCTGAAAACATAGACTTCAATTTCCAGATGAAAAAAAGCAGTTAATCAGCACCACCCAAGGCTGTTATTCTTCAATTTCTTTTCTTTGGGCATCAAAAGCCGCACACTTGCTGCTGAACTCCTCGACCTGCTCCAAATGAAGAATGACTTAATACCGGACTCTGTGATCGTCAGCTTCTTAGCAATGCGTCTTCCCTTCCCATTTACCAGGTTTATTTTATTATTCATTTATTTTCAGATGCTCTTCCTTAAAAAATTTTGCTTTTCTCTTTTCATTTTATGATAATTGTATAAATGCATATCTTAGCCTGTGTGTTCAGTTTTATCTTTTAGCAAGGGCATCAAAAAGCCACACACTTCTTGTGAACAATTATGTAAAAACATGTTTACGCCTATTTCAAACCTCTTTTTCCTGTAAATCTCCTGCCCTGTAAGATTGTGCTATGGCTCCTCTGCATTGTATTTTTAGTTTAGAGTTTTAGTATTCAGTATTATTTGGGATTTTTGAGTTATTTAGCTTTTTATTCAGCATCTCTGCAGTTTCCAGTTTCAACAATCTGATTGCAAGGGTCTGAATTACCCTAGCAACCATACATTGATTTAAAGAACCTGGAAAAATCATAATAGGAGAGGGGTTAAGTGGAAAGATGTGTCATTGCAATAACAATACATTAGTAGCCTTACAGAGCTCCAACCCATTTGAAAGACGGACAGAGTCAGCAGAAGTGGGCAAATCATTCAAAGTCTAAAAAAAGGGAGAATTGAAAAGTTGCTTAGAATTAGCCATTTTATAACATATTAAAAGTTAACTTCTAGGTAAAGCACCTCTTCAATATGTACTCATTTAGGGTAGGATTGCCATACCATAAAGGTCCTTCCTTTAAAAGGGGAGGTTCACCTTTCAGTTATCTTTTAGTAGGTTATAGAATGGCTAATTTTATAGTTTTTTAATTATTTACTTTCCTCTTCTGACTTTCCAGATTTCAAATGGGGGACATTGGCCCCAGCTAAAAAATAAATGCTCTGTAAGGCTACAAATGTATTGTAATTGCTACTTTTTATTATTCCGATATCTATTCAGGCCCTCTCTTATTCATATTTGGACCCTAGCTCCCAGATTGCTGAAAATGCAAACCAGAGAGCTGCTGAATAAAAAGCTTAATAACGCAAAAACCACAAAAAATAAAAAACAACAATTGCAAATTGTCTCAGAATTTCACTGAATACATCATATGAAGGGTCAGATTTACTTAGGGTCGAATTGTCGAGAGATTTCAGCCCTCGAATTCAACTGGCTAAATATAATAAATATAAATATTTGCCAAAATCAAATAAAATTTTTGCTGGTTTTGAGCGCGCTTTTGATTATTCGCCAGAATCGTACGATTGAACGTTTCTACGAAAAGTCACAGAAAAAACGCTTGAATATTCGCCAAAATCATACGAATTGAACGTTCGAAGCTTTCGATCGTACAGTTGAAATTCGGCAAAAGACTTAGAAAAAAAAATTAACCAAAATGCGTCAGTTCAATTAACTTGAATTTTCACTAGACATAATTATAGTTGATGAATACAGCTGTTGGTTTCATAGATCAGATTTGGATTTTGGGACTCTGGGAATAGCTGAAAGCTTGGAAAAAACATATTGCAGATTGAGGCTTTTAGTTGCACACGTGTGAATAATAATTCTATATAAATGTCTGAAGACAGCACAGAAGGCAGCTATCATTACAGAATTATCCCAAGATATGGCACTTTTGGAGGGGAATGAGTTCTGCTAAGTATGAAATAGTTTTGTATCAGTCAGCAGTTCCCAATTTTTAGAGGCCTCACAGTTAGTGAATATTCACGTGGATGGGAAAGTGGACAGAGATTTCTGAGAGAGACTCTTATTTTTGTGCAGGTATAGGATGCATTATCTGGAAACCAGTTATTTAGAAAACTCCAACTTATGGGATGGCCATCTCCCATAGGATCAATTTTACTCAAATAATTAAAATGTTTAAAGGGGAATCCAACCCTCCAGGCGCTAACCCAAACCCCACCAGCGACATTCACAGGGGCCATCTTCTCTTCAAACCGCTTTTTCCTGGATGCTGCTCCTTCGGCGGAACATGCGCAGTAGGATGCTGGTATTACTGCGGATGCACACAAAGTTCACTGACAGATCCAGGAAGAAGCGGTTTGAAGAGAAGATGGCCCCTGTGAACTCATACAGAGGGGTAAGTAGCAACTTAGGGGCAATAGCCCGGGTGGAGAGGTAGGCCGGGGGGAGGAGGGCCTAGGGGGAGTGAGGGGTTAGAGCTGGGGGGTTGGATTCCCCTTTAAAAGTGCTTTTATTACTAAAGAGAGAATGTAAATCAAACAAAAAAATAACAGAAAGGCCATCTCTAATTATACATTCATTTTTTCAATTCAGTTCTTTTGCTGTTTCTTGTCAAGGCCTTACTTGAATCTGTCATCATGTCAAGGGCCATGGCTGACAGAAACGTTTAAAAAAATGACAAATCTCCAAAAAATGCTTCTCTGCCAGCTATAATTGAAATCACTGATGGTAACACCGACACGTTGCTTCGTTCTTCTAAAGTCACCTGAAGTTGCCACGTGAGGAACTTAGAGGTGCGTATAGGGCTGTGTTTAGGTCCGATGCCACCCTTGTCACTGGACCTAAACATGCCCCTACGCTGCGCATGTGACATCAGCATGTTCTGTGTGTGATGTCACATGCACTCAAGTCGCGGAAGTGATGTCACACAACATGTGCACATAACGTAATTTCCCCCAACCATTTCCTATGGAAATCCGTGGCAGAGGCATGGTGAATTTTAATTTTCTTTTTAAAAATACATTTAAAAGCCCACCCCTAAATCAGCCATAATCCTAAGGCAACAGGAGATCCTTTGGAGTGATCTGCATAAAACTGTTCATCTTTCTTCTAGTGTAAACTACTGGCCTCTCATTTTTTTTGCCTTACTATATTAAACAGCCCCAAATATGAATTCTGTGTTGTAAAGAGCTGCCATATCTCCTTGAAAGCGCATCGGGTACTGTTTTCCTTTGATTGTATTTTTCTTGGCTTTGTAGACACAGAATGACACTACAGGCGTAGGTCATGTTTTCAATAACCACACACAATTTTTCTCTATTAAAAAAACACTTTCTGTCATGTATATGTTTATATTATGCATCGTTTGTTACCCAAATTCATATCTTTACATTAATGTCTATAAAGCCTGGTGGCTTTGCAGCCCTGCAATTCATCTAAATGTGGATCTGATTTTGCATAATTGTGTCAACAGCAAACAGAGACAATTCTTTCAAAGCCATCTCCATTGTCATTAATGAATAAAAAGAAATGGCTCAAGGAGAGCACCACAAAGCACAAAACCCCGAAGAGCATCAGGCCCATTAATCACAGCCCTCTATGCACTATCCTTCAACTGATTTTGTACCCAAAGGCAAACTGTTGACCTCAAGTCTGCATCCCTTAAAGGGACCTTTTTCAAACCAGCTACGGCATTAGAAAAAAATAAATATTCAGTATGATTTTTGAAATAAGAATAATTCCGTCTCCTTGAACATTTTCATTCAAAATAATGAAATGTTCAATAAATCAGTATATCTAAGCTATAATATTTTATTATATGACTTCTAGGGTTCTAATGGAGTCTACTGTTGTAAAATTCACCAGCGTTGGCTTCGCTAGCGTTCGCCTCACTTCGCCAGGCAAATTTTTGCCTGCGCTACACAAATTCACTAAAGTACGAATTCACGCTCAGGTCGGCGAACGGTAGCGTAGTTGCGCTAATGTTACTTCGCTAGGCAGAGTGCAGTTACGCTAGCGAAGCTTAATTTGCATACGGCGGGAACTTTAATAGAAATAGAAATATATGTTACAGCCACTACATTCCACTACACAAGCCCAGGAAACCTTTAATAAATAAAACAAAGCTGTCCTATTGCCCTACATGTGCCCCCTGTATAGTTGTGTTGCCATATGTTAGGAAATGTAGGGGGGAAGGAGGGTAACCCCCCCCCAAAAAAAACGATCTTTTTCACACTATAACCCTATAATGGTAAAATACGCCAGCATTATTTTTTCCAACCTCCTATATATTGTATTGAACTTTGCCAGGTCTGACCAAGCGAAGTAAAGTCTAACGTAAGTGTTAACGTTCAGGAAAAGGATGATCTTAGTGAATTTGCGATCGAGTAATTACGATCCTTCGTCAGTGAGCAACTTCGCCTTACGTAAGGGTGCAAAGTTGCGCGTCTATTTACTTCGCTAGCGAAAATTCGTCAGAGCCGGTGTTAGTGAATTTCCGAAGTTACGAAATGACGTCACGCTGGTGAATTAGCGCTAGCTTTACTGAATTTGGGCCTTTATATTTTTCTGTGGCTTACACACAGATAAAAAAAATGCAGTAAAAATTTTTTTATGCCAGTATTTTCTTAAAATGTAAAGACATATTGGGGTCATATAGAAGGGGGAGAATGTTTAATTTTTCAACAAGTATGATCATTTTATATGACCGCCAATTAATTTAAAGACGAGTACAACATGTTTGGCAAATTATCTTCACACATGAAAATTCTGTACACTTTGGCGAACATTTACATTTGTTGTCAAAGCAAAGTTGCTCCAGTGAGTCTTTGCCAAGAGAAATTTCTCAAATGAATTATTCACCAGTTCATTAAGAACACAAGAATGAATTTTGCCCAAGAGAAATTTCTCCGGGTTCAGGATGGCGAACTACCATTATAAAGATAGAGCAGCTTTTTCATCTTATTATCTATGTCATCTCGTCCATGCTAATTTCCACATACATTACTTCTTCACAGTGAAAACTCTTTAAAGAATCTTCCCTACTACAATTGTATGGGGAAAATACACTGATGAAGTTATGCAAATATTTACGTTAAAAAATCTGTCAAGATTTGGCTCACAAAATTGTACACTGTACTTAGGATTTCTATTAAATATGAGAAGTATTGTTAAAACACGTGGGGTCATGAAAATAAAATTCTGACAATAGTAAACATGCCCCATATTATGTTTAAATCCTGTACCTGTATGTTGTACCCCCTCTCCCACTTCGCTCTTAAAACTTTAAGGTCAAAGTGGGTCAAAGGGGGCACTTCACTAGTGCAATGAGCGCTATAGTTCTCTTTGCACTATTGGAGCTGAATTTCCAGTTTTCAAAAACAGAAATACAGCCAGGGCCGCCATTAGAAATCACGGGGCCCCGCACAACAAAATTGTCGGGCCCCCTAGGCTCTGCCCATCGAGGCACCCAATCCCCACCGAATTCACATCAAAGTTAAAAAGATCACACAGACATCAGCGCTAAAAAAAGTAACCCCCCCCCCCAAGGCTCCCTTATAAGTTGAAAAAAATTGGTGCCAGGGCCCCCATAAAAAATTTTTTTTAAAAAAAGCATTGGTGCCAGGGCCCCTCATACAAGTTAAAAAGAATTGGGGCATAACAGGATGCACTGTACTGTGAAAAAAGCAAAACCAAATTCTTGCATACACTTCTACAACAGGTGCAAACACCAAAAAGCAAAAGGCTATTGTGCAGGATTAACGGTAAAATCGTTTTTTATTTGCACATTTGGAGTCAGCGAGATTCTTTGTCAAGTGTGAACCAAATGACGTGTGAAACACAGTACTTAAAGGTGCATTTGAAAAATCTCCATTGCATGGTAGTGTAAACATATCCTATTTCATTGGCATAATGTATTTAGAATATAAACCCATTAACTTAATACAGTACATTTATGGGCCAAAAATGTATTTATTATGTGTCTGTGCCGTGAAATTAGTTCCATACAATAAACATAAAAAGTGCAAAACAAAGAGACCTACATATTAATAGTAGACAACGGGGTATTTATATCAAAGAGTGAAGTCAGAGGTTGCCACAGATCTCTAGAGTGAAATTCCACCACTCTCCACTCATTTCTATGGGATTTTTAAAAGAGTATTTAGCAATGGATGAAAGTGAAAGTTCATCTTTTGATAAATACTCCTTTCAAAATGAATGGAGAGTGGTGGAATTTCACTCTAGAGGACTGTGGCAACCTCTGACTTCACTCTTTGAGATATATATATATCCCTAAGGCATGCCCATACATTATCACCCTTACCTACTTTTACAAATGAAATTAGTGCAGATATATAAAATATATACAATATATACTATATATATACTATATATATCTATTTATCCAGTTTTTATTTTTATAATGAACAATTCCTTTAAGTTGGGTTGAAAAAAAAACAGTAAATCAAGTTTAACCCCTCCAAATGAAACCCAGAGCATATTCCTACACACACCTACTGAAACTATATATAACAATATCTATATTAATAGCATTTTGTGTATGACTACAGCCTTGGATATAGTTATCCAATAAATCATCCAACCCACACTTAAAGGCATTAACAGAATCAGCCATCACAACATCACCCAGCAGTGCATTCCACAATCTCACTGTCATCACTGTGAAGAAGTACCTATATTGCTGCAAATAAAAGTTCTTTTCCTCTAGTGTAAAGGGGTGGCTTCTGGTCCGATGATCCATTTTATGGAAAAATAGATCTCTCGTTCGATCTTTAATGCCCTCTAATAAACTTATAAAGACTAATCATGCATAAATTGCCTTTTCTCCAGAGAAAACAAACCCATCCATGACAATCTACCCTCATAATTTAAATCTTCCATCCCCTTAACCAGTTAAGTTGCATGTGTCTGAACTCTCTCCAGCTCACTGATATGCCTCTTAAGGACTGAAGTCCAAAACTGCACTGCATACTCCAGATGAGGCCTTACCAGGGACCTATAAAGAGGCATAGTTACGTTTTCATCCCTTGAGTTAATGCACAAATATCTACAAAAAAACCATAGACGCTTCTCAATTAAAGAAGCCCTCAACACACTGCCATTTCGTGTATAACTTGCTATGATATTTCTGCCAAAGTGCATTAGCTTGTATTTATCAACATTGGATCTAATTTTGCTGTCCAGTTTTCTAATCTTCACTCAAAAACATTTTGCATGGAACCTACAGTTCTGCACAATTTAGTATCATTATAAAAAATAGAAAATTGGCAATGTCCAAGTAGATTACATTCATTGCCATTGCAGAACTGAAGTTCCGGCTCACCATACGCAAAATGGCAAGATACGCTTTCACATAATGCTGGCACAAACTCGTATCATTATGATTTGCAATGAAGTCAAGTATTTTATCTCTAAGAACCCATTTGAAAAGCTTTCCTACAACTGATGTAAGACTAACAGGCCTCTAGTTTTGAGGCTTTTAAATGGTGGCATCATGGAGAATTAAGTAAAGAGGTTTGACTCCTTTAGTACCCTGATGCAAACCATCTGGTCGCAGACCCTTGTTTAGCTTTACATGCAATAGTCAGTGTCGGACTGGGACACCAGGGGCCCACCCAAAAACCTTAAACCAGGGGCCCACCATAAAACCTTTTTACATACTATAATAAATTATTCCATCTCTTTGTTCTCATAGAAATAGGGAATGGTCATGAAATAGGCCAAAATTTTAGCAGCATAAGGGCCCACTGACACCATGGCCCACCAGGAGTTTTTCTGGTATTCTGGTGGGCCAGTCTGACACTGGCAATAGTCTCTTTTGAATTTCCCATAAAGAGAAACTACTCTACCATTTTAAATTTTTCTGTCCCTCCTAAAAGAATGTAACCATTTAAATTGACAGCCCAGTTACATGTGTCATCCTGCCAGGTCTCATATATATGCTTAGATACTAAATAGTAACAGGCAAACTCCATGCATTTGCCAGCAGCATACAATGGAGGTTTCTAATTTTCACTCTGATAATTACATTAAAATTACTATTAGTCTGTTTTTCTTGCAACAGAGAGATCTTCCTAATTTATGACCCCCTCACTCCTACTCCATAATCCCTTAATAATCCTACTGCCCAGTCTAGCCTAGCTTCCCCATAATACCATGGCTCCCACCCCTCCTTGCCTAGTTTAAACACTTCACTAACCTCTTAGCCATTCTTTCCACTAGCAAAGTGGACCCCCTTCCATTGAGATGCAATCCATCACGACTATATCGTGTGTACCCCAAGGAAAAATCAGGCCAGTGCTCTAGGAACCCAAACCCTCCCCTCCTACACCAAGGGGCAGATTTACTAAATTCACATTTTCTAATGTTTTTGAAGACCACTTCGAATGATTCGAATAAAAATGTATTTGAGTATCCGACAGTCGAATAACTTCCCCTTTAAATTTTTATCCGACTGCCTAGTTCGCCAGTTTCAACCTACGAATTGGTTTTCATTATTCATGCTATTCGATCGTTCGAACAATCGAATAGCGTTATTCCCACACAATTCCCATGGTTGAATTCAAGGGTTTTTTAACCCTCGAATTCGACCCTTAGTAAATCTACCCCCAAGACTTTAGCCACGCATTTAACTCATTAAGGTCCACTCTGTCTTCCTAAACTTGCTCGTGGCACATGCAAAATTTCCAAAAGTTGTTGAATTTCTTTCTTTCTTAGCTTTGTAAAGAAACAACAGTTCCCCCGCACTTCTACATTACATCATTTGGTCATAGGGAAGCTATGTCTATAGAAGTATGATTGTGATCCTATTAAAATATGCATGAATAACAATACAGATGAGTAAAGAACTCAAAACCTGGACCTGGAGGTGCTTCAGATCATGGATTCTACTATCTGTGACACCGATTTACTAAATTCAAGTGAATAGATCGAAGTTCAATGTAATTCGATCGAATTTCGATCGTATGATTCATTCGATTGGTCAAATATGCAAATTAGGCTTCGATATTCGATCATTCGATCAGCGAAGGATTTAAAATTTTTAATTTATTCGACTGCCTACTTCGCCAGATTGAACCTACCGTATTGTAATAGAAGCCTATGGGAACCCTCCCATAGGCTTCTGAGACTAAGTCCTGATCGAATAGGATTCGTACGATCGAAGTCTTCGATCGTTCGAATCGTACGAATCATTCGAATGATCGAATAGTTCATTCAAATGATGGAACGATTGTTATTCGATCGTTATTCAATCGTCGAATGATCGAAGATCGAATAAAAGGGTAGCCTAAAACTATTCGATTAGCATTCGAAAATCGAATATCGAGTATTTTTGGGGAATAATAGTAAATTTGCCCCTAATAGTTTTAAGCAGCTCTTATCCAATGTCCAATTTAAAATGAAATCCACTGCAAGTCCATCCAATGTAACCGTCTCCGAAAACATTATTAGACTTGTTTAAATACACATATTTTCACTATAAACTATGTTGGATCACTCAATATATAATCCATGCTATCACTAATTATTTCTGCCACTCTGACTATCAATAATACAGGTCAATATTTCCCTAGCTGAGAATGAAAACTTCTTTTAAATAGTTTTTAAACATATAATAAGTCAATATCTTGGCCCCATCCAAGCCTGTAGATCAAAAGACCTGCTCTGTGTAGACTGCTCAATATAAGTGCTAGGGGATGCATACCATCTGGTTGTGGGGCTTTATTACCTTCAAATGATCTGTTCTGTTTTGAACATTGAGGAGTTGAGATGTGTTGGTAACATGACTTTCTAAGAAGGAGGACAGGTCTCAGAATAGTATTCTTGTATTCTGGTCACTGTATAATTGATGTGGTGGATAATCAGACCATTACAGGCATAATGTGGGACAGCATTGATCTATTAGAATGTTATCCCTTTCTCTGTGTTCACCATTATACAAACACTATCTTGCCCTTATACTAAACATGCTGAGAGCCTCCAAAACCTCTTCTTAAGTTGCTTATTTAAAAGAACAGTAACGCTAAAAATTTATAACAATATAGTGTTGTGTTGTCCTGAAATGGTAAAACTTGGGTGTTTGCTGTAGAAACACTACTATAGTTTATATAAACAAGCTGCTGCATGGCCATGGGGGTAACCATTCAAACACAGTAGATAGATAAATTCTGAAAAATCTTTGTATATGAACAGTAAACTTACCAGAGCTTATCTGTTATTTATTGTGTCTCCAATGCCTTGTCTCCTTACAACCTGAATGGCTGTCCCCATGGCCACACAGCAGCTTGTTTATATACCAGTTTTGCCAGTGTGGTGCAACCCAACATTATATTTTCTTTACTTTAAAATATAATTTTTTTGTGTTACTGATCCAAGAGTTAATACCTACTATCTATACTATCTGATTTTAACAACACATCTTGCCCTTGAAATAATTACTACAAAGAGAGGATAGCCCTCACACTTACACAGTCACGCCTTCATTTTTATATTGACCAGTAGTGTAGTTTTATAAAGAGAAGAACCCATGCCTGGGAAACAGGAGGGTACAGACTTGAAGGTCTGCTTCCTCTATAGTTTTAGAAACTTTAGTTCCTGGCTGTCTGCAAACTAGTGGGGGAGCAGGAACACAAGCAGGGCAGGGGGAAGATTCCTGTTGCAGATGTGTGCCATCCCATCCGAAGATTATTTGGTGAGGGGCAAGGCAGGGGGTACATACACCACTGCTATTGATATTTCTTCTATCCTTCGGAGTCTTAAAGGAGTAGTAAGATTTTATTGGCAGGTTCCCTCTTACAATAATTTTACTGAGGTTTAATTTACTGGGACTTAAAAAAAAGAAAAAATTGGGGTGTTGGATCTCAGAGTTGGGAATGAGCTCCAACGGCTCATATCATTCACAGAATAGAGTTCAACTGCAATGAGGAGTCAAACACATTCTGGAGAATTGACACGATAATTAAAGTAGAAAAAGTTGATAAGTTGTGTTTACAACTAGCGATAAATGCTGGAAAAACTTCTGGGTTCCTCAGTTTGATATTTAGTAATCCTGTATCTTATGATTCCATTACATTGTGCAGCACTTACAGTACAAAATAAAAACAATAATCATACAATGCTACCATCTTTAGTTAAAATGATACAAACTTTGTCAGCAGGTTAATAAAGGATGAACAATTTTATATAGATGTTTAACAGATGTTTTGTCAGCATCACAAATCTACCCAACATACGACTGTTAGAAAAAAAGACAACAGAGCAAACACTTCCTGTTTAATCTCATAACACTTATGTTTTACAGCAGTGATTGTTGGTCTTCTGCAAACCAATCCTCTCCCCTTCAAACAACATTTGACCAGAGATCCCCTTAGTTCAAAACAAGGTTAAGAATATCTGAAAACACCAGGAATATCTAAAAAAAAAACCAAAATATAATCCTCATATAATCCTAAATGACTTTAAGGCTAAACCCCCAGCCTCTGCTTCAGACCATGGAGGGGAGAACAATGGAAATTAAGGACCGTGGGGAATGGGTGGTAATATAAAATGATGCTACTGAAGCCTCTGGAAATCCATTCTGATCTCCAGGTTGTTAAAGTACACGGTGAATAATTTCATTGACATTTATTTTAAGTATGGGATTAAAAATTAAGTTTTAACTTTCTAAGTGCAACATTACTGTGTATGCATTTTCCATATTTTCACTATACTCATTTAATCCCAAGTAAGAAGTCTTTTGGAGCATAATAGTCTAGTGGTGACCTCATTACTAATTTCTTTACAAGGATTCTCTCTTGGTTCTTCTGCACTACTTAATCCAGCATGATAATTAAATGCTTATACCCTCCACATATATTAACAGAAAATATCAAATTATTCTTCTAAGCCTTTGCTTTTTTGTTCCCTTTATACAATCAGTCACAGGTCTTCCTGCTAATAGAGATGCATCCCTAGAGCTTCCTAAGGTTCTTAGCTATAGATGATTTAAGCTGTGTCTGAAAAATTGTCCTTTATGTGCATGTTTAAAAAAAATAAATCTTTGGGCACATAAATCTGACCAAGTGCTGAATTAGGATTGCACATACAAATGTTTCTCTGCATTCCACATTGTGCTGCCTATGGGCACTACACCTTACAGGTTGAACACTGCTGCTTCTTGAGCTATAAAAACTATGGCAGGCTGGACAAGGTTGCTTTGCATTATAAGAAAAATTACAGGTTGGATAATTAGAACAGTTACAGGTTGCGCAATGCTAATTTGGGTTATAATAACATTTACAGGAGGGGCAAGGCAACTTTGGGTTATAAGAACAGTTACGGGTTGGGCAAGGCTACTTTGGGTTATAAGAGCAATTACAGGTCGGTCAAGGCTACGTTGGGTTGTAAGAACAATTACAGGTTGGGCTAGGCTACTTTGGGTTATAAGAACTGTGATGATTAATCTGGGGGGGGTGTCAATTGTATGTTATTGCTTAGTTGCTCCTAACTGCTTCAACAAATTGTATGTGTATGATGACCTTTGCTCCCTTCCCTATGTGTTTTTTGATGTTGGATAGCCAGGCGTGCATTCTTTGGTAAGTGAAAAGCCCTCTTTAAAGTCATCCTGTCATGGGAAAATTTTTTTTTCAAAATGCATCAGTTAAAAGTGCTGTTCCGGAAGAATTCTGCAGTGAAATCCATTTCTCAAAAGAGCAAACAGATTTTTTTATATTTAATTTTGAAATCTGACATGGGGCTAGACATTTTGT
Organism: Xenopus borealis; assembly: GCA_024363595.1. NCBI lineage: Eukaryota > Metazoa > Chordata > Amphibia > Anura > Pipidae > Xenopus > Xenopus borealis. The sequence continues at coordinate 17,905,601 of CM044446.1, read as the reverse complement.
CAATTTCTCAGCTGCCCCAAGTCATGTGACTTGTGCTCTGATAAACTTCAATCACTCTTTACTGCTGTACTGCAAGTTGGAGTGATATCACCCCCTCCCTTTCCCCCACCCAGCAGCCTAACAACAGAACAATGTGAAGGTAACCAGATAACAGCTCCCTAACACAAGATAACAGCTGCCTGGTAGATCTAAGAACAGAACTCAATAGTAAAACCCATGTCCCACTGCGTACTATTCAGTTACATTGAGAAGGAAAACAACAGCCTGCCAGAAAGCAGTTCCCTCCTAAAGTGCTGGCACAAGTCACATGACCAGGGGCAGCTGGTAAATTGACAAAATGGCTAGCCCCATGTCAGATTTCAAAACTGAATATAAAAAAATCTGTTTGCTCCTTTGAGAAATGGATTTCAGTGCAGAAGTCTACTGGAGCAGCACTATTAAATGATGTGTTTAAAAAAAAAAAAAAAAAAAAACATGTTTTCCCATGACAGTATCCCTTTAACTCAATACACATAGATGACTCCAAGAGCTGTGTACTGTCTGGATCATACATTCAAACTAAACTGGGCACGCTCCCCACATGGCACCCCATTGGCCCAACAGTATTAGTTGTGATTGGCACCATTACAAGTCATGGTCACATTGGTCCTTATAATGGCCCACCTAGCCTATCATGTGATTGGCCATTCTGGAAGTTGCCTTTGTGGTTGGCAGAACAAATCAAAACCTGTTCTGCATTTACAACAGGGTATGTTCCCTTTCTGGCTTACAAAGGTGGCTGTTAAGAATTGCCATTTTATTAGTATTTTTATATACATGGAGGACCACAGAGACTACCCAGCTGTAAGCCATCACAGCTGTACCTACATGCTTCAGTAACCAACATCCTCAAGCAGAACCACCGAAGGCCGTCTGGCTACCATCTACACCTGTAATTTGACATTGCCATGCTACAATAAAGCGCTGCATTCCCTAAAAGGAGTTGTGTGGTATGAGTACTGCTCCTTGTCCACGTTTTCTCACTGTAAGGTGTCGTGACAAGAACATTTACAGGATGGGCAAGGCTACTTTGGGTTAAACTGAAAAGGCGATTCTCTACTATATATATAAAATAAAGAAATATACCGTATCAAAATCCTTTAAATAGGTTACAAGCGGAGGTCTGACACCAGTCAGACGATTGTGAGGATAAGGAGAAATATTGAGAAAACAGAACCCCACTTGTAACCAATAATTTCAATCAAGTATGGGTTAGGAGAACCTTATTAAAGAGATATTATAGTTCTACTCCTAAAGTGCAGTGCAATAAATAGTTAAATTAAAAGTTCATGAATTCATCAATTGAAAAATTTCTGATAATTCTAAATCAATGAGAGTAATTAATAGGTAGAGAAAATCCAATTAATTAAATAAGTGAAAAGGCAGGACAGGGTAACCGGGACTGTGGCCTTGTAGATTACCTTGCCCTACTAACTTGAGAAGATCTATAGTTGCCCTAAAAAGCCACAAATCCTCGGCCCCTTAGAAAGGAAGGAAGTGTTTTAGTAAAAAAAGAAGGATTAACCAAAAAGGAAACAAACACCTCTCACTCGTAATCAGTGTTGGGCTGGGACACCAGGGGCCCACCCAAAAACTTAGTCCAGGGGCCCACCATAAAACCTTAGACCAGGGGGCCACTCTCAGTACTAATATCCTTCATCTCCTCAGTCAACCTCTATTCTCCTAGTTTGTTTTCTTTACATACTATATTCAATTATTCCATCTGTTTAGCCTCTTTGTTCTCATAGAAATAGGGAATGGCCATGAAATAGGCCACAAGTTTAGCAGCATGAGGGCCCACTGACACCTTGGCCCACCGGGAGTTTTCCTGGTATTCTGGCGGGCCAGTCCGACACTGCTCGTAATCAGACCCAGACCAGAGTTTTAAAATAAAAGACTTTCGCCTTGATAAAGCTCATTAGCAAAAAGCGCGTCGGCGAACATCCTATTATTTGATTTTATACTCTTTTTATTTTACCACTCTGGTCTGGGTCTGATTACAAGTGAGAGGTGTTTGTTTTCTTTTTGCATAATCCTTCTTTTTTTACTACAACGCTTCCTTCCTTTCTAAGGGGCCGAGGATTTGTGGCTTTTTAGGGCAACTATAGATCTTCTCAAGTTAGCAGGGCAAGGTAATCTACAGTATCTATTTAATATCTATTTAATAAGGTTCTCCTAACCCGTACTTGATTGAAATTATTAGTTAAAAGTGGGGTTCTATTTTCTCAATATTTCTCCAAGGCTACTTTGGGTTATAAAAGCAATTACAAGTTGGGCAAGGCTACTTTGGGTTATAAGAGCTATTAAAGATTGAACACCAATACTTTCAGATTTAATGGACAGAGGTTGGACTCTGCTGCATTTGAGTACAATGGACATTGTAGGTTGGACTTTTCTGCTTTGGTTTATAAGGGTCAGTGTAGATTGGACATTGCTGTTTTGGCTAATAGGGTCCATTACAGGTATGAAGAGACTGCTTTAGGTTTTAATGGACATTACAGGCTGGACATTATTAAACAGGGTCTTACGATATCTTCATTTCCAAATGCTATTTTATGTATAGCATCATAGTTCATTGAAACCTGAATTTTACATGCCCTGATTTTTACGTTTTCACTCATTTTATAATTTATATTTTTGTAGTCCAACCATTATGTAATGCATAGTACATTTTCATGATTTCACATTTTACAACCTTTTTTGCTGGTACACCCTTTTTCCTGAAAAAATGTAAAATGGAAGTTCTGATGTACTTATGGTGAGTGGGAACTACCTGTCCCGCCTATCTTAAATAGTAACAATTGTGACTTTGCTTATAATAAATTGTTACAAATGTATTGAAGTGCAGCTCCTCAGTGTTCTGGCCACTCAAAAAAAAAGCCTCCTATTTTAATTTTCAGAAAACTTGCATCTTATTCTTGCATCAGTGCAGGAGATCAAAATCGCAGAAAAATGGACAGTTGGGAGCAAAAACCTTCCATTTGTTGTCCATGAAATGTGCTGGGTAGGAGAATCTTTACATAAAGTAATTCTAGGGGTTTCCTTGTCCCATAGAAAGTAATTATTCACTAGGTGAATTGCACAATTTCTAGTTTCATCTAATGAAGCATAATGCAATTTTTCAGAATTTTTATTTCTGTTACCATTTTTATTGTTGTCATACAGATGGCTCCCATTTTAATTGCTTAAAGAATGTGCCCAGGGGTATGATTATAAAGGTAAAAGTCATTGCAACTGCAAGGGGGGTATAGGAGGCCCAATGGATGGCACCGACTGATACGTTGTATATATACAGTAGGTATGGGTTCCATATTCAGAAACCCATTATCCAGAAAGCTCCAAATTATGGAAAGCCCATTTCCAATAGACATCATTATAAATAAAGTAATTAACTTTTTAAAAATAATTTCTTTATTTTCTGTAATAATAAAACAGTAGCTTGTACTTGATCCAAACTAAGATATAATTAATCCTTATTGGAAGCAAAAAACAGCTTATTGAGTTTATTAAATGTGTTTATATTATCTTTCTATAATACCTGACCTTGAACACCACAGGTTTCAAAATTTCTGGACAACAGGTCCCATACCTGTATATTTATGAAAAGTGTTTTATTTCCAAAGTTTAGTTATGCAACTGCCTGTAGTGTTTTAGGAGAGCATCATCTTGTCTATTTTTTAGGTTGTGTGTTAAATATACCCCTCTTATGAGTAAATCAGCCAAGAGTCTCTGCATATACTCTCTCCAGTCTAAAGTCTGCATTGCATTCAGTATGTTCTTCATTACAATTCATTTTTTCATATTTTTTTCACAATTGCGTTTTATGTTTTTTAATAGAAAACTTACACTATTGAGAACCTAATGAACAAAAGAAAGATAGTGTTTTAATGTTGATATATCGGAACCCCTTCCTTAGTTACAGGTATGGGATCTGTTACTGGAAACCCATACCTACAAACATTTGAAAAATTTAAAGAGGGACAAAAACAACAGCCACATGTCATGCCCTTTTTATGGCAACACTCCCGAATCACCATGTCCATTTTACAAAATTTGGCAGGTTATGAAACTTTAAATACATTTCTAGGAGTTTTAGGGCCATGTTTTATGTGTTATAACAGTTTTGCTAATGAAGCTGAAATTGCTCTGAAATTGCCAAGAGTCACAGTTGACAATTGTTATAATTTATAGGGATGCACCGAATCCAGGATTTGGTTCGGGATTCGGCCAGGATTCAACCTTTATCAGCAGGATTCGGATTCGGCCGAATCCTTCTGCCTGGCCGAACCGAATCCGAATCCTAATTTGCATATGCAAATGTTGCAAATGTTGTCTAGCCGAGCACCACTCCCTGGCCCTAATTTGCATATGCAAATTAGGGCCAGGGAGCTAAATCACGTGACTTTTTGGCACAAAACAAGGAAGTAAAAAATGTTTTCCCCTTCCCACCCATAATTTGCATATGCAAATTAGGGTTCGGATTCGGTTCGGTATTTGGCCAAATCTTTCGGGAAGGATTCGGGGGTTCGGCCGAATCCAAAATAGTGGATTCGGTGCATCCCTAATAATTTATCATTTCATAGTTTTTTTTTTGATTATCATTATTGAACATTTTTTTAATTAGGTTTTCCAAAGCACAAAAGATTTTCAAACCAACAGATAATATTAACCACAATGAAATATCATGTAAGTCTAGAACATGTAGCTTACAATGCAAAGGGGTATAACACTAACAAGCTAGAAGCACAATAACTGCATTGCACAAGGGTAATAACCAAATTAACAAATAAAGTACGAAGAAATAAATCTATCCAACATAAAACTAAACCGTGCATGGTGGAAAATGAAATCAAAAAGCTACTAAAGCTGCCCAAAAAGTAAAATAGTCAAAGCTGTAACAGCTCCAAAATTTTAGATTTGTGCCTATGGTCCACTTGTCATATAAAGACCAATTTTCTGTAAACCTGTGTTTTAAATGGGGTTCTTCTTTACAGTTTTTACAGCCTCTTGCCAGCATAGTTGATTTAGTTGAGCTAAAATATCTTTTATGGAAGGGGAAAACTCAGAAATCCTGAATAAAAATAAGGCCTTTTTTGTAGCCGCCATAAAACAGAAAATTAATTACGAAATCATATTTGGGCAAGCTTTACAATGTTTACTCAAAGTAAAAGATGGAGAACCAATATTTAAAAGGGCGTAAACTGGGGATAGAACCAAGTTTAAATTCAACTTCAAGCAGATAAAATCATTTTTTTTTCCATATTAAGGTAATATGAGGACAACTCCAAAGGTAATGGAATAGGTTTATATTTTCCAGTTTGCATTTGGGGCAAAATGATAAATGACCCAAGTTATTAACTGCATGATAAAGCTTGCCATACCCTAAATGGATTTGTTTGTAGTGTTGAGATCTCCAGTCCTCTAAAAAAAACGAAAACATTTATTAATCTTCACAATAGACAAAGTTAACTGGGAGGGGGTGATGTCACATAGAAGGTTATTTGACCATTTTAAAGCCGTATCTGAAAGGGGATGTTTTTGATCAGAGAGGGGCCCCCAAAATTTACAAGATAAATTGTTAATCTTCAGAAGCTCCAAGTTTTCACCCAATTTAAATATCTCCTCAGCAACCCAATGTTTCTGGAGAGCAAACAGACTTTTTTTGGCAACCGATAGGAAAGCACTCATAATAATAATAATATATAAAAAGTGGTCAGATATTTTCAAACCAGCTTTATTTTTTAAACCTGCCCAAGTAAGGATCCATTAACAGGATCAACAAAGTCTTTTATCAATAACGGTTGCCGCTTTTTGGAAAGAGAAACAAATGAGGAATAATCAGGATTAGATTTTATTTCCAAAGAAGCTGTGTAGGCATAAAAGGTGTTAACATATGGTTGAAACCATGACAGGAAAATAAAAGTTTCCAAGTAAAATTTTTTTTTGATTATCTTAAATTGTTACAAATGTATCGGAGTGCAGCAGCTCAGTGTTCTCAGCTGCCTGCCAAAAAGCCTCTTATTTTAATTTAGTTTCAGAAAATGTGTTTCGTTTTCTGGCGTCAGTGCAGGAGATCAAATTCTAATCAATTTAAACTTTCAAAGAGTATTTCCTTTTACTCTGTAATAACAAAACAGCACATTGTACTTGATCCCAAATAAGATTCATTAAAGCTTATTGGAGGCAAAACAGTCCTATTGAGGTTAATTTGTGTTAAAATAATTTTTTTCAGCAGACTTTTGGTCAAAATTCGCAAATTCAACTTGGGAATAATCCTAACTATAATTCGAATGATCCTACCAGGACCCTGGGAACAATTAGAGTTGTTTGAAGATGTTAATAGCCTTCCTGACATTCAAGTTTTTTTCAGAAAAAAACTTTATTCCAGTTTAGTCTAATTCGATTTGAGTTTTCTGGTCGGTAATATTTGTTCGAGTTTTAGATATTCTATTTTTCTTAAAGTGGGCCTGCCACCCAGACAGAAAAATCTGTATAATAAAAGTCCTTTTCAAATTAAACATGAAATCCAATTTCTAATTTTTATTAAAGCATTCATTTAAAAATATCAGCTGTCAATCAAATATTGTCTGCCCCTCCTCTATGCCAATGGCATAGAGGCTGGGCAGATAATTACTTTCACTTTCCATTCAGCACTTCCTAGATGTTACTGCTCTCCAGACATTCCCCCCATTCTCTTCACTGTTTAATTCTGTAGTCAGGGCATAGGGATGGACATTGGGTCCCCCATTCTGGTGCACAAACAAGATTCTGAGATGATGCAAGGCTTGCCTTAATAACAGTGTCCACAGAATGGATCCTACCTGCTTGCTATAATTTTGAATTCCCAGACTGAAAGAAACAAGAATCAAATAATTTATATAGTGTAAATAAAGTTCATTTTGCTTGACTAATGTGATAAAATAGGTTTTTGAATATTTCTTTTGGGTGGCGGGTCCCCTTTATTTAAGATACTATTCAAATTTCAAGGTCATCCAGGTTCATTCAAGGTAAAAAATAAAAAAAAATTGGTCTTTGACAAATCTGCCCCTTAAGGTAGGGAGATCCAAATTAAAACAAGACCGCTTATCCAGAAATCCCTAGGTCCTGAGCATTTGGAACAACAAGTCCCACTGTATTAAAGGGATCCTGTCATGGATGCATCAGTTAATAGTGCTGTTCCAGAAGAATTCTGCACTGAAATCCATTTCTCAAAAGAGGAAACAGATTTTTTTATATTTCATTTTGAAATCTGACATGGGGCTAGACATAATGTCAATTTCCCAGCTGCCCCAAGTCATGTGACTTGTGCTCTGATAAACTTCAATCACTCTTTAGTGCTGTACTGCTAGTTGGAGTGATATCACCCCCTCCCTTTTCCCCACCCAGCAGCCTAACAAAAGAACAATGAGAAGGTAACCAGATAACAGCTGCCTAACACAAGATAACAGCTGCCTTGTAGATCTAAGAACAGCACTCAATAGTAAAACCCATGTCCCACTGCGTACTATTCAGTTACATTGAAAAGGAAAAAAAACAGCCTGCCAGAAAGCAGTTCCCTCCTAAAGTGCTGGCACAAGTCACATGACATGGGGCAGCTGGGAAATTGACAAAATGGCTACCCCCATGTCAGATTTCAAAACTGAATATAAAAAAATCTGTTTGCTCTTTTGAGAAATGGATTTCAGTGCAGAAGTCTACTGGAGCAGCAGTAAAAACTGATGCGTTTAAAAAAAAAAAACGTTTCCCCATGACAGGATCCCTTTAATAAACAAACCTCTTAGTATCCTTAGCCAGCCAGCCAAGTTTTTAGAGATTGTTCAGAGGCCCGTAGTCTTTTTTTTGCCTATTCTAAATGAGCCATGTTTTGTCATGCACAATATGTTGACAATTTAGCTTTTACCAAACAAGGAATTATCTTGATGTATTTGCATATGGCCCACAGCACTGTGTTTACTGGATCAGAAAAAGGTTGTGCTTCTGCTTTTGAAGCTTTGATCTTTCTCTGTCTTGAACTGCTGTCACTTGCACTTGTTTTTGATAAATAAATACACAGTTTATCTTTGCTAGGGAAAATTGACATTCTCTGCTTGCCCCTGGCTCTGGCTCTGTTTATATTTTTTAATAACCAAAGTGCAGAAGTTTCGAATGTATTTTACAAATAAACATCCTGGAGGTATTACCTACTAATTAACTCATTAAATACTACATTAATTAACTACATTAATTACTACATTACTATATTAATTACCTACATAATAAACTCACAGCAATCACTGTCTCCTATTAAATCAGCACAAAAACTAAATCTGCAAAATATAGTAACCACGAATAGTAGTACAGGTATGGGACCTTTCAGTCAGAATGCATGGGACCTGGTGTTTTCTGGATAAAGGGGGTCTTTCTGTAACCTGGATCTCCATACCGTAAGCCTGCTAAAAAATAATTTACTAATTTGAGTACTCTTTTCAACATGTATTTTTTCTAGTTTCGCCAGCACCACACTAATTCACTAAAATGCGAATTTGCGCTCAAGTTTCTGAACGTTAGTGAAGTTGTGCTACCATAACTTCACCAGGCAAAGCGCATTTACGCTAGCGATGCCTAATTTGCATTAGTTGAAAGTATAATAGAAGTATATGTTACAGCCACTACATTCCACTACACAAGCCCAGGAAACCTTTAATAAATTATATAAAGTTGTCCTATTGCCCTACATGTGCCCCCTGTATAGTTGAGTTGCCATATGTTAGGAAATGTAGGGGGGGTAAGGAGGGTAACCCCCCCAAAAAATTACGCTATTTTTCAGACTATCACAATAAAAAAAGTAAGACACCAGCGTTTTTTTGGGACTTTTTTTTTTAACTCCTGTCTATTGTATTGAACTTCACCAGGTCTGACCTGGTGAAGTAAAGTCTAGCGCAAGAGGTAACGTTCAGTAAAATGGTCATCTTAGGGAATTTTCACCAGGGACACTGTTCATAAATTGGCAAAATTGCAAAATGACGTGGCGAATTAGCGCTAGCGTTAGAGGCTTCGTGCTTTAGTGAATTTGCCCCTAAGGTCCCTATCATTCACGTACACTTTTTGAATCTAGAGACAGTTATCCTGCCCCAACCCACACAAATTGGGACAACATAACAACTCTTTGCAGAGGAGCAGAAAGAGCGTCTCATTTCTGTTATTAGGACTTGGCGAAAAAACTTCAGTATGCTCTTTTCTGCTCTGTAACTTTATTTGATTTGAGGTTTGAGGTTTACCTGTCTATCCAATACCTGATGAACTGTCTTATTTTTTGTTGTTATTTTAAGTGACTTAAGGTGGCTATAGATGCAGAGATCCACTCGTTTGGCGATGTCGGCAAACAAGCGGATCTCTCCTCGATATGCCCACAATGAAGTGGACAATATCGGGCTGATCCGATCAGCATCTGAAACGGGCGGTTGGATCGTAGGACCACAGACACACAGATATGGTCGCTATCAGACGGGTTTTTTTTATCTGGCCCGATCAAGAACTTAAGTTCTGGGGCTGGAAAAAAAAAAGATTTTATTTTGCAGGAACCTAACAAGCACATAGCATAAGAAAATTCCAACCCAGAGCAATTTATATTTCTGGGAAGTGTTCCCAGACTAAAATCCATATCAAATCTGAGACCAACACCTCAAACAGTTTGTCATCTAATGTGTGTAAATGAAAGTTAGCAATTTGGGTTCATGTCCTATACTACTTCTTGGTTAATATGGCTTGAAGTGCTCTTGTCTTCTGTGCTTAAAAATCACTCATGAATAGTCCAAGTTTAGACATATATACACACACAGCTTGACTATACAGAAATGTCATTTCCCACAGAGTCCTATCTGATCAACCAATTCTTCATGTATAACCAATTTTTTTTCCTCTGCAATAATAAGAATTTAAAATTTTAAGTACAGTACCTCGTGCTGGATTCTAACTAAGCTGAATAAATCCATGTTAGAGACAAAACTATTCTATTTCCCAGTATGTATATTTATCATACATATAGTAGATAGATAGACAGAGAGAGAGAGAGAGAGAGAGCGAGAGAGAGAGAGAGACACACACACAGAGAGAGAACAAACTGCACACACTAGGACTTTTGTTTTATTACAAAAATTCAATGTTTTGCACTAAAACAGTGCTCTTCCTCAGGAAATGAACCTCATAAATCCACGTTAGAGACAAATCAATCCTACTTCCTGCACAGACAGTGCTCTTCCTCAGGTACAAACCAACAGAATGAAAAGCAGCACAAACATTTAGGGACTTGAGCTGTATTAAAAGGGGAATAGAGTCACGGGAGGAGGGGGTCATTCTTCCACTTTATAGAGCACTTGTAAGGCCACATCTAGAATATGCCGTACAGTTTTGGTCTCCCTCACTCAAACAGGACATTATTGTATTAGAGAGGGTACAGAGAAGGGCAACTAAGCTGGTAAAAGGTATAGAAAATCTTAGCTATGAGGAAATACTGGAAAAATTGGGGATGTTCACACTGGAGAAGAGGTGTTTAAGGGGTAATATGATAACTATGTATAAATATATAAGGGGATCATATAATAATCTCTCTATTGCTTTATTCACCAGTAGGTCTTTCCAGATGACACAAGGTCACCCATTCTGATTAGAAGAAAAGAGGTTCCGCCTAAATATTCGGAAGGGGTTTTTTACAGTGAGAGCTGTGAAAATGTGGAATTCTCTCCCTGAAACTGTTGTACTGGCTGATACATTAGATAGCTTTAAGAAGGGTTGGATGGCTTTTTAGCAAGTGAGGGAATACAGGGTTATGGAAGAGTTCATAGTACAAGTTTATCCAGGGACTAATCCGATTGCCTTTTTGGAGTCAGGAAGGAATTTTTTCCCCCAAATTGGAGAGGCTTGGGATGAGGTTTTTTACCTCCCTCTGGATCAACTAGCAGTTAGGCAGTTAAAATAAAAAAAAAATAAAAAAAGTTAAAAAGGTTGAACTTGATGGACGCGAGTCTTTTTTCAGCCTAACTTATTATGTTATTATGTATGTTATGTTACTATGTAAGAGGTCAGCCACAGTTTTATTAAACAACAACAAAAACTGTCCTTGGCATTTATTCTTTAATTAATGAACCACCAATATATATATTGACATAAGGCAACAATATGATTTAATCCGAATGCCGGCCACAGCCATTGCAGTGGGCATGTAAAATAAACCAGCACACACCGACATTATGAGGCCAAGGACAATACCCGCCCTGCTGCTGTGACATTAACTCATACATTTTTTTTTACGTCACCCAAAAAGCATTGTATACTTCCAAAAAGGGGGTGGGAGGGATGCTGCTCCAACTCACAATGCCCGCAAAAGGAGGAAGGTGTGCGGGAAACTCACTAAACCGGAAGGGGCGGGGAGATCCGAGGCTGCCCCTTTCCTAATCTGCCTAGCTACCGATTCCCTGCAGCATGGAGGGAACTGTGCAGACACTATTGGCTCCACAGTCCCTCTGCGTGGTCGATATGTGCTTCAGCGCTAGCAAGAAGCGAACACCACGGAGATCACTACTTCCGGATGCGCGTATTTCCCCAGACTGACGCGTGCGCACTAGAACGAAAAAGATGATTTTAAAGTTAAAATTCGGCTTTTCGTTCTAATGTGCATGCGCATCAGCGAGCATAAGGCAGTAGTGATCTCCATGGTGCTCGCTTCTATAACCCGGGGCTGGCGCAGATATCGTCTGATAGGAGCACTGGCCCCAGGTTTGAGGTACATTAGTTTAATCCCTTGGGGGTGCCTTACGTTTAGCACCCACAAGTCAATTCTACATTTCCTTCTCCTTTAAACCCTAACCAAACAAATCTGGCACCAAGAAAAGTCCTTGATTACCAGGGAAACCAGTGTAAAACAGGTGCAGTGATCAGGTGGTGGAAGGAAAGGAGAATAGCGAAGTCCATAGAATTAGGTGACCATGAACATGATTTAAAGTGCAGGATGAGAAATGTCAATGTAAATAATCAGTAACAAAACACATACAGGGGTTATTGATCAAAATCTGAAAAATGTCTCACTGTTTTATAAAAACCATTCCAACCACATCCGTGCAGACTTTCCCTTCCTATTTATCAATACATTTTCATGAAAAATAAATTGTGCGGGAATTGAATTGCTCGCTGAAAACTGCAAAAAAAAAAAAACCCAGAAAACCACCAAATTATTGAATGAAACCCAGCTCAGATCAGGATCCCATTCAAAATGTCAACGGGACATCTGCCATTGACTTCTACATGAACACGGCAGGTCTGAGCTGGAGTACTTTTTTATTCTGACTATTAACACCATCGGGGTTTAATAAATCTCAAAAAATTGAGGGTTTTTTTGTATGAAAATTTTTTTTCCCCTTCAACTCTGACCAGAAAAAAAACTGGACTTTAATAAATAGCCCCAAAATGTTGCAAACGTAGGCAGAAAGAAGTAAAGCAACAGCATTCAGTCCAGGTATGGGATCAGTTATCCGGAAACCCGTTATCCAGAAAGCTCTGAATTATGGAAAGGCAGGCTCCCATAGACTCCATTATAATCAATCGATCCAAATTTTTAAATAGGATTTCCTTTTTCTCTGTAATAATAAAACAGTACATTGTACTTGATCCAAACTAAGATATAATGAATCCTTATTAGAGGCAAAACCGGCCTATTGGGTTCATTTAATGTTTCCATGATTTTCTAGTAGACTTAAGGGATGAACATCCAAATTACAGAAAGATCCATTATCCGGAAAGCCTCGGGTCCGGAACATTCTGGAAAACAAGTTCCATACGTGTATAAGTAAACGGATACAAACTAGGCAAAGTGAGTTGAGCTCCGACTCATTAAGTGAACAAACCCAGAGGTGTCCCTGTATAAGGGTTCTTACTCACGAGCGTTTAAAGCTGCGCTCACCTACATTCTGTTTTGCAGCGTTCAGCCGAAGGGGAGCACAGGAATAGACGCAAGCAATTCTTTTCAATGGGGCTATACTGACACAAGAACATGTAGGTGCCGAACGCAGGAAAAATGCAGCATGTTGCGTCTCAACCTGCGTTTGGCGCCTACATGCACTTGTGTGAGTATAGCCCTACTGAAAAGAATTGCTTGTGTCTATTCCTGCTCTCCCCTGCGGCTGAATGCTACAAAACGAAACACAGGTGAGTGCAGCTTTAACTGCTCATAAGTAAGAGCTCTTAGACCGCAGTCCCACACCTGGGCACAAGTAATAATCACTGGCACCTTATCAATTAATATGCCGATCAGCTGGCAGGCAAAGGCATTTATAGTGGAAACAGTGTCCATTATGTGCCACTGGAGTACACGTTGGAGTAGCAGAACTATAACTCCCAAGTGGACAGCAGGTCATAAGTGACAATGTATAATGTATATTTCTTGCAGCAAGAGTAAATCAGTTTTTTCAAGGACAAATGCAACTCCCCACAATGGGGATATCTTTATATTTAGGGTGCAATACACACCAAGATTAGAGGTCCATTGCTGCACAAGGAATGTTAGTTCAGCAAAAAGGTGCAACAGAGATAAGAAAAAATTATCAGTCAAGATAAAAAAAAAATGAATAGACATAAGATGCAGAGAATGGGCTAAACTCCACGGGTTTCTGCAGGAGAACCCTTATCCAGAAAACTGCAGGTCCCAAGCATTCTGGATAACAGGTCCCATACCTGTGCTATTTATTTCATAAGTTAGTTATGTTTTTGTTTCCTTTCTTTTTTTAATATGTTTTATTTCTTTTTGTTTGACTCATTTAGCCGTCTACAAGCTGGTATTGTCATTCATTGCCTGTTAATGCCTTAATATTTTGTTTTTAAAAGGAAAGATGAACCTATGGGAAATTCCTCAAATGCATAAAGCACCCTACAATACATCAATTAAAATATGCACTTTTGCAATTTTACATGATTTTTTTTTCTGGACTGGATTATAAAAGCAGTTTTTAATTACAAATTTCATGAAGCTGTTATACGAGCACCCTCTGCTGTTTGGTTTGGGCAAGAAATGCTTAACTGCTCCCAGTTCTATTGCCCAATGTGACAGGAGCTAATAATTGAGTTTCGTGCATTAATAAAAAATAAGTTCTTGCTATTTTGCCCAGGCCTTCACTGGACTGAACAGCTGGAGGCACACATGATATTATTGGTATTTCTCTCTCTCTCTCTATATAT
>CM044446.1:17875991-17890404 GCA_024363595.1 Xenopus borealis | reverse complement strand
TATATATATGTATACAGGGTTATCAGAAAAACTAGTTATCCAGAAAGCTTCAAATTATGGGAAAGCCATCTCCCATACAGTCCATTTCAATCAAATATTATGTTTAAAATATAGAAAAATGTTTCAAACAATTTCTTTTTTCTCAGACTGCCAGCAAAATAGCTCTTCCCTCTGGTTGTACAGAGAATGGAGCAGCAGATGTTACGGTTACAAAATTCATTATATAAGCAGTTAATAGACCGCTAATAGTTTTGAAATGGAAAAAAAGATCATATAACTTGCAAATGAGCATAGAAAAGCACACTGAGCAGTCCTACACATATTGTCTTAAAGTTGTACTTGTCCTTTAAATTTTACTTGGAGGTGATATACCAGGAGCCAATATTTTAGAGGATGGTTTTTGTATTATTATGGATAGAGCTTGTGTTACATTTGGCTTGGGATTCCCATATAATAAGCAACAATCATTATTCAGTGAAAAGAAAATCGTAAAAAAAAAGCTTGGTTATCTGCCATATTGCTGGATTTATCTTGAAATTAAACAGATTGGACATGTCATCTTCGTATTTCTGTAATCTGTCTCATTGCTTATGTAGAGAAATCATGCAAAGCCTCTACAAAAAAAAAGAAATAGAGAATTCAAGCGTATAAACGCTGAGTGCAACAGAATGCGACAGGTCTGATACAATGACGTGAGATAATCAGCAATGTTTTCCCTTTAAATAACAGCTGCAACTGCTCGTTTTTAGTTCTAGCCAAGGGAAAATATTTTAGAACAGTCATTCACCTGGAGGTCTCTAAATCCCAAATGCTTGGTGTTAAGATTGGAGGACACATCGTTTTGGGATATTATGATAAAGTCATTCAAAGAAATATAATGAACCATGGAACAGTCTTGGGGAAGTAGAATAATAATAGGGTAAGTGGTCCCCTTTGATATAGCAGCCCAGGGGGAGGGCTGTAGTGATGTGCGGGTCAGCCAGATACCCGCACCACCCTTTGCGGGTGCTCTTATTCCTGCTCTCCCCGCCAACCACCTCACATTGCTGGCTTCCAACTTCTGACTTAGCCATGTGCCTGCCCATCCCTTTTGTGAGATTATCAGTGGGTCGGCGCAGTGCAAACGGACTGCTGCTTTACAAATATGGCAGCCCCCTCAGAGGAGCAGGATAGTAAGAAAGGCAACGTAAAAGCATCAGGCAAATACTTTTATGGCAAAATTTTAAATAGCATTCAAAGACAATGTTATGATAGATAATAAAAAAGGTTATTTTTTGATGTCAGTATCTCATGATGATTTTTAGCAGACTTAAATGGATCCTGTCATGGGAAAACATGTTTTTTTTCAAAACGCATCAGTTAATAGTGCTGCTCCAGTAGACTTCTGCACTGAAATTCATTTCTCAAAAGAGCAAAAAGATTTTTTTATATTCAGTTTTGAAATCTGACATGGGGCTAGCCATTTTGTCAATTTCCCAGCTGCCCCCGGTCATGTGAATACTGCCGGCACTTTAGGGGGGAACTGCTTTCTGGCAGGCTGTTGTTTTTCCTTCTCAATGTAACTGAATGGAACGCATTAGTACATGGGTTTTTACTATTGAGTGCAGCAGCTGTTATCTTGTGTTAGGGAGCTGTTATCTGGTTACCTTCCCATAGTTCCGTTGTTAGGCTGCTGGGGGGGGAGGGGGTGATATCACTCCAACTTGCAGTACAGCATGATTGAAGTTAATCAGAGCACAAGTCACATGACTTAGGGCAGCTGGGAAATCGACAATATGTTTAGCCCCATGTCAGATTTCAAAATGAAATATAAAAAAATCTGTTTACTCTTTTGAGAAATAGATTTCAATGCTGAATTCTGCTGCTGCTGCACTATTAACTGATGCATTTTGAAAAAAAAACTTTATTTCCCATGGCAGTATCCCTTTAAGGTATGTAGATCTAATTTATGGTAAGATCACTTATCCGGGAAACCCTAAGTACCAAGCATTCTGAATAACAGGTCCCATACCTGTCCAATCCAGTGTCTAGTTTAGTCTTATGGCGGTGTTATCTTCAGTTACAGTTAATAATAGAGAGACTAATAAAAAAACTAAAGAGAAATCAATACAAGACTGAAACAAAGAGCAACGGCCAGGAATTTGTCCCCTTGCATGCAAGGTATTTCTCAACGTTCGTTTATATAAGCTGTAGTGAGATCATACAGAATCAGCTTCAAGGGACACTTTATCATGAATATTTTACACACATGCACTCATAAACTTCATGTTAAGTCTTTCTGTGAAGCATTGTTACGGCTTCAGTCATTTCTTACTGGGACAGACATTCATAGAGTAGGATTGTCGTGCCGCTTATACTTCTTTCCATTTTCCCACTGAAGCCGAGATGGTTCACACAGGACTCTTGTTTGTAATCCCTTAAAGGGGTCCTTCCCCAAAAAACAGTTTTTTTGCATTAATGAAAGCAAATTTAATTCCACAACTTTCCAATATTGATTTATTACAAATTTGATTTTAAAGTTATCTACAAATGAATTTGCAGGTGAAAGCATTGGTTGCTTATTCTTTTCTGTTCTCCCAGTCTATTATAAAATAATCTATCAGGAGTAACTGGCAGTTGCTTATCTTAAAGTTATTTGGGGACCCATTCATGTTAGTTTTTATAATTAAAGAAAAGCAGGTGTTTATGGATTAAGCTAGGGCTTGACATTCCTTGGAGGAAATAGGGCTCCACCAGAGTATACTGTAGGTCAGGGGTCCCCAACCGCCGGACCGCTGCCCAGAATTGGGCCTCAGCTGAACAGGGTTGTGAGCCTAGCGCCAAATCGGACGCCAACCTCTCCCGCAAAAAAATTTGGCACTACACCTGTCCCCAGCCCAAAAAAGGTTGAGGTCATCTTTCCTAAAGAGATCCACTGAATAAAGGATTTGGCCAGGAGTCTGCCTTTTTCAGCACTCAAACAAATAAAATATTTAGCTCCACACGGATTTCTTTCACCTCTATTGCCCTATTTGCATATGCAAGTTTACAGTTTAGATTTGCTCCATGATTTAGCCATATCTTTTATGAATTTTTGGATGAATCCAAAATGTTGTATTCAGCACATCTCTACTAGAGACCTTTTGGAGAAACAAGTGTTAATCCCTTCTATATTTCAGGGAGCCGTCTCTCCAGCAATCGGGCTAATTTGGTAATGCAAGTTTTGTTGAATTAATTGAGGCACCATTTAACATACAGGTATGGGACAGGTAATCCAGAATGCTGGGGACCTGGGGTTTTCTGGATAACAGATTGTTCCATAATTTAGATCTTCATACTGTAAGGGGCAGATTTACTTAGGTTCGAATTGATTCTAAGTGAAAATTCAAATTAAAATCATTTTTGATATTCGATTGTTCGATAATTTGAATTGTGTTAAAACCCCTCGAATTCGAAATTCGAATTTGAGGGGTTTTAATTCGAATTCAATTTGAGGGTCAAATTCGACCCTTAGTAAATCTTCCCCTAAATCTGCTAGAAATCATTGAGGGGCACATTTACTAAGGTTCAAATTGATTGGAAGTGAAAATTCGAATTAAAAAAATTTGAAATTAAAATTTATTTTGGCCTTAGTAAACTATTGAATGGCCCAAAATTCAATAAAAAAAATTAAAACCTACCAAATTGCTATTTATCCTTATGGGAAGCTCCCATAGGATTTTTCCAAGATTTTTTGATCGAATGCTTAAAATCATTGGAATCGATCACATTTATATTCGATCGTTCGAAAAATAGAATTGTGTTAAAACCGCTCGAATTCGAAGGGTTTTTATTCAACCTAAATTCGAGGATCGAATTCGAGGGTTAATTAACCCTCGAAATTCGACGCTTAGTAAATCTGCCCCTAAATAAAACCCAATAGGTTGGTTTTGCCTCCAATAAGGATAAATTCTCTCTTAGGTGTGATCAAGTACAAGGTAATATTATATATATATAAATAAAAAAAGGAAATTATTTTAAAAAATTGGATATTTGGATAAAATGCAGTCTATGACAGTCCTTCTGTAATTCAGAGCTTTCTGGATAATGGGTTTCCAAAAAACAGATCCCATACATGTAACTGCTCCTTGTACTTGCCAACTGTGCTCCAACTATTTCAATCAATTGTGTGCATTTGACCTATTGACACAGGGAACCCCATAACACCTCTAAGGTGGCAGTAGCTCCGGCGTTCCCACAGCAGCATCAATAGACTCAGCCTTCTTGCACCTAAAGAATCATGTGCAGATTTAGTTTTGGGAAATTGTATATTTTGTATAGAATTACATTTTTCACTGTGCTTCTGCTTTGTTCCCTTGCAGCATATTAGAGACCTCACTGGAGTTCAAGGGATAAAAAAAAAAATAAGCATGTATGTGTTTAGCCCAATCCTAGTCATTTTCCTACAGAGTGCACAATCTCACCCTTTGCTGATATTTACTAGATGGAGACACGGTAATAAAACCAGAGCTTTGCAGAATTAGAGAAGATCCCAATCTTCGAATAAATAACCTCTCTGTATGATTCATACCATAATATTTCATCCCTGCATCTATTATGTTCCTACATCCTAAGCCATTAGCAGTAATATTACCTACCTGCTGGCTTACAGGTACAGTGTAGACTGTAGAAGCATTTGCCAGCCCTATTTGGTGGGTGCGTTGCTTGTTAGTAGGGAAGGGGCTTGCTCAGTTACACACTCCCCCTCCTCTTTCCTTTCTCCTGCTCCCTACAGTCCTAGAGTGCAGTTTGGCAGCTCGCATACGGACACGAGGATGCTTCTCCTGCTCTCTCTTGCTCCCCTTCTCCTGTCAGCTACAGGTAAGTTCAATTCCATTTACTCTCTAAGGAAGTCATCATGTTTCATCTGGAGTATAGATTCTGAATAAAAGTGTGTCAGAGCCAGCTGTACAGTATAGCCAAACACTCATCTGCAGGCACTTTATATGGAATGACTTCTCACTCGTAACAAAAGGCATATCAGTCTCAGTCACAAAATAAGGATAGGCATTGTTATGATTTATTAAAACTGCAAGCTCTAGAAGGATATCGGCATTGCTGGGATATGTGTTACATGAGTATTTATGGATTATACACTATGATAATCTAAATGGCACCGTAAAACTTCTAACCTAGTTAAGTATTTTTTTCAGTGACTGGAAATCTCTTCCACTTGACTTATAATATACAGTATGTTTGGTGGAACAGAGTGTTCTTTTCATTGCTGTGATTGTTATTTAATAACTATTCTGGCTTTTATATGACCTTGTATATGAAAGATTTGAGTGGTGGGGGTTTCTATTAGAGCTCTGAAGAGTTGGGCGCAAAAAAAACAAACAGGTTGATTTTGCTGCCTCCCCCTCTTCAATTATAAGGGAATTGGTCCACCTCAAGCTGTTGTTAAACAGGAATGCATGGAACCCATAGGCATACAAAAGCTTGGAGTTGTACTCCAGTAACAGCTGGACACCTCTTAAAACACAAAACACTTTTAACAGGGTCTTGGGACCCCTCGCTTCTAATTTTCCTTAGTGAGCTTGAGTACAGAAGTTACAATCGCAGCATGGATAAGATAACTCTGGGATTAACAAGTAATATTGGGGTGTAGGAGTTGGTGGCATCAATAATGGATCCAGATCCCAATTTTACAGCAGAGGATATGGATTACTAGTTACTAGGGATGCACCGAATCCAGGATTTGGCCATTTCAGCAGGATTCGGCCGAATCCTTCTGCCTGGATGAACCGAATCCTAATTTTTATATGCAAATTAGGACCAGAGAGGGAAATCACACGACTTTTTTGTCACAAAACAAGGAAGTAAAAATAGTTTTCCCCTTCCCACCCCTAATTTATATATGCAAATTAGGATTCGGATTTGGTTCGGTATTCGGCCAAATCTTTTGGGAAAAATTTGGGGGTTCAGCCAAATCCAAAATATTGGATTCAGTGCATCCCTACTAGTTACACAATAACCAATGGACAGCATGGCTTGGGGGTTGGCATTTCCGTTTTGTAGAGCTGGGGTCCCGTATAAGATTCCAACATGGGAAGGCGTTGGTATGTTCTCCCTGTTCTGTTTCCTGCTGGTATTCTTGTTTCCGCCTGGCTACTAAGACATAAGTAAAGTTGACTATAGAGTTTTGGGTGAATATGATAGCAATATACTGGGGCAGGAACAAATATGGATGATGGACACTCCTTTGTAAAGAACTGTTCTTTTTTAAGGGGTTTAGATTTTTTGCTGACACCATCACTTTATCCAGAGATATCCAATATTGATTCTTTCCCTGTCAGTAGAAGATTGGCAGTTAGAAAATCTTAATATCTGCAGATCTGACGTTTTCCTCAGAATAAGTCTGACTTTAATTCTCTAAGGATTTGGCAGGTCTTGACATAGACTAAGTAAAAGATTTACCTTTTCAGCCAGACATACCTCATTGCTAGACTGGGGGTTGCAAATGGTTTCTTTCATACCTATCCAGACCTCAGAACTTGCCACTTACTCAAGGGGCCAAATCTTACAAGTTGTAGTTAATAACCAAAGGTTGTGGTTGCAGTTGATACAATATTCATCATTTTAGACTTTACTAAAATGTAATGAAATCATAAACTCACTTGAGTGCCATGCAGCTTCTTCTACGATCAGTGCTGCCCTAAACATTGGAATGGGGTCTTTGAAGAGTTTGTCATCAGGAGTTAATTGGGCATGTTTTCAGCAAAGGGCAGAGAGAGAAAAGGATTTTTGTATTTGCTGAGCTATTTTTATGCTAGCTGTGGATCTCATGCAGAATTACCCCGCGTAGGTAAATAAGCCCCTGGTACTTTCTTTAGCAATTGCTCAATTTGTTTTATCCTTGCCATATACTGCAGTTGCCTGGCCCCCAAATGTTATACCTATTGCCCTGGGGTCAATGACCAGATTGTTTAATGGAATGTGAATGTCCTTATCTACACTCCCCCATATTAATATCTTTAAATATTCAGTAAATATTCAACCAGACCATTAACCCGGCTTTCTTTAAACATTTTAATCCAGGTTAAAAAGAAACGCATAAGATATATTGCCGCTTGCCTTTCCCTCTTACATATAAACATAATAATGTCTGAAAACAGAGTAACGCGAGTTGAACTGCAAAAATACGATTATCCAGATTGGAGTTACAGGAAGGCCGTCTCCCATATACTCAATTTTACCTAATAAATCAAAATTTTACAAATGATTTCCTTTTTCTCTGCAATAAAAATAGTACCATGCATTTGATCCTAAGATATAATTGTTAACATCTATTAATAACATCTATTTCTATAGCAACAACTTATTTCGTAGCGCTGTAATATAGGTAATATAATAAATCCTTATTGGAGACAAAACAGTCCTTTAGGGTTTATTTAATGTTTACATGAAGCTATGGTATGAAGATCCAAATTATGGAAATACAAAAAAACTCCTGAGCATTCTGGATATCATGTTTCATACCTGTATACACAAATGTATTTGGATAAAACTTCCCTAAGCTTTTGACAGTGCAACTCTTGCCTTGACTTTTGTTTGACTCTAGAAGATTGAGTTAATTTTGTTTGTTAACTGTGTTTGTTAACTGTGCTCTGTGCTCAGAATCCCTTCCAGGGTGCCAGGTGTACAGTATATAACATTCTGGACTAATGGGAAATATACATATATCTGTAGATAGTACAGGTACATATGTGCAAGCTATCAATGGTCCTTGTCACTAACTCCCCCAATGAGCAGAGATCTTCATTATATCATCTCTCACTGACATATCCTGACGAGCTGCAGCTAATTAGAGGTTCAGTGCGATAATGACATCCTTAAGCTGTTTGTACATGGGGATGACATATCACTGCATGCATGCATTCCATTTATAGCATGGCTGATAAATATTTATACCCATGGGAATTGTTCAACATAAACATGGATACATAGATGTTAAATAATTATCAGGATGAGCAGTTCATCTCTATAAACCCTTGAATTAAATGAACAGGGAACCCGGCTTGGTTACAGCTATGCAGGTTTGAAATCTAATTAACCTTTTGTTTTAATTTACTTTATAAAATCTGCCCTGATTGGAATGACAGAATGAAATGAGATAAAATATGAGTTATGTACTTGTGTTTTAAATCTCAGCTTGAAAAATTGTGCAAAAAGTGCTTAAATTACATCTGTTGCTGCTGTCTTTTAATCCTGTGCCACTGCTGTCTCTCCACAAGGGAACAGAGTTAGAACACATGATTTATGACGCCCCCTCAGCAGATAGATCCCAAGCAGATTGCTTTATTCAGAAGGATTCCATTATTTCATTATTACGTGCACGACAATAGTGAAGATGGAAGTTTACTTTCTTTAAGGGTGTTCCACTGGAGGCAACCATCTTGCAAACCACCCCCCATCTTTGTATGATCTTGTGCACCAAGAGTGGGAAAGTAAATCCAATGACACCCAAGCATTTTCTTGGAAGAGGCTGGAACAGTGAAATAGCGTACCTAATAACGGGGTTATTCAAGACTTGTAATCTATAGCTACCTATCAGCAGTTAGCTCTGATAGATTGACTGCAGGAAGACTAATGAGAGGAACAAAAAGTTACATTGGTTTCTACACTTTTATAAATGACCCCAAAAATCCAGAACATCCAACATGCAGCCTTCAGTTCTTATTAAACCACAAGTGGTAGCAGCAGTGCAATAATAGCTGGGAAGCTGCATGTGGGTTATAAATCACTGGGCCTCACATAGGGTATAATGTTTGGGGTCCCTTTGCCAACAGGGAAAGCCCTGCACATGAAAAGCAAATGTGCGTTTTGTTGACTTCCTCTGTATGTATACAGTTGGAGTGAGTGTAAAAGTCTGTACGCATATAGGAAAAACAGTAATTTTTGTAAATGTATAGTATATATGATATAGGATCCGTTATCCATAAAGTTCCGAATTATGGAAGGCCACCTTCCATCAAATAATTAACATTTTTAAAATGGATTTCCTTTTTCTTTCTAGTAATAAAACAGTACCTTGTACTTGGTCAAAGACAGAATTCATCCTTATTGTAAGCAGAACAATCCTATTGGGCTTATTAAATGATTTGTTAATTTAAAGTATGGAGATTTAAATTACAGAAAACAAATTAAAGAAAGATCACTAATCTGGAAAATCTCAGGTCCTGTGCATTAGGGATAACAGGTTCCATACTTGTATTGTCATGCATTTGGCACTATAGGATCTATAAGACACCATTGGGATTGGAGAGGTTTTTTTTTTCCGATTTATCAGTGTTATCTCTCCTCGAGACTCAGCAGACATCAGGCCTAATAGTGATTAATGATATGGTCCTTTCACGGAATGCCCTGGTGGAAAGTCCAATACTATTGTGCTTTTTATCAATTCAGCCCACTCCTCTGCAGTGGTTGATGCAATGACTAATACCTTTTATATCACTTTATTATTTCCCAATCATCTTTCCTTTACCCACTGCGTACTAGATTATTTCATGGCATTTCAGTTATTTTCTACACTTGATTATATCATGCAATGGAATTCACCCACATATCTCTTTAACATAAATCAAACCCCTGAGGAGTGCTGAGAATTCCCAATACACACAGTTCCCTTGCATAGACTATTTGGTAGCACCAGAAATGGAACATTCACTGGTTTATATATTTTTTAACAGCCTCACACATGCAAAGAGGCATAGCCCTCATACATATACACCAACCACATGTACACAGCACATACAGTGTTTACTGTACACATATAACACATACATTTAACACACCATAATTAATTTTACACCATAAAAACACAGTGTTCTTACATACATGCCAACACAACTTGGAGACCATTTGCATAAAATCAGAGGTATTATTTGCTAGTAGTACTTGCAATTATATTAAGCACAAAACCTAGAAAGATGACTTGATCATGGAAAGAAAATGTAGGTCTCCCCTAGCTATTTCAGTAGTTATTAGTTATTCAAGTAAATGCACTCATATCTGATTAGCATGTCACAAAGAGTTCTGTGGAATACTGTCACTCGGTGCAAAAACCTAGCGATTTCTTAACAATAGCTCAGTAGAAGCAACAGCCAGCAGACGTCATATAAGGTTTCTCTTACTCTTTCCCTGGTAAAGTGTCCCCCCGACTGAATGTCACATTAATCTAATGTGGTGTAAGTTTACCCATGAGCTGTTGATAAAGGATGGAGATATGAATTGGAATGACAGAAGTCCCTTTAGTGAATTTAGTGTTAGGAAATTGGAAAGCAGTGCACATCAGGGATCTTGTGTTTTTATTAGAACCAAATGTTGGCTGCCTAGGTAAGAGTTTGTAGGACACTAAAAGGTAGAAAGCACAGACTGGGTATTTTTTTTTGACTGCGCAATCTCTCTACTGAAAGACAAACTGGAAACTTTTAATGCTTATCTATATATTATATGCAGGACCACTCTTGCCATGAAGCAAGGTGAGAACCTTGCCTCGGGTGGCATGGATCGGCCAGTTACCAGGCTCTGTAAAAAAGCCGCCTCTGGTAACTTTAAGAACTGAATTTTAGTTTTGCTAGTGATGAGACACCCCTGGACCAGCTCCATCGATAAAAGTGGAAAGAGTGGAATGGGGGGCTGCTGCCTCAGGTGCCAGCAGCCCCTGAAATGACACTGAGTATATGGCAGTGGTTCCAAAATGGGTGCTACCCCCGCTGCTTATCCTAAAGGCTGTAATAGATTAAATAGATTAAATTAAAGGGGAATTTCTAGTTTTTCTCCTAGATAAGGGCTGCCCCAACTGGAGTGAGGCCTGCGACTACCGTTGTGTGACCCACATGAATGTCTGCCTGCTGTACTTACTTACATTGTGTAAGCATTAAAACATATCAGTACTTTGATTACAACTACATTGCACCTGTAATCGCCCCTGCAACACCTCTATTGTTCACACCCTGTACTGTTCACACCTCATACCCAGACTAAAAGTGACTACACTTTAAACAAACAGCTGGATGGCCACCAGCATTTTTTCACTGTATGTAGCACAGTATTAACTGTCCATCTTAGAGTCCTGATCAATTTCCCTGTCTCTTGCTCTATTCTGCCTCTCCTATGCTCCCGGGATGTGCCATACTCTGCCTGCACTATGCACCCTGGGTGTGCCATACTCTGCCTGCCCCATGCTCCATGGGTGTGCCATACTCCATACCCTGTGGGAAGTGAGCCTGGTAGGGTTTGTTCTGGGGTTTGTTTGCATTTGGAAAGTGTTGTTAGGGGCCCCTAAGGTGTTTAATCCTTAGCTTGGGGTGATGCTGTATTATCCAAAAGGGGAGGAGGTGGCATATAGATTTAAGGGTTGTTTATGGTATATTCAAGGGCATGACAAATTTTTCACGAGTGATACCCCTGCAGTGAAAACCAAACATTTGTTTTTTTTTTTATATTCTACCACCATTAATGTGGACATGATATTAAAAGCTCTTTGGAGTGGTTTGAATGGTTGTGGTTTAAAAAGGGGAAGTGGTCAACACTGGCTTCCATTATCAGCCCTCCATCACATAGGCTAGAAAAATTCTGGCCCTAGGTACTATAAAAGTTGGACAATACTGTCCTAGATTTACATGGAGGTCCATTAAGAGGGTCCATATTGGTGAAATAATAGGCCTTACGGAGCCCCTGACCACTTAAAGAAGACCTGCCATCCACACTGAAAAAGCTGTATGATAAAAGTCCTTTGCAAATGAATTATCACATCCAAATTCTTTTGTTATTAAAACATCCATAGTTCTTATAAAATGTATTTAAAAATCTGAGCTTTCAATCATAAATTACCTGCCCTGCCTCAGACACAAAGGTGGGGCATGTAGTTATTTTTACTTTCCATTCAGTAATTCCTAGATAGACAGTGCATGGGCATTAGGTCCCCCATTCTGGTACAGATATGAGATTTTGGAAAAATGCAAAGCTTGTCTAAATAACAGTGTCTATAAAATGGCACATGCCATAAAAGAGGCATATAGATTCAATTATCCAATTCCAAGGTGCAAGGTATTCATTCATGGTATTTGATTTAGAAAGTAGTTATACAATGCTAAGAGAACTGAGTTTGCAATGACTGGAGCCTTAGCAACATTTGACATTTTAGCACAGGTTTTCTTGGTTGCTGGTTTGAGTTTAATGTTTCTCATTTCAGAACTCAAAACGTATTAAATATTAATGTTTGAATGTTATTTATTTGGTGAAAATATTTACATGCCTACAATAAACAATATAGTACGAGTAAAATACTGTATTATCCAGTGTGATAGTGTTCTCTTAATGGTAAATACCCAAAAGAAAAAAAGAATGGTCATTGGAAAACCTGGTTCCTTTACTGAATATTCCCAGCTAATAATCATTGCTGGATATACTAATGATAAACACAAGAACCCTTCCCCTTAAATTGTAATACTGCAAAAGCCTTGTATACACAGCTGCCAAGACATTATCATGCATTCAGCATTACCTATTGGTTTCTGTGTACAGAGTATGGGAACTGCTTATTATCTATATTGCCTTCTTAAAAAATGCTATCATTTTCAGCACGTTTGCCATTACCTGCTGTTCTGTTCCATGGCTATTCCATTATCTATGGCAGCTCTGATGTTAATTCAAACCATGGAGCAGTTTTCTCATTTACCGAAAGACACATATAGAGAGTGCCTCCTTTTTTGCTGTGACGGAATAAATATGTCAGTTCCCCCTTTCAAAAGAAGATGTGATTTAATCTAGCTCCATTAACCTCTTGCCTGCTAGGGGGCCTGAAGCTCATCTCCCAAATGCATTGCTAATGCATTGGCAGCAGAATATACTAGAATGATGTTTAATAAGCAAGTGTCACTTTTTCATTTCTCAAGAATGAGGAATGCAGATTTACAACAGACACTTCCATTTTGTTCGTTTCTCTGAAAATGGTATATGCCATTTTGTTTAATAATTAATTTTTTTTTATAAAAATAGAGTATACTGTATGTGCTTTTAGGTTATGCATAGAAACAAAAATATGACCAAAGTGCAGACCAGTAGAAAACTTGCTCATTTCATTAAACCACAACAGCCAGTCACATTTTCTATGTGTTTTTAGGCCTTTCATTCCTTGCTTTGTGCAGAAATGTTAAATAAGTGGTTAGGGAATGCCCAAATATTCTCGGTTAATCAAATCAATAAAGCAAAGAGTATTCATGTAAACCTTTAGGGGGTAATTCACTAAAGCATGAAGCGTCTAGCGCTAATTTGCCAGCATGATGTCATTTTGCAACTTCGCAAATTCACTAACACTGACTCTGGTGAATTTTGCTAGCAAAATAGATAGACTTGTGCAACTCCGCACCTTTACGCCAGGCGAAGTTGCGCACTGACGAAGGATCGTAATTACGCAAATTCACTAAGATCAACATTTTCCTGAACGTTACCACTTACGCTAGACGTTACTTCGCCTGGTCAGACCTGGCGAAGTTCAATACAATAGATAGGAGTTTGAAAAAAAAAAGTCCCAAAAAAACACTGACGTGTTTTACCATTCTAGGGTGATAGTCTGAAAAAGATAGTTTTTTTTGGGGGGGTTACCCTCCTTCCCTCCTACATTTCCTAACATATGGCAACACAACTATACAGGGGGGCACATGTTTAGGGCAATAGGACAACTTTATTTTATTTATTAAAGGTTTCCTGGGCTTGTGTAGTGGAATGTACTAGCTGTAACATATACTTCTATTATACGCTTAAGTTCCCGCCGTATGCAAATTAGGCATCGCTAACGTAACTGCGCTTTCCCTGGTGAACTAACGGTAGCGCTACTTCATCTTAGTGAATTTGCGTAGTGCTGCCGAAAATTCGCCAGGCGAAGTGCAGTGAACTTTAGCGAAGCCAACACTAGCGAATTTTCGCATCTTAGTGAATTTCCCCCTTAGAATGCACTCTTATTAAAGGAACAGTAACACCAACAAATGAAAATGTTTTAAATTAATAAAAATATAGTATACAGTTGCTCTTCCCTAGTACAGCTGCTGTGTTTGCTTCAGAAATTCTACTATAGTTTTTATAAACAAGCTGCTGTTTAGCCATGGGGGCAGCCACTCAAAGCTGAAAAAGGAGAAAAGGCACAGGATACAACACAGATAACAGATAAGCTCTATAGCAACATTCTTGTACAAGAGCAGACAAGATGAATTTGCCTAACATTTCATAATGGAGTAGTACTGTATGTAGCATGGTTGTGACCATGGTGGCTTTGTGACCATGGTGGTTCAGTTAGTGGAGTATGAACTCCTGTTGCCTTTGAACTGTTGAGAAGCATAGTTACATACATAGTTACATAGTTAAATTGGGTTGAAAAAAGACAAAGTCCATCAAG
>CM044446.1:17829488-17872215 GCA_024363595.1 Xenopus borealis | reverse complement strand
TTTCTTAGAATTGGCCCTTCTACAATATACTAAAAGTTTACTTGAAGGTGAACCACCCTTAATTCTTTAATTAAGAATTCCCATTTTAACCCTGTGAAAAGCATTTCCCACTTGATATGTTCCAGAGATGCCCTTATACTGTCAAAGTTTGCACGCCTGAAATTCAATGTTTTAGACCAGTATATGATGCATTGGTTAGAAATGCTGCAAAGTCATCCAAAAAATATATAGACAAGTTAATTGGCTCATGATTTTATACTGTAAGATCCTCTGGCACAGTGGCTGATGTGAATTATGAAATTAAGTAAGAGAGTGCTGTCCAACTTTTTTGGTACCAAGGGACAGAATTTTTCTGGTCTACATGGTGGATGGCAGATAATGGAAGGCAGTGATAGCCACAGCCTGTTTTTAGATGACACCCACTTTAAACCACACCCATGTTACCACAAGACCATTAATAGCACACCAAAAAACCAAATGGTTGGTGCTCACTATAGGGATATCACTCATATGTGACGTCATATTAAGACATTCCCTTAAATCCAAAGGCCAGGATCTCCCCTGTGTGGAGGGGCCCGTGGCGCTCCAGTTGGACAGCCCTAAAGTAGAATTAAGTTTTATATGTAAGCTGTTTTGGGCAGGCCTCTTTTCATTTCTTTTACCAATAGTTTTGCATGTACCTCTTTATGTAAAATGTATACACTCATTCATTGTAGAGCACTGTGGAATAGGTTGGTGCTTTATAATCACATGCTAGTGGAGAACAAAAACTGTTTTTTTTGTGAAAAGAAAGCTATTATAGAAGTTTTAGGAGTGCTGAGATGATATTCTTTATTGAGGGGGTTATGTATTAAAGTCTGAATGCCAAAAACAAAAAATCTTAGGGTTTTTTTCTTACTATCTGAAAATCTGAATTTTTAGTGGGGAAAAAAGATTTATTTTACCCCATGATGGAAAAAGACCAAATCCTAAAATATGGCATCACAGACCTGCCAAGGTTGTATATAAGTCAGTGGGAGAAGTCCATATCCTATTAGGAAGTTTCTGTGGTCTGCGCTAGAATGACTACTTGACTTATCGGGCAAAAAAAAAAAAGCTATACGGCCTTTTTGGGGAAAAGCCAGAAAAAAAACAGGTTTTACATTATTTTATCGAGTTTGTCCCCAATCTGGTTAAATTGTCTTTTTTTATTATAATGATAATAATAATAATAATGTCAGATTGTGGAGTCTCGTTTGGTCTTACTTTTTTAATTGAAAAATCTGAAAAAAATTGGACTTTGATAAATTACCCCTGAGTGTCCCATGGAAATGTAAAGCCATTGTTGGATGAGGATCTGGTTTCAATTAGGTCAGTAGCCTACAAGCAAGACTCTTCATCCAGATGATATTAGCAACAGAAATTAGTTCAGTTTCCTTTTCTATTATGTCAGAGAAATGTCTTTAATTTGAACTATAGTATCATGTAAACATTCACCCGCTGCAAATCATGTTCCCCCTTTCTGCCGTTTCACAAATAACACATACCCCTAAATGTTGCTGCCCGTTATATTATAGAACACAATACACAAGCTCACACCAGCTTCATGAAAAAGCTCTTACTGTTTAGACCCAGAATACAAACTGTTTCTGCTGAAGGGAAGAGATAGGCAGCCCATTAGCAACAGCAAATGGATGGAGATTGGACTTGGCCAGGCAATTATGCTGTCATTCTATTAGTGGAACTAAAACTCCAATATTTGTTTAATATACCAGAAATGTGCACTATATAATGGATGTTGATATTCATGATTATGGTTGTGCTCTCAGAGGATGCTTTTCTGAAATGTTATCATGTGTCCCTTGGACTGTTCTCTGCCACTCCATCCCTGAGTTGTTTAGAAAGCTGCCTGGTCTTCATGCTTGAATTTGTTGCTGGAAATTCACTGCCAGACTGAATGACCTTATGGAGACAGGTGTATTTATTCTAATATTATGGGTTGCACTATGACTGCACTCAGACACAAGCCATTCCATTAACTGCAATAAATGTCATGGTTGTTTTGTACATCTGAACTAACATAGGTTTATCACAGTAGAGAGATTTTAGACGTTACCAATTTTTCATACTTCATTACTTCTATCCTACTTTGTTTTTGTTAGCATTTATCCTCTTTATTTTGGCAAAAATATACAATCCTCTCATCCACTGATCCTTCCTCTCCCGTGTTTGCACTTTATCCTGTGAGATGTCTTCTGCTTTCCACAGTGCTCTCCTCTTATCCTTCTGTGGTTGTTCCCCTTCTTCTCTTATGTGGCCTTTTCCTCTCTACTGTGAGTGACAATTCTACTTTTCATAACACTGCACCTCTGTTCGATTCTTTCTGCACAGTAGCTCTGTACCACTTTTATAAGCACCTGTTTGCAGTCAGTCTTGTCACCTTCATTATGTTCTCTGAACGTTCGTATAGTAACGCTTGATGTCACTTGAGTCCTTCCTGCCTTCTGGTTCCATTATGAGGAAAACATGCTGAATAATGGAAAAAAAACATGGCAGTTGCACTCAATATGCTCACTGAATTTGCCAATATCCAGAGTGATCAATAGTATTATAGATTCTGTGCTGTTAGCTGCTTACACCACCCATTTTATTTCCTGATCTCTGAACATACCCTCATTTATCATATAGTTCATGCACATTATCGTTTTTGCTCATCTCCTGGCTCTGCCAACAGACATTTCCAAAAGTTGCTCGCCCTGCCCTCTCTTGACCCAGCTGCCACATCAAACCATTGTGGATGCCTTATGGGTGGAATCCTACGCTCTCCTTCCCTTCTGATTAGGTTTCTTTGATTTTGATACTGTATGAACACTATCCCTTATGTATGTCATCCCAACCCACTAGCAGATAATAAAAAGCGTTACTCTGCTTTATAAGTCCTCTTCTTTCTCACACTTCAAAAGCACACATAGTAAGATGCAAGATGGATCCAATCTCTAGAGGTGTTGGCCACTAGGAAAATACAACGTTTGATCCTTTACACTGATCATATTAAACTACTAATGACATCCTATACTTTTCTACAGTCAATGTCAAATAATATCTTAAATGGGAATGTAGCATGCACATTTATTAGGTCTCCAAAGTCTACCACAAAGCTCGAGACTAAATATTTAGAAAAAAAATAAATAAGAATCAGAAGTTAGTGAGTACACTTTATTTTATATGGCAAATTAAAAGCTCATACCATTAAGATTATTTAATGGCTAGCGGTGAAATGTATATAACTAAATATTAACGGGAAGTTTACATAAACATCCATTTTTGATGTTTTTAGAAAGTAATCAGTTCTCATGCGTGTTATTCATTTATAAATTATGTAGGGAAAACAATTCAGTTATTATTCAGTCTGCAATTATTTGCATACTAGAAGAAAGGGAAGAGACAAAATTGAAGGATGTTATTATAAGGAAAAACCATTGTCTAAAACACATATGGAGGAATGCAATATTGGTCACTGATGCAAAAATTGTTAGTAATTTCTTCACCATATGAACAAATGTTGGCAAAGTGAACAATTTTGCCTTTTGCCAACACTTTGCAACTTACACAACGATAGCGATTGGGAATTTTATAGTTGCGATAGTGTTCAGTGTATGTAATAAAACGTAGTGAAAAGGTTTTGCTCCGAAAGTTTACTCCTAAGCCTAATGAAGAATATTATATTGTTGACTTGCAAATTTTTATTCTTATATGTGAGAAAATGTATTCTCTTTGCTAATTTTATTACATTTGCCCCATACAGTGCAACACATTACTAACCAAAAAGCCACTGAAATGCCAGAGCTACTGAAATTTCCGATTGGCAATGTTGAAATGAAAAATGACCATGTAAAATATACAGTGTTGACTGTAGTGGTGGACTAAAAAACAGTGAAAACAGATGCTCAGGCGTGGGAAATATGGCATTTCACCATCTGGCAGACAAAAAGCTTGGGTTTGGCAGAGGACAGGAGAGCACTACCTCCCTGAATACATAATGGTGACAATAATGTTTGGTGGAGAAAGAATAATGGGGCTTGGGGATAATTTTCCATGGATTGGACTAGGGCCCCTGGATCTACTGACAGCTCAAGGTTATAGTGTTCAACATTTGCTTTCAGGATCAGACAGAGGTGTGGACTGCTACCCCAGGGGCCCCCACATTCCTGACTACTCTTAACCAATCGGAAAACCTGTGGGATGAACTGAAACGCCCACTGTGAGTCAGGCCTGATCATCAGTGCTGAACCTGACTAATGCTTCTATAGCTGAATCAGGAACTGAACCATGGGTAGGCAGAAGAGGCACATGCTTGGGGGGTGCCAGGCAAGTACTTTTCCTGCTGCCTACCCCAGTCCAGTCAGAAGATTTATACTCTTTGCGCCTGTGCAGTTGTGTTTGCACTCATATACACACGTGGTGGAGGGGAGCAACATGGTTGACTTGGGCAACCAGCCCTGGGCCAGATGGAAGCAAATTCTGCCAACGACTTCCCAACACATAGAACACACAGAAGCATCAAGACCAACTCCAAATAATATGCTTGATTTGGGAATTAAATTTTACACAGACAGGCATATACATACTTTTGGTCATACTTTTGTATACAAAAAAGGCCAATTACCTTTAGATTGTGATATGATTTGCAATGACAGATTTTTTTCATTGTTTACATTTTTATGGCGGGGCTCGACCAAGTCAGTGTTTAATTTCATAAGTCCTATATGCAATCAAGTAGCAATATTCAGAGAGCTTCTTTCCTGGTAAACCCCGACCAACAATAATGGGATAATTTACTAGTTTCAGATACAAGGTGGACTAATGGGTAAATAATTGCACCATTAAAGTTAGCTGCTTCTTTAATGCCACATTCAGCACAAGGTGCAAAACAAGGGATGGCAGTATGTGTAAACTAGAGGGCTCCAGTGAAAGGGTAGGCAAGGAGGCACAGACATCCCATCCATGTGCCCTGCAATCATATTACATTTTATTCAGGGAGCAAAAAGGGATGTGTCTGAGATTCAGGCACATTTAGGGGGTGGTAAGGTGCATTAAGGTAAACAAAAACCTGACACAAAGCCTTGGGCATGGACAGGAGAGGGGCTTGGTGAAATCCTAGAAAGTATCTATATCAAAGTCGTTTCATCCCAGACTTTCACCCAGGACTGGACTGAGAATTAAAATAGGCCCTGGCATTTCAGGTACACAAGAGGCCCATCAGCCCACCTAGAGGCCCAAACAGCCCCCACCAGCCCACTAAACACTGACTTTCTATGGGACCTTATAGCAGCCCCTCTGGCATTTGCCCTAACCCACAAATGGCCAGTCCGGGCCTGCTTTCACCCCACAATTTCCAAGTGCTGCAGGGTGTCCAGCATGGGTGGATGGCCACAAGTGTTATTTTGCATGACGGAGATGTGGTGAGTAGAAATAGAAACAAAGTATAAGGGAGTAATTCTCCAATTAAAGTAAATCCACCCCCATTTAAATGGTTTCTGTACGGGAAACTTTTCTGCTAATAGCAAATAATGAATGCATAAATCTGGCAAACATCTGTTTTAAGGTTTACCACCATTCTTAAAAAAACAATTAGTCCTCTGTCTAAGCATTTGTATTTGTATCATGCACAAACAATCAAGTGCTGCTCAAGTATGGGTGGAATGCATCTTCTGCCCATCGGGCACATAGCTTGATGGTTGGGTTATGTGCTGAATTTCAAAAAAATATTGTTTTAGAACATTTTTAACCATCTTGTAAAATTAAGTCTAAATAAGACTTTGCATGCAATGAAATATCTTCAGAGTGCTGAAGATGTTAATAGTTAAAAAAAAATGAAGCAGGAAGGGGTGGGACCTTTAATATCAGATGGGGGGTCAGCGAACATGTTAAGATAAACAAAGGTCAGAGGCCAGATGGTATTCATCCCAGGGTACTTTGCGAGCTTAGCTTTGTTATTGCCAAACCTCTTAATTTTTCAGGATTCATTGAGGTCTGGCATGGTGCCAAGAGACTGCTGATGTGGTGCCGCTATTCAAAAAGGGATCCTGTTCTCAGCCTCAAAACTATAGGCCAGTTAGTCTGACTTCGGTGGTAGGAAAGCTTTTTGAAGGGTTAATAAAGGATAAGATACTGGACTTCATAGAAAATAATAATACTATTGGTTTGTACCAGCATGGTTTTATGCGTAATAGATCTTTCCAGACTATCGTAATTTCTTTTTATGGGTAAGCAGAGACCTTGATTCTGGGATGGCAGTGTATGTTATTTACTTAGACTTTGCTTAAGCATTTGATAGAGTGCCACACAGAAGGTTACTGTCAGGAACAGCCAGGAATTAAACCCTGGTCCCTGGTGTTGGGAAGTTCTGCATTACCAGGGTGAGCCACTGGAGGATATTTGTACTCATGCAGTACTCATAGAATAGAAATGTCACAATATAAGGCTGATTAGAAATTAATACAGATAATTACTACATGGTAGCACAGAAACCACTGCAATTAGCATCATAATTTAATAATCAGCCCTGTAGCATTAGCTTACATTACAGACCAACCTCATTTTCTGCTTGATAATTAGTGACGACCCCTAAGCTTAGCTTCTCAACAGGTGCTCAGAGCCCACTGAGCATGTAAGTGTCACAGACACTTTCCAAGATGGTGACCCCCTGTGACATGTTTGAAGTCCTGGATCATTGCTGCTAATGACAAGCTGAAACTTTAGGCTGGTGCAATAAGTTCAGTATAAAAAACATTGCAGTTTTAGCCATATTAATTTTTAGGGTTTACTTGTCCTTTAAATGAGACGGATCTTGGGGTTTTTATACATAACAAGTTGTCTAATTCTGGGCAGTGTCTGTAGCTACTAAGCAAATAAAGTTTTGTCCTGCATAAAAAAGGGCATAAAGTCAAGGGATGAAAACATAAGTAATGCCTCTTTATAGATCCCTAGTAAGGCCTCATCTGGAGTATGCAGTGCAGTTTTTTACTCCAGTTCTTAAGAGGGATATAAATGAGCTGGAGAGAGTGCAGATGTGCAACTAAGCTGGTTAGAGGAATGGAGACTTAAATTATGAGGGTAGAATGCGAGGGGATATGATTTCACTTTACAAATACATTAGAGGACATTATAGACAAATATCAGGGGACCTTTTTACCCATAGAGAGGATCACCGCACCAGAGGCCACCCCTTCAGACTAGAAGAAAAGGACTTTCATTTGAAGCAGAGTAGGTGGTTATTCACAAGTGAGGACAGTGATGTTGTGGAATGCACTGCCGGGTGATGTGATGGCTGATTCTTTTAATGCTTTTAAGAGGGGCTTGGATGATTTCTTGGACAAGCATAATATCAAAGGCTTTTGTGATACTAAACTCAATAGTTAGCATATGAGCATATATAATTTATGTGAAGGTATGGAGGGGTGTGTGTATGGATCCTGGGTTTTTAATTTGGAGGGGTTGAACTTGATGTACTGTCTTTTTTTCAACCCAATTTTACTATGTAAACAGCATTTTCTGTTCTTTAGCAGGTGTGTGGGGGTGGGGGAGCAATTTTCCTATGTACACCTCCTCCATAGTGCTCTAATTGAACGTTATACAATCAGATAATATGTGAGGAAGCATGACAAAGTACTTAGGGCCCATACACACGGGCGTTTTGGACCTGCGCTCCCCTGCATTGCGTTTGGCTGCGTTCAGCCGCAGGGGAGCACAGGTCTAGACGCACTTCATTCTTTTCAATGAGGTTGTACCCACGAGACGCGTGTAAGCGCCGAACGCAGGTTCAGACGCAACATGCTGCATTTTTCCTGCGTTCGGCGCCTACATGCGTTCGAGTGAGTACAGCCCCATTGAAAATAATTGAGCGCGTCTATACCTGCCCTCCCCTGCGGCTGAACGCAGCCAAACGCAACGCAGGGGAGCACAAGTAAAAACACCCGTGTGTAAGGGCCCTAAGGGTAGCTTAAATAAAATCACAACATACTACTTTTTTGTCGATGTAAGATAAAGATCATTGCCTCCAATCAGTATAATGCAGAACCTGCATGCCATTTGAAAAAGCAAATTGCTCCAAAAATTATTTGTTTTTTATTTTGCATCTTTAAGAACTCTTCTTCCAGGGCTATTTTAATACAAGAGCATATATATATATATATAAAAGAATATATCTATTAATATAAAATTGGGAGTAGATGCTCATCTATCATCATGCAAATCAAACTTTTAAACATGCGAGTATCTTCTAAAATATGAATGAGAATCTACCTCCCTGTTAATAACATGAGGGCCCCTTGAAGAGAAGTTCTCCTGTTCTGTGCCAGCGGGGTGTGTAGCCTAGTACAGAAGGTCACACATGGGGCACAACTGGTTCTACACTCAGAATGCTTAGTTCCTTCGGGTTTATTCTTGTGTATAACACTGTTCACTACATTGCATAGTGTGGCATTTCCTCCTTCTAACAGAGGAAGGGAGGCTGTAATATAAATCTTACTGTTTCTGCTTGATGTCAATGAACAAACCTGCTGCGCATTAACCGCCTCACTGCTGGAGGGACTTGCAACACCGCACTGTGTCTTGGCAAGTTTGTGTTTAACCCCCACAAATAACCTTCTATTTAATGAGGTTCGAAAAAGCCATAGGCTCATCAAGTTTAGCAGCTAGTAAATGTTAGCTTGAGTTACTATTAGTTTTTAAAATGTGAATTTCTCATATATTAATATAACTAAAGTAAGGTGGAGTGGGTCAAGAAACTAGCTAGAGTCCTGCATTGTGTAGGGTACCTACAAAGTCCCTTATTCATTGATTCCTATCTGGGTACCTGGTACATTGCAGGCTTGAAGTATTTTTTCCTCTAACCTGGTTGATCCACCAGTGGAGTGACCACTTCCAATGAATAGTAACATCACTTAAGGGTTCAAGAATCTCCGGGTCAGGTAAAAGGTGGAGGTAGGGTCAGGCAGTGGGGATGGGGTTATAGTGGAACAGAGGGTCTCTCTGACAAGCCTTTGACCCAACATTTATAGCACAGCCACTGGGCCATATGTACAGGGACACAGCCACTGGCCATATTTCTGACCCACAAATCAGACAGGGACACATAGGAGAAGGAAGTGTCAACATTTACTGCAGTATATTTTCTGCTCTGGAGTTTGAAGCCACAATCCTGAACAAGTGTTTAGAGACTTCAGCATGACCAACACATCTCAGCTCTGTGATGGTGTATAATACTGGGCAGAGCTATGAAATTCACTTACAACTTTATCAGGCATATGTATTAAAAAAAAGGGGAGGAGCAATCTGGTACCTCCACAACATTTTTTTGTATTGAACCAACTCTTCCTGGACAAAGCAAAATCAGATGGCTATCTGATCATGCGTCTAGTAGTCCTTAAACCGTCTTTGGTGTACATTGATAGGATTTGGGTGGGAAGTAAATCTTAACCGCCTCAACCCAAAGAGTTGTCATTCATCTTAAGTGTACCCTCCCTTCCTGGACATCACTGGGGGGGTTCATACCAAAATCAAGTCTGACAGCAGATTGCAGGTGGGTCAGTCTGGAGTAACCAGGCAGTTTAGAGTTAGGTTTAGCTTCTATTTTTTTAACCACTCATTACTAGCCCTTTACCCTGCACCGCTTGACCTTCCCTCACTACTGCTTTGGCTTGATGGTGATTTATGGAAGATTATGGAACATTGATGTTTCCAACGGCTGTGTGAAAGCATTCCATCAATAAATCACCATCACCATTATAAATATAAGATAAAGACCTATAGTATCTGCGACATTGAAGAGGCACACGGACACTACCTCTGCAGGGAATCCAACAATATGGCACAAACAATTTTGACACAAAGTGTACTGATTAATGTTTAAAAAAATATCTGATTAAAAAATAAACGAATTCATGATCTGTACTGTCACTGCAACATCGTATTCCTCTGTATTGTTATACAGCTATGTAATAATAATCATTGCCTGGTGACCTAAAGCTTAGATGATCTTTATCTTTAGATCTTCCAACCACATTCATCTAAAGCGAATATCGCCTTGGATTAATGAGCTCAGGTTTCTGCCCCATAGTTGTTTTATACCCTGGAAGAGGGAAAGAGTAACTCTTGAGATTTATGCCTGCTAAATGTTAATCAACTCCTTTTCAAATAAATTGTACAGTTTTATAGAAAGGTTCAATTAGTCAGTGTCACGATCTGCACCCTAAATCCAGAACTAATGCTAGGCACCCTCGGGAGGAGCCCTCGGCTAATCAAATGCTGCCAGGTCTTATTAAGAGAGGTGCCAAACTAAAGGTTATGGACAAACAAAGGGGCACGAACATAAGGTAGAGTCTTTGGGTAGAAGGTCACAGAACAGGACGTAGACAGATAGCGTAGTCAGAATCAGGCCGGCTCGAGGCAGGTAGAGAACAGACAGAGAGTCAGAAAGGCAAGGGTCAAACCAGGAGATCAAATCAGAGAGGCCAGGCAGGCAAGGGTCGGATTACAGAATGTAGAATAGTCAGGTACAGGCCAACGTCAGGAACACAGAAGTCAGGAGTAGTCAGGCAGGCAGGGGGTCACAACAGGTAATCAAGATACAGGCAGGCTATAAGCACAAGGCACCAGGAACTCATAAGAGATAACCTATAATGGGCAGCTTGCTCAACACTGAATTCCCCTTTTAGGGCTAGGGCAGAGGGGAGATTCGGGGGCATTTTGTCGCCTGGCGACTTATCGCCGCGACTTGTAGCCCCCGAACCTCCCCGAATAGCCAAGTCCTGAGGCGCACCGGCGTTACTTGAAAACGCCGGCACCTATTCACACGCAGCGGCGCGATTTTTGAAATCGCTCCAAATTGCCTCGCGAGTCGATTTGGAGCGATTTCAAAAATCGCGCCGCTGCGTGTGAATAGGCGCCGGCGTTTTCAAGTAACGCCGGTGCGCCTCAGGACTTGGCTATTCGGGGAGATTCGGGGGCTACAAGTCGCGTCGATAAGTCGCCAGGCGACAAAATGCCCCCGAATCTCCCCGTCTGGCCTTAGCCTTAGTTTTTGAATTTAGCGCAATTGCGTGTGACATTATCCCGCTGGCACATAAACCATGAAGTGCGTGCGCAATAGAGGAACCAAACACAGGAGGAAGAGGAGTAGGGCAGCGGGCGTCCACCCCGAAGAAGCGGCAGTGGACCGTGCTGCCTGCTAGACCACCAGGTGAGTCCTTACAGTAAGGGTAGGCACACTAATAACATTATGGGTATTTCTTATTGCGGTTATGCTATTATTGGCTTTCCCATCATTCTCGGTGCAAACCATTTATGTTTATGAGCAATAAAAATACCCATAATGTTATTAGTACCCTGCCCCGTGACCCACAGTAATCAGAAAAGCACACCACTTATGATGTGTTTAATGGTAAATAAAATGAGAATCTTTTTTTAATGAGCTGATCTGTCAAAGGTCACTGTAGTTATGAATTTGCATTTCATTTCTAACATGGAGCCTGAAAATACAATTAAAATAGTAAGTAATGAGCTGGACTGTGAATCAGTGCTGGGCATTATATGGCTTTGCTGAGCCAAATGCCCTTTTGTACTGCGTTCTGGGCATTCAGTAATCTACGTCCATGATTTCCAGGCTTCAGAAGTTGGACTACAACTCACACAGCAGCAACTGTGTGCTGAACTGGACTGGACAATCACATATTTGCACAGAATTTTTACTTTGGTATTGATGCTTTCTGATAAGCCAGGAAACACCTGCTACCCCATCTGCAGCATTATTTAAAACAGGCAAAAAAGCAAAATAATAATCAGTGTGCATACCACATTAAATCAATGAGCCCTTGCAGGTTACAGTAAAAGCTGATGATTTGTGAGTGGTATGGGAAAAAGGTATAGCTGGGTCAACTAAACTACATGAAATACACAAAATAAATAACTTACTAGGAAAACTACACTTGCTTTGATTGTGCAGAAGAATGTCCCTTATCAGTGGAATAGTAAAAGAATTCTGCACAGATAAACTGTTCTAACAGAGGGAGAAACACGTGTAGTAGCTAATTGGACCAACATGTTGATTAGTCACTAAGGGTCACTGTACTGGTTCAAATCTGTCCCATGTTAGAAATTAATTGCACTATAATGGCCATGCTCTGCTCCCCGACCCATTACAGGAGATGTCTTGGTTGCGGATAGAGAAAGCAGAACAGTAAATTGTTATAAATAGGTCTCTGGGGAAGGCACATCTTCTAACAGTTCATTCCTGACCATTTGGTTTTAGTAAAAGCCTTTGCTCACGTATCCTCATGCAACCGCACCCCATGTCTTCATAAGTACTGCACACATTTTACATCATATTCTGTACCATTTATCAACCCCTTCCAGCATTCACAGACTTCATCTCTTGTTTTTATGTATTTATATATTTTTTAAAGCTTTACAAATACCCAATCAAAGGATTCAGATGGTTTTGCATGATTTTCAAACTCCACTGTTTACACTGTGTTGTTTTCTATTCTGCATATTATGTCTTGTTGATCTTTCTTATTTACTGGTATAACTTCTCAGCACAGAATCAATAGGCCATTTTACACAGGTAGTAAAATCCTTTTAGGGGAATGTAACATACGTCGGTAAAGCAAAAACTATTCGCAATGCAAAAAGTCAAGCCATTGCGCAAACAAATTTTGCTTTGCGTGAATGCAATATAACGTTTGTGAACCTGGAAACTGTTTAGCGACCACTTCCGCCAGCGGAAGGTCGTTCAAATTTTATACTTTTTTTATACCATTTTTTGTGGTCACACCCCCTAATTACCATGTTCATTTTACAACTTTTGCCAGGTTATGAAAGTTTGAAAATATTTCTCCTTATCTAAACCGTTACAATTACTTAGTTTCTTATCTCAAATTGTTAGAAAGTATCTTATTTGAACCTGTTAGCTGTTCTGGGCTCTCTGCCAAAAGCCACTTAAGTCAGAAACGTTGTTTCTTTTTCTGGTTGTTCAGTGCAGAAAAAATAGGCACTTAGCTAATGCACTGTCAATATAATAAAACTTTACTGAAAAAGCTGCAATGTTTGCTCCAAAAGATTATGGGGGGAATGTAATTAAAGTCGCAAAGAGAAAAACATTGCTCACGAATAAGAGTTAAAATCCACATCTCGCAATGTCACATTGTTCCTTAAACGGTAATTGCATTGCAAATCCTTATTGCGCATTCTGGATTATAATTGCGCACTCTTAAGAAGTGCTTGAAGGTGTTGTAATATTTTGGAGCAAACATTTTTTCAGTAAGAAGTTTTATAACATTGACAGCGCATTAGCACAAAGTATAACGGCCTTGGTCGCTAAACAGTTTCCAGGTCCGCAATAGGTATATTTCATTCGCGCAAAGCAAAATTTGTTCGCGCAAAGGCTTAACTCTTCACATTGCGAATAGTTTTGCGTTGTCCCCTATATGACACCTTCAAGCACTTCTTAAGAATGCGTAATTATATTCCGCAATAAAGATTTGCAATGCAACAACCATTTAGGCTGGGGACAGACAGGGAGATTCGGGGAGATTCAGTCGCCTGGCGTTTAAAAGCAGGTGACAATCTCCCCAAACGTCCTTCTCCCTGTCCGTCGCTAGTTGAAATGTAAAAGCGCCGGCTCTGTGCACACGTGGTGCGGCGATTTCCGGAATCGCCCAAAGTTTCCTCACGAAGTAACTTCAGGCGATTCCGGAAATCGCCGCACCGCGTGTGCACAGAGCCAGCGCTTTTACATTTCAACTAGCGACGGACAGGGAGAAGGACGTTCGGGGAGATTGTCGCCTGCTATTAAACGCCAGGCGACTGAATCTCCCCGAATCTCCCTGTCTGTCCCTACCCTTAAGGAACAATATTACATTGCGAGATGTGGATTTTAACTCTTATTGGTGCGCAATGTTTTGCGCAATTTGCACAATTATGAGGTTCATATGTTTTGCCTGCAGCCATTCCCACATAGGAAAGTTTCATGAACTCCTGTAAGTTAGAAATAAATAGTGTCAGCAGTATAATTCTGCATTGACTGGTGGGCTCAGCATACCTTTACAGAAAAACTGTTCCGGCTATGGGGAAACTATTTTTTTCAAATCATACTTTACTACGTTTGGGAGGGACAGGGGATGCTACAGGGTGAGAATGACCAAAGTCTAAAGATAAGTGCTAGAAATTAATGAATATCTGACACCCAACTTGCTGCAAGAAGACAGAATGTAGAGAAACAGATGCCGTGAGTAGGGATGTCGCAGACTGTTCGCCGGCGTACTTGTTCGCGCGAACATCGGCTGTTCGCGCTCGCCGGAAGTTCGCGAACGTCGCGCGACGTTCGCCATTTTGGGTTCGCGTTAGTTGGCGCTTTTTTTTTGCCCTCTCACCCCAGACCAGCAGATACATGGCAGCCAATCAGGAAGCTCTCCCTCCTGGACCACCCCCACACCCCCTGGACCACTCCCCTTCCCTATAAAAACCGAAGCCCTGCAGCGTTTTTTCATTCTGCCTGTGCTGTGTGTGCTTGGAAGAGCTAGTGTAGGGAGAGAGCTGTTAGTGATTTGAGGGACAGTGGATAGTAAGTTTGCTGGCTAGTAAACTACTGTTCTTCAAACAACTGCCATCTAGCTGTGTGAGCTTGTTCACATTCTGTCTAAATATCCATAATATTACCGTCTCCAGAAAAAGCACCTGAGTGACTTTTTTCAAGCAGCCATAATATA
Source organism: Xenopus borealis (assembly GCA_024363595.1). NCBI lineage: Eukaryota > Metazoa > Chordata > Amphibia > Anura > Pipidae > Xenopus > Xenopus borealis. The sequence goes on along the minus strand of CM044446.1, from coordinate 17,857,468 downwards.
TTTTACGTAATCCGTATCCACCGCTGTAGTAGTGTATACGTTGACCTTGTAGGCATTATTTGCCCTGTAGGCATTTTTTGCCCAGTGTGTTCTTCAAACAACTGTCATCTAGCTTTGTGAGCTTGTTCACATTCTGTCTAAATATCAATAATATTACAGTCTCCACAACCACCTGAGTGACGTTTTTCAAGCAGCAATAATATATTTTACGTAATCCGTATCCACTGCTGTAGTAGTGTATACGTTGACCTTGTAGGCATTGTTTGCCCAGTCTTTAACCAAGTGCCACGTAGCTGTGTGAGCTTTTTCACATTCCGTGTCCAGAAACATCACCTGAGTGACGTAGTGTGATTTCTGCCCTTTACAGCACAAAACGCAGCGCTGTGTCAACAATGTATTTTTTAGAAACATTTTTGCCCTTGATCCCCCTCTGGCATGCCACTGTCCAGGTCGTTGCACCCTTTAAACAACTTTAAAATCATTTTTCTGGCCAGAAATGTCTTTTTTTAGCTTTTAAAGTTCGCCTTCCCATTGAAGTCTATGGGGTTCGCGAAGTTCGCGAACCGTTCGCATTTTTGTCCGGAAGTTCGCGAACATGTTCGCGAACATTTTTTCCGACGTTCGCTACATCCCTAGCCGTGAGAGGGATAGTGAAGATAAACTTGATTATTTCAGAAACAATGCAGAATATTTAATAATTTATTGTATTTAGAAAGTTTCTTATTTCAGTATGCAACATATTAAATTTTCATTTTCGTGATCGTGCCCCTTTAAAGAATAAAGTACTGCAAGATCTGGAGCCTGTAGCGGCAAACAAAAAAACAGGTCACCTGTTTGTAAAACTAAATGCAATTTGTAACTATGTATTATTGTGCTTAAATCGGTGGTTCACTTAAAGGGGAATCAAACCCCCCAGTGCTAACCCCTCCCCCCCGGGCTATTGCCCCTAGGTTGCTACTTACCCCTGTGTAAGTCCCCTCCAGCGAACTTCACAGGGACCATCTTCTCTTCCAGGACGCTGGTACTACTGTGCATGCACACAAAGTTCCCTGATCGAACTTCGTGAACTTTGTGCGCATGCGCAGGAGTACCAGTGTCCTACTCCACATGCACCACCGACGGAGCAGCCTCCAAGAAGCTTGGGAGCTGTGGGAGCTGTTGAATTCCCCTTTAAGCCTTGAACTTCATAGGCAGGTGTGTCCAATCAGGAGAAAGGGTATTTATGGTGGCCAATTGCAAGTTTTGCTTCTGTTTGACTCTCCTCTTAAAGAACAAGTAAACCTTTTTTTTTTTCTATCTGTAAATTTGCTCTAAACAGCCCCCCAGATTAATGTACCTTAGTCCCTGCTGCAAGTCTGCTCTGGTTTCTGTGTTATCAGCAGCTTGTTTCCCCTTCTTCCTGGTGCAGAGTGAAGCCCCGCCCCATAGCTTACTGAGCTGACCTTATCTCTGTGACTAGTCCTGGAGATCATTTGCATACTATGACATAGCAGAGACCAGTGTGTGCAGCACCTTTTGCTTGGGGAAACTAGCTTACTAATGCACACACTGGCTCCCTCTTCCTCTCTATTGTGGAACAGCAGCAAATGGACTGCTCAGTAAACTAAGGGGCTGGGCTTCACTCTGCACCAGGAAGAAGGGGAAACAAGCTGCTGATAACACAGAAACCAGAGCAGACTTGCAGCAGGGACTAAGGTACATTAATCTGGGGGGCTGTTTAGAGCAAATTTACAGAAAGAAAAAGAAAAACATTTACTTTTCCTTTAAGAGTGATAGCATGGCATCCTCAAAGAAACTCTCAAAAGATCTGAAAACAAAGATTGTTCTGTATCATGGTTTAGTTGAAGGCTACAAAAGTCTCAGAGGTTTAAACTGTCAGTTTCAACTATAAGTAATGTAATCAGGAAATGGAAGGCCACAGGAACAATTGCTATAACACCCAGATCTGGCAGGCCAAGAAAAATACATAAGTGGCACATGCGGATGATTGTGAGAATGGTTACGGACAACCCAAAGATCAACTGCAAAGACCTGCAAGAAAAACTTGCTGCAGATGGTGTAGCTGTACATCATTCTACATTTCACCGCAATTTGCATAAAGAACATTTGTATGGCAGGGTGATGAGAAAGAAGCCCTTTCTGCACTTACACCACAAACAGAGTCGCTTGTTGTATGCAAAAGCTCATTTAGACAAGCCACAATTATTTTTGAACAAAGTGCTTTGGACGGATGAGACAAAAATTAAGTTGTTTATGCACCTGTCTAATTTTGTTATAATGGATATTACTTATTTTCTGTTAATCCAATAAACTTTGTCACTGCTGAAATACTACGGTTTCCATAAGGCATGTTATATATTAAAAGGAAGTTGCTACTTTAAAGGAGAAGGAAAGCTACGGAGGCATTTTATTGGCAATAGATTAGTCTTCCCATCCGCTGTATGAAAAGTAGCCTGCGCTAAAGCACACCCGGCACTTCGTTTTCTGAAGTCAACCAAAGTTTCCTTGTGAATCAACTTCAGGTGACTTTGGAAAACGAAGCGCCGGGTGTGCTTTAGCATAGGCGACTTTTCATTACAGCGGACGGGAAGACGCATCTGCAGTTCAACTAATTTATTATGTTTATTATGAAAGCAATGCAATATTTGTTTATAGTACAGATGAGTAGTGATGGGCGAATCTGTGGCGTTTCGCTTCGCGAAACGAGTCGCGCTGATGTTTTTTTTGACGCGCGTCAGAATAGTTTTGACGCACAGTGCAATGTAATAAAACTGCCAGGTGAAATGCATACCCCCAACGGTCCCTTTTTTTGGAGGGACATTCCCTCTTTTGACAGCGCAACCTGCAGTCCCTCATTTCATTTGTATTGGAAAATCCCTCTTAACTCTGCACAGAGAAGCCAGAAAAAGAAAGAATTTTCTAACTTAATTGGCTTTTGGCAGAGAGTCTAGAAGAACAGCTAACAGGTGCAAAAAAGATGCTTTTTAACAATTCTGATATAATAAAATAAGTAATTGATTGTATTTGTAACAGTTTAGATAAGGAGAAATATTTTCAAACTTTCATAACCTGCCAAATTTTGTAAAACGAACATGTTAATTAGTGGGTGTGGCAACAAAAATGGGTGTGGTCAAAATGCTGCAGCGCTACGTATGGAAAAAAAATTTCTGTCCCTCTTTTTACTTCCAAAATGTTGGGAGGTATGGAAATGTGAAAAAAAATTGTAAAAAATGGCATCTTTTGCTTTGTGTGTGAATGTGCTGAATAGCATTGGAGTCAATGAGAAGAGCAATTTATACGCGTTTCACTTAGTATACACACATGCCCCTGCATTGTTAGTGGACTCTTATCTTTTCAAAAGAAAAAAAGGCCTCCCATTTTGCCAGCTTCTTAAAAACATCTGTGATTATTATTTAAAATAGTGAAACATTAAAAAGGCATATTTTAATATATATTCATTTATTTTTAAAAATATTTTTCACTGCACAGATTGTGCTGTTTTGAAGTGAAGCGACGAACTTGAAGCGTGACGATTTCGACGCGAAACAAAACACACAGCGAATTTTCGTGAGCGTTTCGCCGAAACTTTCGCCATTGCCGAATGTCGGAAATTCGCCGTGAATTTGCCTAGGGCGAATTTATTCGCCCATCACTACAGGTGAGGGACCTGGGGGTTTTCCAGATAATGGATCTTTCCGTAACTAGGTTTTTCATGCTATACGTCTACTACAAAATCATGAATGCATTAAATAAGCCCACTGGGCTGGTTCTGTTATGAATAAGGATTAACTATAATTTAGTTGGGATCAAGTATAAGGTACTGTTAAATTATTACAGAGAAAAAAGAAATTATTTGAAAAATTTGGATGAATCTATGGGAGATGGGCTTTCTGTAGTTTCAGAACTTTTTGTATAACCGGTTTCCAGATAACAAACCCTATAACTGTATATACTGTACATATCCTCAATCATTAGAATGGAATTGAAATTGGTGGGGAAATCCACACAAGTGTCTGCGTGAATATGGCAACTCGAATTCAGCACAGACAACTACCGAAATCTTCTATTCCAAGAGTATAGACAGACAGAATTTCTCACCCCAAGGCAATGAGTAGGTTAAACACACTGTCCAGTTCTATTATATCCAAGGGGATTACTCGGTTAATAATAAGAAGGAATTTATGGGGACATTATTTTGCTGCCTGAATGGTTCCTGCATGAAAATAACTGTTCTTTTAAGCCTCAAGTTGTTGCTCAATTTAACATATTACTTCTGCTCTGCATCTTGCTGTGCAGAATTTTGTCAGGAGTAGTGAAAATTCTCTGGTGTAAAAAACGGCGCGGCGCGCATTTTAAGCGACATGATGTTTCAAAAACGATACGACGAGCGTCAAAAACATGCATCGACTCGTTTCGCAATTTTTTCGCCAATTTTGCTGGAATTTTCGGCGAAACGGGATAGATTTGCCCATCACTAGTCAGGAGCCTACAAATGACATTGCCCAGTTTATGGGAAAAAATCCCTGCTACATTCCCCACAAATTACTGCATGTATTTAACTGTTTAACCCCCCCCCCAACTATTGTTATTACCATTTATTTACCAGACAGCAACACTTCACTTTGTAGAAATAAATGCAAGAGATGTGTCCTGAGGTACCATCCTAAGCTATACGACGCGCATCGTTTTGCAAATTTTTCGCCAATTTGCAAATTTCGTTACAAATTCGCAAATTTTTCAGCGAAGCAAATCTGCATAGATTCGCCCATCACTACAAATAAAATGAACAATATAAATCATGACAGAATCCCTTTAATGTTAGGGAAAAGGAAAGCAAGCAACCAGATACTAAGTTTGAACAGCAGAACTAAACAGCAAAAAGTTTCTGCCAAACCTTCGCAGAATAAAACAGAAAGACCAGTTAGAATACCATTGTCTACATCAGATCATAACATCCCTGTCTGGGGAACAAGTGTGGAAATTCATTAGACATTTAGTAGAGGTGATGTCATTTCTTCCTATGTAAATACCCCACAGTTATTTATTTACAACATATTCATTTATATATAATGGAAAAACAACAAACCTTCACCAAAATCAAACACTGACAGTACCTACATAAACATGCATTTTTTCTGGCACAAGGTCTGTGCATTCTGTTAGAACCCTGTAAATGTTGTGCAGTGAGGTACTTGGATGGGTTTGTCGTGAAAACATTTAGAATAAATTTAAAGGAATGAATACTGTGGTTTAGAAAAATATATAGTAGGTGTGGCAGGTTACCAGGGGATGAAAAAAGCCACCCCTACTGTAACAGTAACACCTAAAAATAAGAGTGCTATATAGGAATGGCAATATAATGTACTGTTGCCCTGCACAGGTAAAACTTTGTGCCTTGACTTCAGAAACATGATTATAGTGTGCATATTATATATCTCTTTCGGATAATTAGTCTTTCCATAATTTGGATCTTCACACCTTAAGACTACTTGAAAATCATGTAAACATTAAATAAACCCAATAGGCTGGTTTTGCTTCCAATAAGGATTAATTACATCTTCGTTTGGATCAAATACATTGTTATTAATATAAAGAAAAAAAATCATTTTAAAAAATTTGGATTATTTGATTATAATGGGCGCCAATGGGAGATGGCCTTTCCGGATGAGGGGTTTTTATTCATTGGTAGAAGCACTTAAGCAGTAGTACACTCTCACATGGCACTGAACAGGTTAATATAATCTGCTCTAGAAAAAGACTTTTTGTTGTAAGTTCGGCAAACAACTTAATGCTTAACTCGAGAAGAGAATCATTGTGGAATTTGATCAGCCTGACAAATGTTACTTTGTTTTTATGTGGGGGATGCATCCAATTGAAATTGATGAAGGGTAATATGTCATGATGGGAGGGGCTGGGTATTCGCGCCACTGATCTGGTATTTAGGGGTGGGTTTTTTGACTATTTGTAACTCTGACAAAGGCTGAGTGACAGCCGAAACGTTACTTTCCTAAATAAAGTATTCACCTTTTGAAGAGAAGTCCTGTGAGTGCGGCTTCTTCGGTGGCGAATTGTGTGCAAGATTTGATGCATGCACCCAGGCAACGTATACTGTTTTATCATGAGTGCTGTGATTTTGGGGAAGTATCTTTAAATATATATATATAAATAATATAAATAGCTATATATATATATATCTATCTATACATGTATCTATAAATCTATATATCTATCTATATATATATCTATATCTATCTGTATCTATATAGCTTATCTTATCTGCTATGCATCCTGTACCTTTTTCATCTTTGAATGACTGCCTCCAAGCCTACAAAGCAGCTTGTTTATACAACCTATAGTAGAATTTCAGAAATATACTATTTGTACCAGTGTAGGGCAACAGTGCATTATATTGTCATTCATTTAAAATACTTTCAGGGAAATGTAATTAAAATCGCAAAGAGCAAAACATTGCGCACCAATAAGATTAAAAATCCACATCTCGCCAAGTAATACTGTTCCTTAAACGGTTATTGCATTGTGAATCGTTATTGCGCATTGCAAATAGTAATTGTGCACTCTTAAGAAGTGCTTGAAGGTCTCATAATCTTTTGGAGCAAACATTGCGACTTTTTCAGTAAGACGTTTTATTACATTGACAATGCATTAGCGCAAACTATAAAATTCGCAAATGGCCTTCCACTGGCGGAAGTGTCCCCTAAACAGTTTACAGGTTTCGAAAAAGGTATATTACATATTAATAGTTTTTGCGTTACCAACTTATATCTGATATAGCAGATTGCTCCTTTATTGTATCCAAGTATTGTATTTGTCACCTAACGTATGCTTATTTTCTCTTGATGCAAAGAATGGGGAACTGGAAGCCAATGGGCCTAAAGCAAGCATGAGACCTCTCAATTTTATTGCAAAGGGAAAGCTGACATCTCTAGAATCCTAGGGTAAGGCCAGGCGGAAAGATTCGCCTGGCAACGAATCTCCCCGAACCGCTTCCCTCTGCCTTCAAGCGGCTTAATAAATAATCGCCTGTGCCTATTCACACGCGGCGCTGTGCTTTCCCGAAATCGCTTGAAATTGCTTAAGGAGGCGACTTCGAGCAACTTCGGAAAAGAAGCCAGTGCCGCATGTGAATAGGCACAGGCGATTATTCATTAATCAGCTGGAAGGCAGGGGGAAGCGGTTCGGGGAGATTTGTTGCCCCAAAGAAGAGACCATTAGTCGCCAGGCGACAAATCTCCCCATATCTTCCCATCTGGCCTTACCCTAAAAGGGGACTTTACGGTTTCCAGGCTACTCAAAAGGTGCTATGGAGTTCTTTTCATCCAGTCCTATCATTGAGCACCAAACATGTGCTGTACTACCTTACTGGACCATTTCATGAAACTTATATGAGACAAGTGGAGGAAAAAGTGTTTGACTTTGATAAAGGTATAGCCTGTTATTAGGGATGGGTGAATTTGACCAGTTTCGCTTTGGCCAAAATTAGCTGAAATGCATTAAAGTCTATGAGCGCCACTTTTTTTACGTATGCTACATTTTAGGGGCGTCATTTCTGCAGCAAAACTGCACTCATCCCTACCTTTTGATGGTCATGTAAATTAGAGAACCTATCTGATTCGATTACAAGATTACAAGACAGCAGTCTTTAGCACCCATGGACAAAGGCTTTTTGATCCTAATGACCAGTAATGAGGCTCATTTACCAGCAACAGACAACTTAGCACCTGGACAGTAACCCATGGCAACCAAGCAAGTTAGCTTTCATTGCTTTATCTGCAGCTGACTGAGCAAATCTAATCACTGATAAGTTGGTATGGGTTACTGCCCTGTGAAAATGTGTTCATCGATAAGTAATAAGTGCAAGTAAAGCTGGCCCTAGATGTAATGATTTTAAAAGATCAGGTCATCATCATGAGACCACGATTATCTCAAAACGATCGTATGAATTGCCCATAAACTAAAAAGACCATTTCAGGTGATATTGCCAGCAAAACTGAAGGGTTGTTGCCTGCTGGCCCTGCAAACATATGTAGACAAATTGCACTGGGAGCGATAAAGATTTTTGTACCTGGCTAATCAATTGTCTGACACTTCGGACGAAAAATCGTACGATGTACAATCGTTCGAATCCCGCAGGCCCCCTTTTTTTTATGTGCTACTTTTTAACTCATCACTCTACTGTACATTCATAATATACCTACAACATACAGGGGCACATATACTAAGGGTGGAAATGAAAGTTTTTTTTGGCTACTTTGATTATCGAATAGGCCAAAATTCGTTTCTAATAGAAAAAAAATAGAATTTTCAAATTTCAAAGTACTGTCTCTTTAAAAAAAATTATAATTTGCCATTTCGCCACCTTAAAGCTGCCGTATTGCTATTTTAGCCTATGGGGGACCTCCTAGAACCTCTACAGAGATTTTTTCTAAGTGTTAGGGATTCAAAGGATTTTGGTGATAATCGTTCGAATCAAACGATGCATTGGAATGATTCTAATTCAAATGAAAACGGACCTATTCAATCCATTTTCGATTGAAAATAACCTTTAAAAAAATGTGATGGTTGAATTTTTTTTAAATTCGAAATTCGACCCTTAGTAAATCTGCCCCTTTACCTATAACAGTTGGTATTGAAAATCCAATCTTGGGTATAAAGGCTGCATCAAAATTTTACTACAGTTTAACACAATATAAAGGAGTTTAAACATTAATTTAATAATAAACACAACATTTAACTCTAAGATCTCCTACACTGTTAGATCCAATTTAGAAGCAGTGCTACCCCAGCCCCAACTGAATACATATCTATCTCTCTCTCCATGGGGCAAATTCACTAAAATGCGAAGCGTCTAACACTAGTGCTTTTTCGCCAGTGTGACGTCATTTCGCAACTTTGCCAATTTACTAACAGTGTCCCTGGTGAAAAATTCACTAGCTAAGTAGATAGACTAGCGCAACTTCGCACCCTTACACCAGGCAAAGTTGCGCACTGACGAAGGGACGTTACCTACGCTAATTCACTAAGATGCCCGTTTTACTGAAGGTTACCTCTTGCTATAGACTTTACTTCGCCAGGTCAGACCTGGTGAAGTTCAATACAATAGACAGAAGTTTAAAAAAAAAAAAAATGTAAAATTTTTTCTAAGTCCCAAAAAAACGCTGGGGTCTTACTTTTTTTAGGGTGATAGTCTGAAAAATTGTGTAATTTTTTGGAGGTTACCCTCCTTCCCCCCTACATTTACTAACATATTGCAACTCAACTATACAGGGGGCACATGTTTAGGGCAATAGGACAACTTTATTTTATTTATTAAAGGTTTCCTGGGCTTGTGTAGTGGAATGTAGTGGCTGTAACATATACTTCTATTAGACTTTCAACTTCGCGCCATATGCAAATTAGGCATCACTTGTGTAAATGCGGTTGGCGAAACCAGCGGAGAATTGTGGCAAAGCCGTTGCTTAGTGAATTTGCCCCTATGTATATACATTTTCATAAGTGGCTGCTGTGAAGCATGTGGACCATGAAATGTTGTAACACCCACCACTGGTTTTGAGCCCCGGCGCATAAGCGCAGGCGCACATCAACTTAGGCACCGGCGTCGAAATGCCTGCGCACGTCAAAATACCTTCCTCTTCTTCCTCACTTTGCCCAAGCAAGCTTCAGTTCCTACTAAAGCCCTGTTTGTCAGAGTTTCCTGGTTTTGACCCTCTGCCTGTTTTCCTGACCGCCGAACCTTTGCTGCCTGAAACCGACCTTTTGACTACACCTTAGCCTGACCCCTTGGTACTTTGCTTCTCTGTAACCAGTCTTCTGGAACCGACCTTTGCCTGCACTTGACTACGCCTTGCCTGATTCATTGATACCTTGCTCCTGGTAACTCACCTGACTTCTCTACTACCTACGCAGCAGAAAGCCCGGGGCCCCAAAAGGGCGTTGGTGAATACCAGAGCCGTAGAGAGGTTCCTGTTACCATCAGTTCTCCTTCGGGATCCGAGGTAAACAGATCGTTATATATGTGGTGGCATCTGTTTCTCTATCATCTTGCAAAAAGCTGCCTCTGGTAAATTTAAGAGCCGAATTTCCATTTTTTAAAAGAAAATTCAGCAAGCACAGCAAGCGATCGCTGCACTAGCAATGCGGCCCCTCCTCCACCCGCTCTGACGATAAAAACTAGAAGCGCAGAGCGGGAGGGGGCGGCATCAGGGCTGCTTCCTCAGGCGGCAGCAGCCCGTGGAACACCTCTCTCTATCGTCATGTCCACTTTTATTATGGAAGTTTGATTCTGGTGGTATTAGCTTACACACTCCTTTTTTTTCTGATGGTCAAATCTAAGAAGTTTCCATTTTCCAAAAATTATCGAAATGGCAAAAAAAATTCATCAATTACACGGAAGTCATTTGGTTCGTTTTTGGGGCCCAATTTTCCTAATTGTGCAACATTTTTTTTTTAACCACATGACATTTATTTTTACCATCCATTGATTTTTTTTTTTATATTTTTTTTTTATATTTTGCTCATCCCTTATAGTCATGTTGTGCCGATTAATATTATTGTTATTTTCCATTATTTCCTATTTAAGCAGGCATAGCACCTAGCACCTGGGTTATTCCCCATTGCCAATGTGTTCTGTATTTGTAATGGCTTTAGAAAAATAAGAAAATTAAATAAGAATATGAAAATATGAAAATAAGAAATGAAAATGCTCTCAAAATAAAGCTTTTCTGTTGTATAGATTTCCCCTTCTCTGAGGGAGTTGTTTGAATCCAGGTTCAAGATAAAATACCCTATTTATTACCTTAGCAGCTATAATCTTGCCACGGTCGAATCTTTGGTCATCTTTTTTGTTTGCAATTTCTTTCTACATTCTCAAACTTCTTCACTGCTGGAGATTATTATTCATTACAGGGAGACTAGGATTCTAAAATTCTCACAGAAGTTAAAGGCTATCCAGGTGATGTATGGTGGTTCCTAATAACGTTTGTTTAGAAAAGCATAAATCTCAGCGGGCTTTGTGAAGTGTCTGTAGGGCTAATGGACTTGGAGGATTTACTTTTTAAACCCCAAGAGGGGCTGATTAAATCAATTGGAAAATGTGTCAGATTTATCTGTGGGAAGTTCAAACAGTGATTGCCTTCAATAGTGGATTATTTACAGGAACATGAAGGAAATGTGCTTTTAGCTGGATTTATCAGGTGCTTGCTTAGTCTTTTGGGGATGGGACATTTTAGATCCAGTGGACAATACAGAAAATAAAGTTTGAGAACTTGAATGCAATTTACACACCATATAATGTGTCATACTATGTATTAATTTTTCTACTGGCATGTGCTTCCCTTTTTCAATAAATGTCAGACTGTGTCCCATGCTCTCCATAAATATATGTATGTGTATATATACAGAAAATAAATACAGAAAATAGACAACACTCTTGTTGATTAGGTGTATTAAAGGCAGATTCTTGATCCCAGCAGTACAAGGTTTCGAAGTAAACAGACTCCTTTTTCAAGCACATCAATTCAATAGTTACAATGAGATACAAATTGGTTACACCCTTTTAAGGTATCAAACAAGAACTCACTAATGGGATATGACATTGCAGCACTCTCTAGCACATTCAATTAACCCTTTAGTAGCAACATCTATGCTGCTGCTCCAATAGTAGAAGAAACTGTGGAAAACGTTGTCTATATACATACAGATCATAGTCCTTATTTAACCCATTGGGGGCTAATGCATTTAACTGATGGATCCACCATACCTGTCATTCTTAAAAGAGAAGGAAAGGCAGAATAGATTTGGGGGTGCCAAACGTAAGGAACCCCTAAGTGATTAAACTAATGTACCTCAAACCTGGGGCCAGTGCTCCTATCAGACGATATCTGCACCGGCCCCCGGTTATAGAAGCGAGCACCATGGAGATCACTACTTCCTTATGCACGCTGATGCGCATACACATTAGAACAAAGATCCAAACTTTAACTTCGGCTATTTCTAATGCGCATGCTTCAGTCCAGGGAAATGAGCATGCAGAAGGAAGTAGTGATCTCCGTGGTGCTCGCTTCTATAGCCCGGGGCTGGTGCATATTTCACCTGATAGGAGCACCGGCCCCGGGTTTGAGGTACATCAGTCTATCTGCCTTTCCTTCTCCTTTAATAACAACCCATGATCCTCCCCCACGTCTGAGTGGACGGACTTCTTGCAATACCAGTAATTTTAGCTCTGAATCAGAGTGTCCTTTTTCCACATAACGTTTGGAAACCAGTAATTTGGTGCTAAACCTCTGATTGGTCGATCTATGTTGGGATATACAAGTCTTTATCTGCAACGTGGTCTCACCCACATAGCTAGGCCATATGGGCAGACCAGAGCGTACACCACAATTATAAAAGATAAACATTTAAAATACCCTTTCAGTGGAGAGTTACGTGCTGTTAATGGATGATGGAAAACCGCACACTTATTGACACAACTACATTGGTTACATGACAAACAAGGGAACATCCCCCATGACATTGGACTAATATATGTTTGCACCGGGGGCCCTCATTTGTCAGAGTCTCTGAACGTACCAGCTGACTCCACAAACTTCTACTTTTACAAAAAGAGATCATAGGTGGTTGTCCAAATTCCCTTTATATATATATATATATATATATATATATATATATATATATATATATATATATATTACTGTCATATAAACCTGTGAAGTAGCTACACCCATAGCAATTTTAATTTTACAGATATGTGATCTTTCTTTCAACAATATTGTAAAATAAAGGTAATCAAAAAAAACTAATTTAATGCACCATTTATTTTTTGTAGTGCATTGTGTACTTTAAATAAACACAAAAATGGAAACCTGAAAAAGTAAATACACCCCTACATTTATCAGAAGCTCAAATGCCAAAAATTAGAATCAGGCACACGATTTGATTATTATTATTAGAGAGGATTTTGGAAGAACCTTTCTTATTTAATAATCAGACAGTTTAGTTTTGTTTAAGTGCGTGGTATCACCATGTCTATACTGAAAGAGTTATTTATACCTGAGTCTAGGAAGGGCTTTATAAAGATTGTCAAATAATTGGACAATAATTTCCCTTTCCACTGTTATCCAAGCAACTGCCAGCTTGTCCATACCAGGCTTTCCCAGAACATTCATAAGCCAAGAGTGCTGAAAGAAGTCTTAAAAAAACCTAATTTCTGGATTAACATGAAGCTCATACCACTACTGAAGTCATAATGCACAAATCTTCTGTAACCCTTTCTTGGCTGTATTAAAACCAAACCAACTAGCATGAGCAGAGCATTGGTTATACGCGACTCTCTTTTCTCAGGTAGGGCTTTCGCTAAGTGGAAATACACGTGTGAGGTAGTTGAACTACAACTCAATGCAAAGTGTGTAAAATAACAGGTGTTGGACGCCAGGGGTTCTTTGTAAACCAAAAGTAACAGAGTTTATTTACATAGAGCACCACAGGGTAATACTGATACTCACAAATCAGTGGATCATAAGCAGCATAGCAAATCAGAATAACCACAGGTACAGCAATAGGTATTGCCCTCAGGTAGGATTTGTATTGGGAGTTGGTAGGTTCACCAGCCAGGATAGCAGTACCTCATGTGGTCCGGATCCCAACAGCAGATATGGGTAGATCAGGGGTTAAATAACTCTTCCTGCAGTCCCTGTACACTGAGGTCCCTTCACTACAGGCAAGGTAGAGCCTGGGGGAGAGCTACTCCCTTCTATCCTCCTTGTTGGAGCTTGAGCTGCCCGTGCTATCTTCCCTCTCTAATCTCACCTCTCCTAGAGAGTGCTATGACAAAGCTAATCTATAGCTAACTAGTCCTCATTCACGGGGTCCCTGTATCCCCGACTTCACTAAAGGTGGTAGTACCTTTAGGGCCGAACGCTTCTGGGGCCTTGTTGACTCCCAGGCTCAGTGGATACACTGCCCAGATCGACTGCTGCAGGCCAAAGAGGAAGTGCCCCTCCCTGCAAGTACTTTTATTACAGCACTGCAGGGGGTGGTCACAACCTGTATCCAATAATATGATACAATATAGTTACATGGGACTTAGCCCAGTAACAGGTAGGAAAAGTAAGGGCAAGGGAGGAAGCCATAAGGTCCATGATACTTATGGGTCCCTACACTTCCATTAGAAAGAGGCTGCACAAATTAGATCTTCATAGGAGGTGTACCAGGAGGAAAGCTTTACTATTCATAAAGAACATCAGGGCAAGGCTTAAGAACAAATAGGCAAAAACCAGGGCTTCTTGAAACACTGTATTGGAGAGACAAGCAAAACAAGGAATCTGATTGCAACTGTAAAAAATAGTGGTTGAGTTTTTATGGTTTGGAACTGCTTTGGTGCATCAAGGCATAGGCTGCTCAACAACATAGAATCAATTCTGAATTTTTCCTTATACATCAGGGTGCCTAATCCTAATGCAAGATTATTTCTAAGGAGACTGAAGCTCAACCAAATTGAACCTTACAAAATGAAAATTAACATTTCGGCAAATACTCCAGGGAATGATTGAAAAAAGGATACGCTTGGTTTGGAGTCAAAGCCTGGATCAAAAAGTCATTCAAATGCTGTGCAGCTATGTATTGTGCATGCAAAATTCTGCATGGAAATGTGGGATAATTTCTCCCAGGTACTGTCAGAGACGGATAATTACCAGTATAGGAAAAGCCTGCTCGAGTTTGTTTTTGCCAAAAGGGTCAATATCAGGTTATCCTGACACAATTTTTCCACAGAAGGAAAATGCATCTCTGTTAATTGTTGCATGTACAAATGTTATGCATATACATGTTGCAAAGTCAATATCCTGTTTGATCAAAGGTCAAATATTGTTATGTCTACATACATGTGTACAGGGTATACTTGCTTTGTCACACACACAGTATATATTTATTTTGTAGGCTTGGTCAATGCAAACCCTGCTGGTTAAGATACTGACCCTTTGTGAGTCATTTGAAATTACAAATTATCAACCACCACGCATAACATTTTTAATAAACACCCTTGACAAAATGTAAAGCTCAGCATAGTGTTCGCTTATGTTCCTTGTAAATTAACCTGAGAAATCTTATAATGAAACTGGCGATATTATTTTATAACATTTTACTAACCTTAGTGCTATTAAAATACACTGCAAATGACCTCTATTAGTGCTTGGGTTAGGGTTGACAGGTTTACATACTATATGGCATACAACCAGCTCGCGAGCAACATGTTGCTCTCCAACCCCTTGGATGTTGCTCCCAGTGGCCTCAAAGCAGGTGCTTATTTTTGAATTTCAGGCTTGGAGGCAAGTTTTGGTTGTATAAAAAACAGGTGTCCTGCCAAACAGAGCCTCAATGTAGGTGAGCAATACACACAGGAGCTACCAAACGGCCAATCACAGCACTTATTTGGCACCACAAGAACATTTTTCATGCTCGTGTTGCTCCCCAATTCCTTTTACTCCTAAATGTTGCTCACAGGTTGGAAAGGTTGGGGATCCCTGCTATATGGTAATGATCACTGCAGGACCAGCAAGAAAGGAACCAGAAAGCATCAGCAGAGAGGAACTTGCTCTTGCTTCCTCCATACAAGTACAAATGACTTTGAAAGGGGTATGTCTAATCGGGAGCCCTCCGATAGTTATTAAAATTACAGGTTCCTACATCTCATTACCAGAATCCTAAGGTTAGCCATACATGTACATATCAGACCTGCACTGGGATTGTTTTTTTTTTTGACAATAACTTGGAGAACTGGTCATCCATAAAAAACAAAGTGATGCAAAGCTACAAGATGACCATTGAAATGGATTACATCAATGGACCATAAACCCTGCAAGTTCTGCCTGAAGTAACCTAGGAGCACATGAGGTGTATAGTGTTGTTCCATTTCAAAACTATCCATATAGGCCAATTGCAATTTGCTTTTGCTGGGTTAAACAATCCACTTTCACTGTGAGATAACTTTTCTGGTAACTATTTTATGATAATTTAATTTAGAGATGTGGAAAACCCTTGGTCAATAATAATAAATTAAAAACATTTCTGAGTCAGCTATGGATGTTGTGGGAATTAATAAAGTTACATTTCTCTCTGTGGAATCATAAGGCGTATCGACCCAGTACAAGAAAAAAACATTAGTAGTAGAGGTCACTTAAAAAAAAAGTGTCAAAATGTTCCCCAGAGATGTCACATAAAAACATTTAAAAAAAAAGGTCAGCAGAGAAGAAAACGTTCAAAAATGTGCTCAGAGAGTTTCAATGCTTAAGACCATAAAGGCAGGAGTTTCTAAAAATGTAAGATTATTTAAAAAGAATGAAATGACAGCCATTAGTATAACCTTTGAATTTGCCAAGGTTCCTGTGTGATCAGTTATGTCAAGTCGCCACTTGGGAAATTTCAAACTAATTATCAGATACTGTGAAACCTCAATTTTACATCCCCTGATTTTAAGTTTTCCTTCATTTTACATAGTTTTTGTTGTTCCAATCTATATATTATACATAATACATTTCCCTGATTATACATTATTTTTTATCTCCCCTAGAAAAACTAAAATAGGTATTCTATTGTAGTTGTGAAAGGCATGTACGCTGTCCTCACTGGGCCCCCAATTGAAGTTATTCTCGGGTCCCTCTCTACCACACATGGGACCTGTGTCCCCTGTGACGAAATATATGGAAGTAGTAGTTATTGTAGGACCATAACAGGCCCCTTGAACCTTGGGTGCCCTTATAGCAAGTCCTGCTTCCCCCTTAGTTATAACACCATGGGGTGTTACTTAAAGGAGAAGGAAACCCTGTTGGCCCCAAATGCCTCCCCCCTCCTTCCCCCCGTAGGCTCCCCTCCCTCCTCCCCCCCCAGGGCAAATGTCCCTAACTTGTTACTTACCACTTCTTCTAGGTGCTCGCCAGTGAAGTTCACAGCTGCCATCTTCTCACGAGCTGTCTTCTTCCTGTGGTGAGCGGCATCTTCTGGCACATGTCTAGTAGGAGGCATTTGCCGGTTCCTGATCTACTGCGCCAGAAGGTCACGAGAGTTTGTGACCTTTGGGCGCATGCACAGTAGATCAGGAACCGGCAAATGCCTCCTACTGCAAATGCGACCAGAAGACACCAATGGATCCAGGAAGACAGCTCATGAGAAGATGGCAGCCGTGAACTCCGCTGGAGAGGACCTAGGAGGAGGGGTAAGTAACAAGGGGCATTTGCCCGGGGGGGGGGGAGGCATTTGGGGCCGACAGGGTTTCCTTCTTCTTTAACTGCAACTTTAGGTTGAGCCTTTGTTTTATTACGCTATAATACTACAACAATCCTGAATCTGAAAACACTCCAGCAAAACCTGTAGAAATGATGTAAAGTCAACAGCAGCAGTCCCTTTAACAACTGGAAGATCTTTCTTTGATTTGTGGTTTAAGCAGTGGAGTAAAATAGGGAACAAAGGATGCCTTCAAGGCAGCTCTACAGTATCTACCTGGCAGATAACAACTGGGTTTGGTGTGTTTTTGACTCTGGCTTTTTTGCAAAAATATGAAAAAGTTGTTTTTATGTGACAAGTTGAAAAAACTGGGGTTTTGACAACTTTTCTTCAATTCTTCCCACTTTTTCACCTTTGATATTTTGAAAAATTACAGACATTTGTGGAAACCACCAAAACTCGACCTTCATTAAATAGGCATCCATGTGTTGTGTGGCAATTCATTGACATATTTGGTTGATAATGCTCTTGATGTATAGCATTAGTGGTGATTATTCAGAATAGAAAACCCTGGCCCTCCTATACATTTATACTGTATATCCATATGTATGGGGTTATACAACCTGAAGGATGGATCAGACCAAGGGTAATGAATAGCCAACTTTTCCATTTACTTCAAATTATACTGGAAAATAAGTCTTAATGTGAAACAAAATCCATTGTAGTGCATTCTGATTTGGCCTAAAGAGGAGAAAATGTATTTCTTCTATTTAGACCATGATAAACATGCAGTTTGTGTTCAACAGCGATGGGCGTATTGTTCTTTTTCTCTTTGTATTTTCATGCGAGAGAGAAGGTCCCCAGTGAGCTTTGTATAATGACCTTGACTGTGTGTGCATAATGCAGTATTTACAATATTCCTTAGTAAGCTTCTCTTCTCCTGTGATTACAAGCCCAGGCTGACAGCCTTTCTTCATAACTAGGATTCTCTCTTTTAATAAAGGAGTTTCCTGTTAGCAATTGGGTGCAATGGTTATCATATTCCCTTGTAAACTACTTGTTTAGAGGAAAATACAAATATAGTTTGACAGCCTTTTTTTCATAACTAGAATCTTCCCTGCCAATAAATAACACCCTGTTCAGCATTCTTTCTTTTTATGAACACTTCTGGAAATCTATACCGAGTATTCATTAATTCAAAGACAATATAGATTTTTTGAAGGAAAAGTAAAAGCTCCCATTGGCAGAAAACTGCACAGGCCTGCATTTTATTCCATCAGGAACCTCTTCCTGCTTCTTCTTATGGCTGTGCATGTGCAGTATTTTGTTCTATTGAGCATGCGTCTGCCCTGGGAAATATCTAGAAAGAAGTAGCAGAAAGATCCCGGGACCTAACTTTTGGCAACTCCGAGTATAACATGCCTTTCCTTCTCCTTTAGGGCTAGGGCAGACGGGGAGATTCGGGGGCATTTTGTCGCCTGGCGACTTGTAGCCACGACTTGTAGCCCCCGAACCTCCCCGAATAGCCAGGTCCTGAGGCGCACCGGCGTTACTTGAAAACGCCGGCGCCTATTCACACGCAGCGGCTCGATTTTTGAAATCGCTCCAAATTGACTCGCGAGGCAATTTGGAGCGATTTCAAAAATCGCGCCGCTGCGTGTGAATAGGCGCCGGCGTTTTCAAGTAACGCCGGTGCGCCTCAGGACTTGGCTATTCGGGGAGGTTCGGGGGCTACAAGTTGCGGCTACAAGTCGCCAGGCGACAAAATGCCCCCGAATCTCCCCGTCTGGCCTTAGCCTTAAGGCCAATAGAAGTGTCACCAGTGTGAAACAAAAAGAAAATGTATATAAAATAATAATGTTCTGGTAATTCACCCCCTCCAGATTACATTAACTTTTTTCTATAGTTTCTCAACTATATCGGAGAGGCTGTACTACAAATGGCACCATGTGCCATGTATACATTTTGGGACTGCCCACAGATACAGCTTTTCTAGTGAGTTGTAAAGAAACTATTAGAATGCCTGGCACATAACATCCAATGAAATCACTGCAATACTAATGAAACCCTTTGAAGGACTGCCCAAACAAATTCTGAAATTACTTAAAGGAAAAGTAAATGTTTTTCTTTTTCTTTCTGTAAATTTGCTCTAAACAGCCCCCCAGATTAATGTACCTTAGTCCCTGCTGCAAGTCTGCTCTGGTTTCTGTGTTATCAGCAGCTTCTTTCCCTTCTTCCTGGTGCAGAGTGAAGCCCAGCCCCTTAGCTTACTGAGCAGTCCATTTGCTGCTGTTCCACAATAGAGAGGAAGAGGGAGCCAGTGTTTCATTAGTAAGCTAGTTTCCCCAAGCAAAAGCTGCTACACACACTGCTCTCTGCTATGTCACATTATGCAAATGATCTCCTGGACTAGTCCAAGATATAAGGTCAGCTCAGAAAGCTAAGGGGCTGGGCTTCACTCTGCACCAGGAAGAAGGTGAAACAAGCTGCTGATAACACAGAAACCAGAGCAGACTTGCAGCAGGGACTAAGGTACATTAATTTGAGGGGCTGTTTAGAGCAAATTTAGAGATAGAAAAAAAAAACGTTTACTTGTTCTTTAACTATTTACTGACTGCAGTCTGCATCTCCATAGCATCCAAATGGAGATCATAAGATCTTCCTTCCTTGGCAGAGATCGACAATAAAACAAAAAGTTTAAATATAACATTGCTTTTGTTCAAAATAGAATCCCCCAAATATTGAAGGTCTAGTCATCGTGGGAGCATCGTTCCCTTTGAATCCTGGCACTCCCTCCCTTTGTTAGCTGCTTTTAGAAAAGTAACAATGTTATACACTAATTGACAACAACATTGAGCTCTAATGACTTATTGATTAAAGGGATTCTTTCATGATTTTTAGGATGTAGTTTTTATTTCTAAAGTACACTGGCAAACAACCCACCCTACCATATAAAATTTCATTCCTGAACCAGCAAATAAATTTTTTTAGTTGTGATACTGATGTGTAGGTGCCATCTCAGGTCATTTTAACTGGCCATACTTTCAGAAAGAGCCAGCACTTTAGGATGGAATGGCTTTCTGGCAGACTGCCATTTTTGCTACTCAATGTAACTAAATGTGTTGCAGTGGGACCTGGATCTTGTGTAAGGGTTACTTTCCCATTGTTCTTTTGTTAGGCTGCTGGGGTTGGGGGGGGGGAGTGGTCACTCCAACTTGCAATACAGCAGTAAAGAGTGACTGAAGTTTATCAGAGCACAAGTCACATGACTGGGGGCAGCTGGTAAACTGGAAATATGTCTAGCTCCATATCAGATTTCAAAATGAAATATATAAAAAATCTGTTTGCACTTTTGAGAAATGGATTGCAGTGCAGAATTCTGCTGGAGCAGCACTATTAACATGTATTTTGAAAAAAAAATTTTTCCCCCAAGTCCAACTAGCAATCGGGGCAACTAAGTGGCAAATGAGATTCAATATTGATAAAAGTAAAGTCATGCACCTGGGATGTAAAAATATTCAAGCCACTTATACCCTTAATGGGACTGCACTAGGCAAATCCATTATGGAAAAGGACCCTGGAGTCCTTGTAGATGATAAACTTGGTTGTAGCAAGCAGTGCCAGTCAGCAGCATCAAGGGCAAATAAGGTCTTGAGCTGTATTAAAAGGGGCATAGAGTCACGGGAGGAGGGGGTCATTCTTCCACTTTATAGAGCACTTGTAAGGCCACATCTAGAATATGCCGTACAGTTTTGGTCTCCCTCACTCAAACAGGACAGTATTGCATTAGAGAGGGTACAGAGAAGGGCAACTAAGCTGGTAAAAGGTATGGAAAACCTTAGCTATGAGGAAAGACTGGCCAAATTGGGGATGTTCACGCTGGAGAAGAGGCACTTAAGGGGTGATATGATAACTATGTATAAATATATAAGGGGGTCATATAATAATCTCTCTAATGTTTTATTTACCAGTAGGTCTTTCCAGCCGACACAAGGTCACCAATTCCGATTAGAAGAAAAGGGGTTCCGTCTAAATATTCGGAAGGGTTTTTTTTTTTTTACAGTGAGAGCAGTGAAGATGTGGAATTCTCTCCCTGAATTAGTTGTACAGGCTGATACATTAGATAGCTTTAAGAAGGGGTTGAATGGCTTTTTAGTAAGTGAGGGAATACAGGGTTATGGTAATGGAAGATAGCTCATAGTACAAGTTGATCCAGGGACTAGTCCAATTGCCATTTTGGAGTCAGGAAGGATTTCCCCCCCCCCCCTGAGGCAAATTGGAGAGGCTTCAGATGGGGTTTTTTTGCTTTTCTCTGAATCAACTAGCAGTTAGGCAGTTTATAAAAAAAAAAGTTAAAAGATCAAACTTGCTGGACGTGTGTCTTTTTTCAGCCTAACTTACTATGTATGTTACAGTATCCCTTCAAGTTGTACTCCTCAAAACTGAGTCTAACACGGTTTCTTTTATTATATTTCTTTTATTATATTCCCAAGTTCATTAATTAAATTGTTTCTATACATTGTATCTAAACCAATGCTTATTTTCATGATGAAAGGATAACAGTTCAGATATATAATCTACTGTGACCATGCTGTAAAAACCTCACTTTAACTTGATCGCTTTTAGATTTCTTTAATTTTGAAATATTAAAATTTAATTTACAAAAAAAAAATACAGAGACAAGATCTTCCTTTTGAGCTCACGTCTTAAAGAAAATTTTATATTTCACAGATACTACACAATTGCACACATTTACATTAACACTACAACCCTTAGCCTTATTCATAATTGCAGTTCTATCACTGTTGTGTTTACACAGGTAGATAGAAGTTTGGGTTGGCAATGACATGAAAAAGGCTAGAACAGCTGCACAGTATGCACAATAACACTACAAGTACTTTAGTCTTGCGCTAGTGCTCCCATTCATCATCATCATATACCTAAGTCATTATATCACATTCATTGTTTGCCTGTATGTAAACACACTGCAATTCTACAGACAGAAACCATTATCCAGAGCTACCAACTATATTTATTCCCATAATCTAATGTGAAATGTGCCAGTGCTTAATTGTCCAAATTCTGGTAATACAACAAATGATGCATGTTCACACAAGAGGAAATTCAAAAGAGGCTAGAACCTGTAAACATAAAACAAATTTCTATCTAGCATAAGTACCTCAGCAAGTCCAGTTGCTCTAGACTTACTTCTACTAGATACACCAGGACTTGGATGAAATTAAAATCTTCCTAGTCACAAAAAAGGTCAGAGACCAGATGGTATTAATCCTAGGTTACCAAATGAGCCTAGTTCTGTGATTGCCAATCTTCTTTACTAAAATTTTTGAGGTCTGGCGCCGAGAGACTTTTTAAATTGATAATATGGTGCTGCTATTCAAATTAAGGTATCCCATTATCAGCCTCAAAATTTTAGGCCAGTTAGTCAGGGTACGCAATTTAAATGGGTAATAGGGATAAGTTACTTTAATTCATTGCAGATCATAATACTATGAGTTTGTGACATCATTGGTTTATGCTTAATAGAAATTGCCAGACTAATTTAATTGCATTTTATGAGGAGGTAAGCAGGGACCTTGACTTGGAATGGCAGTGGGTGTGATCTACTTGGACTTTGCTGGAGCATTTGAGTACCACACAGAAGGTTACTGGTTAAATTAATGAATATTGGCCTGGGACATAGTATTTGTACCTGGATAGAGAACTGGCTAAAAGATAGACTACAAAGAGTGGTGGTAAATAGAACATTTTCTAATTGGCCAGTGTTGTTAGTTGGGTACCGAAGGGCTCTGTAGTGGGTCCCTTGCTTTTCAACTTGTTTATTAATTACGAGGTGGGCATTGAAAGCATGGTTTTCTATTTATTCTGATGATACTAAAATGTACAGAATTATAAGTTCCATGAAGGATGTTGCCAATTTGCAAAGTGATTTGACTATATCGGAAAACTGGGCAACAAATTGGAAAATGAGGTTCAATATTGATAAATGCAATGTTATGCACTTGACAGTAATAATATAAATTCAAATCATATATTGAATGCTAGTGTGTTGGGAGGTTCCTTAACTGAGAATGATCTAGTTGTCTAATTCCTGACAGTGTCATTCTGTGGCTAGGGTTGCCACCTGGCCGGTATTTAACCGGCCTGGCCGGTATTTTTGATGGTTGATTCCAATGTTATTAATAGGGAAAAAAGATAAATATATAGGAAGGCCGGTATTTTTTTCAGGAAAAGGTGGCAACCCTATCTGTGGCCAATACAGCAAATAAAGCACTGCCTTTATATGTCCCTGGTAAGGCCTAACCTGGAGTATGCAGTGCAGTTTTGGACGCCAGTCCCTAAGAGGGATATAAATGAGCAGGAGGGAGCGCATAGATGTGCAATTAAACTGGTTGGAGGGATGGAAGATTTAAATTATGAGGTTAGAATGTCAAAGTTGGAGTTGTTTCTCTGGAAAAAAAGATGCTTGCAAAGAGACATGACTACTCTTTATAAGTACATTAGAGGGCACATTATAGACATAGAGATAGATAGCAGGATATATCTGTTTATCTATAATATTGCACCAGAGACCACCCCTTTAGACTAGAGGAACAGAACTCATTTCTATTCTTCACAATGAGGACAGCAAGGTTGTGGAATGCACACTGCTGGATGATGTTGTGATAGCCAAAGAGCAGCTTGGATGATTTCTTGGACAAGGATTATATCCTAGGCTATAGTGATATTAAAATCTACAGTTATTATAGACATTGGTGTATATATAGTTTGTAAGTGTATGGAGGGGTAAATGTCAGTGTGTGTATGTATGGATGCTGGGTTTCATTTGGAGGGGATGAACTTGATGGACTTTGGTCTTTTTTCAAATTAATCATGTAACTGCCTGATTGTTTTGCAATTTGGAAGGAAACTGCAAAAATACCCTTAGAAATTCCAGACAAGCACAAGTACTACATTCAAACATTCAACTGTCCTAGGACCCCGGCACGGCTAGGAAAATGCCTCTGTGCTAACAATTAGCTGTTTTTTTCTATTTTTATGCCTTTTCTGTTGGCTTCTTCTAGCTTTATGGGCCTATGACAATGATAGAGTTACCTGTCTCCTGTCCAGCATTAAATTAAAGCATCCCAAAAGGTGTTGCCAGGGGCAATCATATTTCCTTTTTGCAGCTAAAAGCACCTGAATATTTAACAACCCGCATCCATTTGAAATAACAGAATTTAAATAGCCTGTTATACCATTATATCAATTAATTTTTTGCAATTCTTAGGACTTCAAAAGAAACTTGTCAAGACGTCATTAATGGGCAATCACTAGAGGAATCAAGAAGATTCAGGGAGATTTAGTCCCCTGGCAACAAATCGCTTCTTCTTCTCCAAGCGGTTTGTTTTCCGAAAGTCGCCCGAGGTTGCCTCGTGAGGCAACTTTGGGCGACTTTGGAAAACCTAGCATTCCGATTTAGATTCTAGCCAGCAGGGAGACAGTTCAGGGAGATTAGTCGCCCGAAGAAGAGAAGATCTCCCCAAACCTTCTCGTCTGTCTCTGCCCTAAAGGTTAATAATTGTTTTCCTTGGTTCGTTCATGATCATAAAATAAATTGCTATTCTCAATGATGTTTGGAACAAAATCACTGCGTTCACTCCTGTATGTGTTATTGGTTTGCTCACATTTGAGGCTGCAGCTGATTTATAACCATTTAACGATACCTGTACATCTCCCAGCTGTCAGACCTGCAGTTATTTATATTATCTTCTGATTTGTCTTGGCCTCTTGCTGAGCCTGCCTGACACAGGTATTTTAGGGATTTGGTATCATAAACTAGTTTTCATTTCAAACCATGCACTGCTTCACTAGGGGACCTGTTGTATGGAGTTATTAGACAGAGAATAATAATAAAGAAATATGTTCAATCCACACAAAGTAAGAAACAGTATATGGGTTGCAAAAGCATAGATGGCTTTTAAAGTATTCCTATGATGTATTTGTGTGTTTGTCCAATATTTGGAAATTGGATGGCAGAGCTGTATATGTAAAATACCTGGACATTAGCAGGTTTGGCTTCCATAATGTCACAGCTTTAATCTACAGAATATACATAATACACTGACATACCTTGCAGAAACTTCCAGCATCCCCATCACAACACAGACAGTGAGGAGGCACATCAGAGGGATGCTCTATCTATATGACACAACCATTACACTGGAATAAAAGCTCTGATTTTGGAGGTACACAAAACACACACATAAGCAATGAACCACAGCAACAGATAAGACTGGCCCATATCAAAAGGACAAACTGTGCTGCAAGGGTTTACTATCCTGCCATCTCCTGCACCACATGTCCCCTGTTTCTGGCTTTTATGGAATTGTTCAGTGAAGCAAAGGCACACAGGTAAATAGGAGAAATCCTGCTGATAGTGTATAGTATTCATCATGTAGTCACAGGGGGTAGGGAAGCAACCAGTGGGCTGCCAGCAATAGCCTCAGAACACAATGGCCCTGATAAACCCTCATTAATCTTTGCATGGAGAAAACAAAAAAGATTTTTTTTCTGCACTGCTGGTTCTGCCTCTCAAAACTATTTAGAATAAGTCAACCTTGTGTGTTTCTTGACAAGTCTGTTAAGTTACTGGCTTTTGCTACTCTGTTTCAAAAATATCAGAACCACCAGGGAAGTGAAAGAAAACAGACCAATTTTACTTTCAATAGCACTTCTAACCTGTAAAACTATAGAAAATTTTATTTATATATTGTAAAGTTGTCGTAACACATTTTCCAACATAGTAGAGTCCACATGGGCATACTATGCAATAAACGATAAATCCGCCTATGACAGATTTGATAACGTTTCCACTATGTGTATGTGAGAAAGTCTCTCCTGTCAATAGGCATCCACAAGTTTTACATTCTTGTTGGTCTTTAGCCAAGTGCCCACTTTAGCATTTGCTGTATCAGTCTTTACTAAAAGATCCCTCAGCAATCGACCTCTACAGTATGCACAAATTGGAGATTCCATATCTGTAAAAGGCAAACTACTATCCATCTGTAATATCGGCCAATGTTTCTTAACCAACATATTAATCTTTTGGCTCGCTGGTGTATAATCAGAGACAAACACCATTTTTTCTTTTCCCGGATCTTTTAGTAAAGACTGATACAGCAAATGCTAAAGTGGGCACTTGGCTAAAGACCAACAAGAATGGTTGCTATCGGTGTGTAGGATGTAAAACCTGTGGGTGCCTATTGACAGGAGAGACTTTCTCACATCCACATAGTGGAAAACATTATCAAATCCGTCATAGGTAGTGATGGGCGAATCTCCCCCGTTTCGCTTTGCCGAAAAATTTGCGAATTTCCAGCGAAATTTGCGAATTGTCGAAAAAATTTGCGAAACGAAACAAATTGCGTTTTTGA
Organism: Xenopus borealis; assembly: GCA_024363595.1. Lineage (NCBI taxonomy): Eukaryota > Metazoa > Chordata > Amphibia > Anura > Pipidae > Xenopus > Xenopus borealis. The sequence goes on along the minus strand of CM044446.1, from coordinate 17,830,802 downwards.
CGCACGTCATTTTCGTTGCGTCATTTTCGTCGCGTCACGTAGTTTTCGCCGTGTCACGTAGTTTTCGTCGCGTTGCGTCAAAAACGACGCGCAACTGTTTTTTTTCGGCAAATTTTTTTTGGCGAATTTTCGCTGGCGTTTCACGAATTTATTCGCCCATCACTAGTCATAGGCTGACTTGTTGTTTATTGCATAGTATGCCCATATGGCCTCTACTATGTTGGAAAATGTGTTAAGACATTTCGGATGCGAATGAACAATCATCGCTCTGTTATAAGAGCGGCTCTAGCAACTGGAAAAGCAGATACCCCTTTGGCTAGACATTTTCTGGGATTTAAAAATCCACTACCCATCTTACGAGCAATCATAATAGACCATATCCCCCATCTAATACGTGGAGGTGATAGATCTAAACTTTTATTGCAACGTGAAGAGAGGTGGATGCATATTCTGGAAATGGCGGCACAGAGAGGACTCAATGAAATGTACTCTTTAGCCAGTTATCTGTAATGGATACTCGGAATCATAGTGAACCCATTTATTAAAACACTTAAAAATTTATGATTCAGCGGATAGAGATGGACAGCCATGACAATGTGCATTTCTTAAAACATTGAGACCCGATGGCACAGAGATGGCTCAATGAAATATATTTTATAAATAGTGAGCGTTACTGGATACCGGGAATTATAGTTAACCCATACACCGAAATATTAAAAAATCTATGATTCAGTGGATATAGACGGACAGCTATGAAAATATGTATATCTTAAAGCATTTGTGATATAATTAAGCCTGGTCATGATTGTAGCTAACTTGATATTTAGTTTCCTTATTAGAATGCTTTTATTTTTTAGAGGTTTACACTTGATAAAATTATTAGTTACACTTTTAAGATATTTAACACTTTTTCCAGTACGTATTTTGTAACTTTTTTTTAAAGAAAGATTTTAGATCTGTGCTTTAGATCTTGATATGGTCACACAAAATTTATATTATATAAGAGTTTTATAGTCACTTTATGGTAGGGCACAGATCTTTTGTTTTATATGGATGGTAATGGGTGTTACCTTTGAACTCTCTTAGGTGTTTTATATTACACTGTTGATTGGATATTATTGTTATTTAAGGGATCCTGTCTTGGGAAAAAAATTTTTTCAAAATGCATCAGTTAATAGTGCTGTTCCAGAAGAATTCTGCACTGAAATCCATTTCTCAAAAGAGCACACAGATTTTTTTATCTTTCATTTTGACATCTGACATGGGGCTAGACATTTTGTCAATTTTCTAGCTGCCCCAAGTCATGTGACTTGT
>CM044446.1:17813666-17827383 GCA_024363595.1 Xenopus borealis | reverse complement strand
TACCCTTTAAACAAAACAGGATTGTTTGTCCATATATTGCAATATATTTAAGCTGGCTAATAACATCAAAGTCATTCCATATCTGGCCAGTCCTATGCTCAAATTGCATCTGATACATTAAGAATTCTATTACCTCATTTTATATATTTTACAAAAGGGTCTAAGTTTTACCTGCAACTTACTTGCTGCTTTCAAAGTAAAACTCATACACATATACACTGTATGTACACTATTTATGCTTATTTTTTTAAAGAAACAATATGGTAATTAGGCTTGAATATCATATCTGTAACGTAGAAATCAGAAAACAGATTAAAACTTTGCGGTTATGGAACCTAGAGCTGGGAGCCAATAAGTAACAACCAGCAGCAGCTAAAAGGGTCTTCATGAAAATGAAAAATTTCTTTGCTAGAATACAAAAAGACTCCACACACATTATTTCCATTAAGGCAGGCAAATCACATTTTCTATGTTACCCATATTTATTAGGTAATATAGAACAAAGACATGCAATTTTCCTGTGGATAAATGCACTGTAGAGTTGCAAAGTGGACATTACATTTAAAACCCATATAAATCAGCATTTCAAATATAAAAGGCATATATATGGTCTATAACAGATGAAGAAGGAGAATGGCATTTTTGTGCTCTTTGGATTTCTTCTCAAGGTGATTTTGCGAGGGTGCCACTTATGATACACACTGGGACTTTAAATGGCAACTACACAACAACAACTGCATGCAACAGGGACTCAGACTTATTCCACATATGGCCGATTCTTAGCTTCTGGAGAAACACAGACTGAGGATCAGGCCCTCTGCACTCACCAGCCCTCTCTTGCATTTGCACATTGAACCACTTTGTTGGCTTGGGTGCAGAGCAGAATTTGGAATAGAAATGTGTGAACATGTATTTTGTCACCAAAACCTGCTCCTTGTTTTTTGCACCCAGAGATGCTCTGTTGACCCAGGTGCAGATTTTGCCACCTCAATGCATACGCAATATAAAATGTTATAGTGGAACAAAGGGAACCAGGAATATTCCTTTTTTTTTAAAAAAAGATTGAATTGTCCTTTAAGGTATGAAGATCCAAATTACAGAAAGATAAACTATCCGGAAAACCCCAGGTCTCGGCTATTCCGGATAACAGATCCCAAACCTGTACTGCATATTAGATATATAACTGGCCATATAAGAATAGGAAATGTACAGTATGGTACAGAACAGGGTAAAATAGGAAACTACTTGTAATTGGTTTTTATGGTGTAGTACAAGTATATAAATACCTTGGAAATTATGTTGGTGTTTTGTAATGACATCAGTTCTAAATAGTACTCTGTCATGAAATTTGTCACATGACTAACTGATACTTGGGTATTACAAAAAAGAAAAAGAATGTAACTGTTGTAAAATATGAGGATATTAGAAGTTTCCTTAGCAAACAAACTTGTGTCCTTATTGACCGATTACAGATCCCAACAGCTTCATCGCAAAGTTTGCAACCAAAGGGCTTTTGCAGTGTATGCAATAAAATATTTAATGAAACACCAGATCAGGTGTTAATGCTAACCTTTGTTTAGCGATATATTTGCTAGCAAATGATTTTAAATTGTGAGCAGTGCTCAGCATTTTCAAAAAAGCAAGATTTTAAATTATATTCCCCCATGAGTGTACAATTAGATCAAGCCTTCAATTTCTATAAATGTTTATCGGTTGTTTTGAGATTCTTTTTTTCTTATCATTGGCCTTGGAGCAAAAATATGAGAATATTGTAGGTCAGTAAGATTCTGTATACAAAGACGAAGCCCCTTCACGTTGTAGAATCATTCTCTCTACTGTAGCATTTGTCATCAAAAGATCTACATTGTGATTATATAGGAGGATACAATGGTTTTTATGAACAATCTAGAACATTTTATGGTAGAACAACTCTTTATCAGAGTTCCATCAGGTCATTTTATTATGTGCGAGTATGAAGAAAGAATGCAGGAGCAGTAAGCCAACCCATTCTCCTGTTGGGAAATATAGAATTAGCAATACAGCGCAAATTAATCATGTTCACTGCAGCCAAAGCATATCATTTTTAATAAAGGTCTGTTTTAATGCCTTAATGAAAACATCTGTCAAGCTGCAAATGACAATGTGATACCTACTTATAATAACATGGAATCAAATCATCATTAACGCTCTTACAGAGAAGAAAAGGAAGGGTGGTGGTGGTGGTGGGGGGGAGCATTAGCATGATGGGGATAAAAAAACAAGACAAAATAAATCTACATTGGAAAACTTGGGTGTGAGAGAAAATGTTATTTTCATATCTTTAGAAGTTGCTTTGAATATTCTTGGGGAAGGAAGGCAACAAGAAGTGCAGACTGAAGTTGTCCACTTTGGAGAGCTGATAAAACAATGGAAATAAAGAAGGAAGTATGTTCAGGGGAGAGAGGAATAAAGAAAGGAAAAGTTCAAGTGATCAAAGTTTGAGAGAATGCTGTCCAGAGAGATGGGCGTTCTGTTAAGCAGATGGTGTCACATATTGGTGTTTAGTGGCTGTCATCGGTTTATGCCATGGAAAGACACTTGCTGTAACACTGTGTAAAAAAAAAAAAAAAAATAACAGAAATAACTGTTTGCGCAATAGCCATTAAAGCTATAAGCCAGGGATAAAGAGTACACAGTGAAGAGGAAAATCATTTTGCTTAAGGGATTAACTACTGCAGATGTCTTGCAATATCACTCTCAGATAGCTTTGTCAGATTTATTTATTTTGCACCAAAACCCTTTAAAAAAATCTACTACTTATAATTCATGCAATTGTTAACCTGTAATATCTATCTCTGTCAGCGAATCTGTTCTCTATCTATCCATCCTGAATGAGACAGCTAAGCTTGTCTCACACAGGCCAAGTGTATTTACACTCACAGACAGCTGTTGTACATGGAGAATAGGAAAGGATTCTGGGGGAATTGTATCTGCCTCTAAAACTGTGTGTGTTTTTAGTGATGGGGATGGCTCTTCTCCAGTATAACATAGGTGTCACCAATTACTTTGCAGGAGTAGAATTCACATTTTATGGTTAAGCTGAACACCAGCAGTGTAAATTACAGGACACCACCCCTCCCACACAAAATGTGGATGCCACTAACCTCTATGCCTACCTGCCTGCTCCCCTACCACCCACCTACCTCTGCCGCTACTTCCAACACAGCCACTCAAAAGGAGGAAGGGTCGGGAGGTGGGATTTCGTTGCCTGTATAGAGGAAGCAGATATTTTTCCAGGCTGTGGTTCCTCTATAGTTAAAAGACTGTTGAGAACCCCCTCCTTGTAACTAAATCCAAGCCAGCACCCAATGAGATCCAAGTAGAACTTGTGCCATATTTCCTAGTCTCCTCCTTTTTAGATTGGATGGAAGTATCTGATTGACGGATATGGTGGGTTTGGGTTCTCGGTGTTTTTCTTGAATTCTTAGTAGTTTCAGTCAGAAATGGCGTGATGGTGCAGAAGCACATAGGAAACAGAATCCTGTACAAAAGTTTCTGAGCACCAAACTGAATCAGAACCCTAATTTGCCTATTCAAATATTCAGAAAATCAACAAAATTGCATCATCTATAGAAATGTGACTGTCTTGTCCCTTATTAAATCTGTTCAGGCAAATTACACCGGCACTGCAGGACACGCTGAAGCGTGTGGGTAAGACAATGAACCAGAGCACAGGCATACACAGGAACTGGTCGTGTAAAGAATAACTTTTACTAAGGTTTAACACAGCAACATATAGAACAGCACACTGCCAAAATGGTGGCTTAGTCTTCTACACACTCTCAGCACAGGAACAGGAAGAAGAGATCATGTGACCAGCTGCTGTCCCTAGCTTAAGATGACAGCGCAATATATTACAGTGACATCCTCAGGGGACATGTGTGATCTTAGCCCCATGACATTAAAGAGATACTGACATCAGAAAGTAATCCTTTTTTTACATCTATCATAATATTTTCCTAAGGAAGATATTCATAATATGATCATTTATCACCCAAGATGCTGCCAAAATTCTCATTCACTCTCTCCTCATATCCCGTCTAGACTACTGTAACTCTCTTTTAATTGGCCTTCCCTGGCAGAAACTGTCACCTCTCCAATCCATAATGAACACTGCCTCTAGGCTTATACACCTCAGCAGCCACTCCTCCTATGCCATTCCATTCTGCCAATCCCTGCATTGGCTTCCACTGCCCTTCAGAATCAAATTCAAATTAATGATCCTGACATTCAAAGCACTTCTTAACTCTGCTCCTCCCTACATCTCTGAACTCATCTCTATATACTCACCCAACTGCTTAATACTCTTCTCTACTGACCTGCTACTCAACTCTTCTATCATTACCTCCTCACATGCTCGCATTCAAGACTTTGCAAGGGCTGCACCCCTCCTCTGGAATTCTCTCCTCTGGTCTGTCCGACTTTCACGCAACCTTTCAGCTTTCAAGAAATCTCTCAAAATGCACTTATTTAGAAAAGCCTAGCCTCAATCTTAAATACCCAATGCAATACCACTTACAGTACCACATCTCTCACCTACTTAACTCTGATCTTGCCCACTCCCACACCTTGTGTATCATTCCCTTCCCTTTAGATTGTAAGCTCTTTTTGCACAGAGCCTTCCTCACCTTTTGTACCGGTAGTTATTGTGATGTACTGTATGTAGCTCCATGTGTTCTATGTACGTAATTCATGTGATTTAGTTGTAGAAATCATATTTACTTTACAGCGCTATGAAATATGTTGGCTCTATAAAAACACATAATAATAAAATTGTCTTTACATGGTATCTATAATTTTGCCATTAAAGTATTTACAGATGCTTTTACATTACCCTTGTGATTCCCCATGTTCCTGTATGAGGAGGCTGCCATATTTGTGCTTCAGCAGTCTGTTAGCATTAGAAATAGGGATGGCGCGAACGTCGCGAACCCCATAGACTTCAATGGGAAGGCGAACTTTAAAAGCTAAAAAAGACATTTCTGGCCAGAAAAATGATTTTAAAGTTGTTTAAAGGGTGCAACGACCTGGACAGTGGCATGCCAGAGGGGGATCAAGGGCAAAAATGTATTATAAATGGTTATTACAGCAGTCAGCACACAGATGAGAATGAGATCAGAAGAGATCAGTGCCCACAGCAGCTACATACAGAGCACTGCAGTAGAAGGTAGATTACTAGCCAGCAAAGCTACCTAACCTAAAATGTCCCTCAAATCCCTGCAGACTTGGCCAGTTCATGTATAAATACCCCTAGCGTTCACAAAAGATGGCCAGTTCATGTATAAATACCTCAGAGTTCGCACAAAGATGTTAAAGTGGCCAGTTCAGGTATAAATACCCCTAGAACTCATAGCAGAATGGCACAGTTATTTTCCATGATTTACTACATTAACAGCTCCCTGGCTTTGACTGGAAAGTGGACCAGTAGCCAGCACATCATCCAGGCACAACTAAAATACAAAAGCAGAGCCACTGACAATGTGGGTGGGAGGGTGGTGAGCAGACTGCAGGCTGCAGTATTTGTGTTATAGCAGCTCCTTCCTTTTTCTTTTTCCCTGTGCTGAAATCAGGGAACTGTCCATTGGAAGGGGAGTGGTCCAGGGGGTGTGGGGGTGGTCCAGGAGGGAGAGCTTCCTGATTGGCTGCCATGTATCTGCTGGTCTGAGAGTTGAGAGGGCAAAAAAAAGCGCCAACTAACGCGAACCCAAAATGGCGAACGTCGTGCGACGTTCGCGAACTTCCGGCAATGTTCGCGCGAAAAAGTTCGCCGGCGAACAGTTCGCGCCATCCCTAATTAGAAACTGTCATGTTGAGAAGGGACAGTCAGGTTGGCAAAACAGCCAGGTTTGCAAACTTCAAGTGACAAAAACTTTATCAGTGAAAAACTATCATTATGAGCTATAGGTAACATTTAATGTACATTAATATTTTAAATAATAATTTTTTAGTGTATCACTTTAAGGAGTCAGATTTAGTAAGACTGAATGCGAAATTTAAGCGAACTGAAATCAGGCAAACATGTCCAAATGTAAAGGAAAAACAAACCCTTGCTAATAAAGAACCCTACCCTTAGCACAAGACCAGCCAGGAACTAGATGGTCCTTGTATCCCTTATGGCTTTCAATTCTTAATAATGACAAGGAAAATGGTGCCATGATAAAGGAGTTCTTTCAGCTGAATCAGGGCACTGCCGATAGTAATACCATCTGGGACTCATTTAAAGTTTACTTAAGAGGGTACATGAACAAAAGAAATATCTTCATATTAAAAGCAATCCAGACAGGTCCAACAGTCGTTAGAGCTTGAAGTCACATACATAGAAAATGTTCTCACAAATAACCCTCCCTCAGTTCTAAACTGGAACATGGGGAAGCAGAACTGGAAAGATTCCTAAGTCGCTTGCGGTTCCCTACCTTAAAAGAAGAGTTCGAACAATTCCTAGAACAACCCATGACAGTAATTGAAATTCAGGAAGCAATTGACTCTTTCCCCTCTGGAAAGGTGGTGGGCTCCAGGCCCGGACTGGCAATCTGTGGGTTCAGGCAAATTCCTGATGGGCCGCTTGCTTTAAAATATAAATATGTTGCTCACCTAAAAATGCAAATTGGGCCTGTCTTTAATATGTAAATGAGCCATGAGTAATGGTAATTAAAGTCATCTTTTCTGCCAGGGTGCATGGTCTAGCTGGGGACACAAAGGAAAATTTTGAATATAATGTAAGTATAGGGTCACTAATCCATCAGATATCAGATATTTGTTGCAAGGGCCAGTTCCAGCCCATAGGGTGTATAATATTGCTGGGGATTATATGGTAATGGACTTTGCATGTGAATGAATACATGGGCTGCTTTGATACTTTTGCCAGGGCTGCTTTTTCCTCCCAGTCCAGCCCTGGTGGGCTCTGATGGTATTCCAATTGAATTTTACAAAAAAAATACCCCCTTGCTAGTGCCAAAAATATTAGAAACCTTTAATAACTCCCAGACTCCTTCAATGTAGGAGGCAACAATTATACTATTACCAAAGCCAGGCAAATACTTAGAAGTGATATTGGAGTGTAAGCCTCAGGACTTGCTAACAGCCAATGTAAAAATACTGGCAAAAGTGCTTGTCAGACAGCTAAGCAAAGTAATATCCCAGATAATTACTGAGGACCAAACCAGCTTCATCTCCCACAAAACCACTGCACATAATATATAAGAAGTTTGATACTCAACTTATCTTTAGAGCACTGTAACAAAGGGCAGAGAGCAGTGGCTGCTTTGGACATAGCCAAATCTTTCAATACAGTTGAATGGGCATATCTTTGGAGAGTTCTTAAATATGGCGTAGGCCCCCAATTTACACTACTAATCCAACTCCTATACAAAGCCCGGTGGCTTCCCTAAGACTCAATGCCTCTCAAACAGAAAAATTTGCTCTCGCAAGGGGAACATGCCAAGGGTGCCCTTTGTCCCCTTAGCCTTAGCAATTAAGCTAAATTTTCATATTGTGGGCTTGCAACTTGCGAATAGAGTAGAAAAAGTACAAATGTATGCAGATGATACCCTTGTGTATTTGGGGGACACACTAAATTCGCTGGCAGACGTTTTGGTAGGGATGCACCGAATCCAGTATTCGGTTCGGGATTCGGCCTTTTTCAGCAGGATTCGGCCTAATCCTTATTCCCAGCCTAAAAAATAATCTGAATCCTAATTTGCATATGCAAATTAGGGGCAGGGAGGGAAATCGCATGACTTTGTTACAAAACAAGGAAGTAAATTTTTTTCCCATTCTCACTCCTACTTTGCATATGCAAATTGTGATTCCGATTGGTATTCTTTTGCAAAGGATTCGGGGGTTCGGCCGAATCCAAAATAGTGGATTCGGTGCATCCCTACGTTTTGGCAATAGCAACTGAATTTGGGCATATCTCTGGCCTAAAAATCAACCCCTCCAAATCAGTACTATACTTTTTATATACTTTTATAACTATATACAAGTTATAAAAATGGTTATTGCTCCAAAAATTCTGTACGTCCTGTGGCACGCAAACATCAAGATACAGGTCTCCTTTTTTGAGGATCTAGCATCCATTTTCTGAAAATTTATATGGGGGGAAAAATAGAAGTAGATTGCCTTTAAAAACACTACAGAGGCCCAAGACTGAAGAAGGAATGGCTCTTACAGATATGCACCTGTACTATGTCTCAGCCAAACTCTCACAAATCCGTATTTTGAAAAATGCTCAACCTGGGAATGCCCTATATCAACTCTGGCAATGTATACTACGGGTCTCCCCCGTTTAATGCTATTTTGGCCCTGAGCCTGGATAAAAAAAAAACATAAGGCAATTAACTTCCCATTAGTGGAATCTCAAAAACTCAGTTTAAACTGGTCTCTTCAGTTGCTACAACCAGCAATATTGGAATTGCAAACCCCCTTATGGTATAACAGTAAATTAGCCCCTCTGGATAAATGAACTCCCCCCCAAAAGAATGGTTACAAGCAGGTGTGTGGTTCGTAGGCCAGGTTTGGTCAGACCAGGGAATGATACCCTTTAATGAATTAAAACAAACATATACATTACCCACCTCGCAGTGGCTTACATATTAAAGTGAAAGCAGCGCTTTACAGGCTGAACAAGTCTAAGCACCTTCAGTTTGGTACCTCCTCGGTAATGAGTTAATGCAATCAGAAAACACCAGACATTCAATAGTGCTCTTTTACAAAGAGTTACAAAACCTTTTACTGCAAAAAATCTCTATAAAAGCAAAGACACAATGGGAACTGTCCACTGACGACCAATGGGCCCAGGTGTTCTTGACCTCATTGAATATTTCCCCATGCATAAATATAGAATATTGCAATTATATTTGATTAACAGGGCCTGTTACACAAGGCTGCACAAAGTTAACCCTGACATCCCAGCAACTGTTTGAGATGTAATGCAGCGGAAGGAACCTTAATCCACATGTTTTGGTCCGGTCCTGTACTAAAAGGGTACTGGACTAGGCTTTGAGCTCACTTTTGACCCCAAGTGGTATATTCTAGGTATGGACCCACCTAACCAGCTGACCAGTCCTGCCCAAAAAATATTGCATAAAATACTAGTTCAAGCACGTAGACTAATAGCACCACAGTGGAAATCTCAATGACCCCCAATATGCGGACTGGGCTTTTAATTCCATTTAAAGCCCATAATGCTGAATATTTCTTCGGAAGAGGTCATGTCAAATAAAGAGAGAAGCAGGTATGGTCTTTCTCCTCCCAAAGAAAATACCCTTTTTCACTTAGGTACGACTGATGCATGGACACTGCCTTGGCTGGGCGCATCAGTTTATGCATACTTTGTACAAGCCTTGTAACTAAATGTGTCTCTTTTTACTAAGTAGAGACAAGTTCCCTTTAAGCCAATTGTTCCTTAAAGTTGTATAATGAGAGTGCTGGGATAATTTGTTTAAGTTCAGTTGTGGATTTTGGAAAATGTTTTAGTATGCTGCATGTATCCAAAGAAAACTGGAAAAAGTGTCTTTTTATATGGCACGTACATTTTTCTACCTCTGAACCCTGACAATATCCAAATTGTAATTCATATGTTTGATATACCTGTGTGCGTGCTGTTATCAACAAATTAAATCTCACCTGAGTAAAAAAAAAAAAATCCTATCCCCATACCATACATAGACCCCCCTCCCTTTCCCCCCCCCCCAGCCTAGGTGGTACCTAGGTGCAGATTCCAGGCATTGGAGTTCACAGGTGCCATCTTCTTTTCGGTGATCTTGAGGAACAGAGAGGTGTGCCAGTGCGTGCGCAGTTGGAGCAATCTTCTCTTTCACGACCACTGTGCATGTGAAAGTCATGGAAATTGCAGAAGCGCCAGAAGAAGACCCAAAGATTTATGAAGACAAGAAGATGGCACCCATTAACTCTGATGCTCTCAAATATACCACCTAGTGAGGGGGGGGTCTATGTAGATTAGGGGTTAGGGGATTTTACTAGCAATGTTTGCTTTTCCTTTAAGCTGATCATGCAAGGACAAATAAAATCACATGAAACAGTTTTGTCTGATTTCCATATTATATTGATTGATTAGGGATGTGTATAGCTAGTATCTATACTCTAAAAAGAATAAAAACATTGTATATTTTTTGGGTAGGGGGATATAAATCACTTTTTCAAACAGCTTGTCAATCATCAATTCTCTTTGAAAAACTAACTTTTATCAAAATCAGCTCATGTGATTCTGTTCCCAAGTGATGAGCCGTTATTGTAAAAGCCACATAGCAGGTTAATGACATTCATTTCATGCCTTGATGTTCATGTAATTGCTTTGGCCTGGTTATTAATAAGGACGCTATTTTCTTCCTGCAAAATTCAGCCACTTGACTGTCGTATGATATGTTCCCTGTCGTCTTCTTATACTGTTTGAATGTACAACTATAATGTACCAATAGGTCACAAAATGGTCAAAAAGTGTCTCTGTCTTCCAGATATTCCTTGATTTTTTTCCAGTTCCTATGGCATTGAGATTGAACTAAATTGCAAATATGTAGAGTCACAAATCCCAGCAACTTAAAGGGGGGGTAATCATTTTAAAGAAAAACTTTGGCAAGTTTGCTTTAGTTTAGAGCAATGGGGATCAGTACAGAAAGCAGTGTTCTGTCATATTATGTTAGACATCCAGTCCAGCTTTTTTACATCACATATTTTGCTAACTATATTAGAAACCCTTTTTTTTTTCCACAGCCTCTTTACCTATTTTTTACACTGAACTGTTCCTTTAAGTCTGTCCTATCAATCTATCTTAATGAAAACTGAAAAATAACAATGAAATAGGAGACATATCTAATTTGTAGGAGCTATATAGCCCTCCTGTCCAACGTCACCAGACAGGGCCTCCTAGTTAGCCTATACTTTTCTTTTCTAGAACCACTGAAACATGAGATATACAGGTGCTATATATAATTATTCCAAGAAATCTGCTCACAGGGATAACCGAGAGGCTTACTGGCCATTGAAGTTCTCAGCACAGCAGTAAATAAACACAAATCCAGTCAAGAAGTAAATGGATTATATTACGTATCAATGTTTGTCTTGTATTTGTCACAAAGATGAATTGATAGCAAACCTGCTGGGGTTTATTAGTTTTCCTTTGTGTGAATGGACAGGGATTTGAAAGAGATGAATGTCTATCTGTATTGAAAGGTGATTCAGGTCAATTGATTAATGGAGAAATTATCTCTATTTTAAACCAACATCAAATATCTTTGAGGCTTTAAAAAGTTATTTGTGTACATTGTCAGTACGTGGTAGAGCAAGGAATGGAGTGTTTAATATGCACTTTAAGTAAGCATGTTCCATAAATTATGGCATTATACATCGTTTGCGGTTTTGTTATGCCATACTGCAGTATTTTAGCCATAATACCACATTACCATTGAGGTTATTGCAAGTGTTGGAAAAATTGCATTATTATGGAAAGGCACATTTTTTTATTTTTTTTAACCTCTGGTTAACGGTAGGTCTGTGGGGTCCCTTGTTCCTTGGATCACTGCACCTTCCAACTCTGTTACAGATAATGGGTGCTACAGTTGTATTAATGCTAGGCAAATGAAAAATATAGGTACAAGTGCTTTTTTTATTTCCTTGTAACTAATCTAATCTAAACCAGCACCCAATGAAATTCAAGTATAACTTATTTCCATATTTCCTTTTAATATGGCATTTAAGCACATGCAATTTGTTAGCAATTCTAGCATCCAGCACTGCACCTGTTTATTGGAAAATTAGTCCCTAAATGAGTGATCCTCGACCAGTGGCTCTTTATCAATATGTTGATTAACAACCCATTTAATGTTGCTCCAAGTTGCCTCAAAGCAGGTGTTTATTTTTGAATTTCTGTCTTGGAGACAAGTTTTGGTTGCGGAGTCCGGCTATATATGGCGTTTGTGTCTGATGTTGTGAAATAAGATTTGAAGGCACATGTCACTGTTTTGCATTGTATAAAAATAGGTATAGCTCCGCACTCACCCAGCCAAAAATAAGCATAAGATAGCCCGGTGCTCAGCATAGAGGATCCGGCATCCCTCAAACGCTTGAAGTTACTTAAAAAAACACTGGCACTCAGGGCAAGTTCCAAGCAGGGTAACCCCTTGCTATTTTATTGTGAGCGAACGTGCAAGGTTTCAGGGCGTACCCCTGTCACGCCCCGAAACATTGCACGTTCGCTCACAATAAAATAGCAAGGGGTTACCCTGCTTGGAACTTGCCCTGATTGCCAGTGTTTTTTGAAGTAACTTCAACTGTTTTGCATTGTCCAATGTATAGGTCTAATAGTTAGTTCCTTGGTGCGATTCTGTATGTTTTTAGATTGTTCTTGACCCTGCCTGTCCCTCACTGTCTTGTCCACTGTCTGTCTTAACCATTGCCTGTGTATTGACTACTCTCTTTGACCCTCTGTACTGCATTATTGGTGTGTTCGAACTCAGCTCGTGACATTGACTATCCTTTTGTCTTGTGATTCTGTACCACTGCTCCCACAAAGACAGTTCTTGTTCTGCGATTCAGTACTATGCACAGTTCCCTTGCCTATCCAGAACGCTCTCCCTGGGCTACTCCCAAAGCAAAAGGTGGTTGTTTTAGGCAGAAGACTGAGCCGCAACTGGGACATTAGGTTTGGGATATCAATGATAACACTTGGCCTTCCATAGCCTTAAATGTTCTGGGTTTTTGAACATTTAACCTCAATTTTAAGTGTCTAAAATGTTCCATATAATCACCTCATGTCTTATTTGTTGGGTTAGAGCAATATTTTACCTCTTGGCCTTTGTTTTATTTTTTATTTTCTCAACAGCAACCTACAACCTTGTCACAGAGACAGGGGTTGTGCTTTTTAGTCATAAAAAGGGTTAGTGCCTCCCAAGCAAAGTGTTTTTGAGTTCTGCAAAATATACTCAAAGGCATTACTACATGAATGCCATTCAGCTTTTTATGCAGAAAAAGACCTTGGGTATAAACCTAATTTGAGATATTATCACAAGATATATGGAAATATTCTATTGCCATGGAGCTATCTGTAGATTTGTTTTCAAACCATGCTTTCCCTCTCCAGGAGTTATAAATAAAACAAACAGTTCTAAAACATTAAGAAATAAATGATTAGCTACAATATTTATTTACTACTTTAGTGGCATAACTTTAATTTTCTATTAAGTTGCAGCAACATATATTTGTTCCAGAAAGCTAAAAAGGTTTCCCATTAATTGACCTTATAACAAACAGATGCTCATCAATAAATGACTAAAGAATAAAAAGCAATAACCATCTCCTCCTGTCACAGTGACCCTAAAAGGCTAATAACATGATCGTTAATCGACAGTGACCATGCATTTATGTTTAGTCAAAAAGCCTCAAGAAAAAAAAATATCCCTTTTTGTAACAGACAGTACATCTCCTCTTTGGATCAATCACACGTAGTTTATTGTGCAAGATAATAGGTGAATTATTATTATTATAATTATTAACATGTATATATAGCGCCAACATATTTTGCAGTTTCGTATCAAATTAAAAAAGAAACATTGGGGCCCTACAGAATATATATTTTTTTAAAGAACATTGGTGGCAGGGGCCTAGAGAGTATTAAAATAATACATTGGTGGCCAGGGGTTTAATAAAAAAAAAAAAAAAAAAAAAA
>CM044446.1:17797610-17813592 GCA_024363595.1 Xenopus borealis | reverse complement strand
AAAAAAAAAAAAAAAAAAAAAAACATTGGTGTACAGTAGAACGGAACTCGTAGATTCAGGACTTCAACTTTGTCTCCTTTCATAGCTGCGGTCTTTTAGCAGCTTCAGGGCTTCAACTTCAGCTCCTTTAGTGGCTTAGGGTCTTTTAGCGACTTCAGGACTTTCGGCTCTTTGGGACTTCGGTGGTTTGTGAAATCATCAGGTGAAGGACAGGTTTGGCGCTGTTAAGAGGGGCCCGGCTATTTTGAAGAGTGCAGCTCAGCAGTCTCCTATGTGCCCCCCTAAAGCGGCCCGGTCTGTTGTGTCCGGGGCAAAAGATTTTGTAGTCTGTAGCTTGTAACAGATAGCTTGTGTGCATTGCCACTTCCTAGTTGCATTGTATGAATGATACACATGCTAGGAGACATCCAAGTGGAGGCCCATGTGCTGACTCCAACCCATTTATCATGAATAAATGCTGCCAAACTCGGGTCCATATAAATGGCTATAATCCAAAGAAAATCATCAGAGTTTCATATAATCCCTAAACCAATACAAATGTTCTTCTGGTTTTATACTTACCCTATTCTGAAACTGATTGGGAATGTGACTGTTTTGATTTCATACATGGTAATCAAGTTCTGGCTGGCCTGAAACCCGGGCCGACTTCTGCATACTCAGGGGTGGGTGCAGGTTGAGTCTGCTTCTGACAGACAATTTATAGTTGCACACTTACCTCTTGTGATTTCAGAGATGGGCCAGTCTGGTCGACTCTTTGGCAAACCACACATCACTATAAACAGGCAAGAAGAATGCTGTTCTGTATTGATGGAACAAGTGCATGTCTCTGGTCTGGAGCCTAAAGACCTGCTTAGCACAGGGCAGGGTGTAAAATACATTCACATGGTGGTTTGCAGCAATCTTTGTGTACCTTACACTGCAGGGAGTACAGATACCCATGGTTTATGCCCATGAAAGGTGTAGTGTATGTTCCTACATAAATGAATATGCTGTTCTTTAGGCTTTCATGTGTTATTTGAGGTGGTTGCACTGAGAGAATGCAAATCTTGGAACATATTGGATCAGTTTTGCACCTGTCAGTTTCAGTCATGATAACAATATAAACAACTCCGGTGGTGTGCATAACTGCTCAATCTAATCAATGGTTTGTGGCCAAGATGTTTGAATAAACTACGAGAGTTATAATTCAGTGACCATCATCATGATCCATTATCTATACTTGCCCATCAGTAACTGATCTGATTGCTTTTACATATATGGACAAGAAGGCTTCCACCATTCCATCAAAGAGTGGCAACTTCCTTGAGATTACCTTTTTTCCCTTTCAGTTATTGAAATCATCAGTTGTTTTTAATGTAAGTGGGATTTTTTTCACTGAGCCAATCTTATTTCTTTCAGCCTCAATTACTCATGAGTTCTTAACATCGACATAGCAATTGCATTCTATTGCTTACTCTATAACATTCGTATTAAGGTAGAAAAAAAACATCTTGCTATCTTGCAGCTTGGGAGAACAAAAAAGAAGAATTTAGTTTTACCAATATTTTCATTTATATTTCTAAGGCTTATCCACGTACAGTCCAAATTAAGCTAATTATGGGCTTAAAAATGTATAAGAAAAAGAACAATACATATTGAGAATCGGGAAAAAGATAGATGCACATACCATGAATCTGACTAATTGGATGGTTTGGGGTGATGTGAGAAAGGTCTAGATGTATACAATCTATCACTTCTATTATTTTTATCAGGATAATGGGCATGTAAATAGTTTGTAAGCTGTAACCTTGCGCTTGTTTGTTTATTCATGTCCAGTTTGCTGATGGTTTTTTTCTAGTGTTATCTATGTTTAAGAATATATTGTGGCTATTTAAAATTACTAGATTATTATATCTAATTATTTATCAAATTCATTTACTTTTCATACAATTACATATTTGCGTGATTTTACCTTTTACAAATAACTCTTAGATGATGGGTGTTATTAAAAAACACAGAGATCTAAACTAATGTTTGCGGTGAGACTTGCTTGGGGTTTTTTTTAAGTCAGGTTTTCTATTGATAATGTTCTGTGTTATACACTTAACATGTATTTAAGGCCTTGATGGAAAACAGTAAACAAATGAGTTTCAAATAAGAGGGCTTGTTTATAAAGGAGGGCAAGGGGCAAAACACAATTATTGTGGTCAAAATGATCCCTTCCCCACTCTGTCAAGCACAACTCTTTGCATATAGTATTGTGCAATCATGGCCGCCATATTGACAGGTGCAACTTGGTAGGGGCTTATTTACCAGGGTCAATTTTGTGATTGTGTTTTTGAGGCCAACTTGCACCTACCCCTTATTAAATGAGTTGAATATCTGATATGGCAGCCCCCTGTAACGAAAATACCTTCCCCGTCGCACCGCTCTTCCACACTGGCATCTTCTAGTGCGTGCGCGGCGCGCACTTCCCGTATTTAAAGGCACAGGCGCACTGACGCATGACGTCAGCGTGCAATGGCGCCAAATTCAAAATTAAAAGGGGCATCTGGCTTTTTATAATTGCCCATGATAGGATTTGCTCCTGGTGCCTTATTTGTGCTGTTAAAGCTTCTGATCAGTTCTTCTACCTGTGTTTGACCCTGCCTGACTTTTGACTATTCTGTATATCTGTATCCTGACCAGTGCCTGTTCTTTGACTACTGATTCTGCCTCATCCTTCTGATTGATTACCCGGTTTTGACCCTTGCCTGTCTGACGATTCTAGCCATGTGCCTGTCTCGACCCAGCCTGTCTGACTTCGCTATTGCCTTATCCTATTGTACCGTGACCGTCGGCCTATCAGACTTTAACAACTGTCGTGCCCCTTTGCTTGCCAGAACTCCTCGCCTTGTTCCTCTCGATAAGTCCAGGTGGCATCCGAGTAAGCTGAGGGCTCCTCCCGAAGCCAAAGGCGATCAGGCTACTGGTGAAGCCGAGCTGAGACCAGGGAACTTGGCATCTGTTCTGGTTTAGGGTGCCGACCGTGACACCCCCTCATACAGGAACATGGGGGATCAGACAGGTAATGTAAAAGCATCATACAAATACTTTATGGCAAATTTAGAAGTAGCTTTCAAAGCCAGTTCTTATAATAGATGTAAATAGAGTTTAATTTCAGGTGTCAGTAGCTCTTTAACTGCAAAAAAGTTTCCAGGTAATTGACTTTGTAAGCCATGTGACCTTTTAGAGAGGGTTGCCACCCTTTCAAAGTTGTGAATCCGTTCAGGGGGCGGACTGATGACCACGGGGCTCTGATCACACATCTCGAGATTTTGACAACTCAACCCGCAATCCAGTCTTTGTACTGAAATATCCCGACTTTATCTTTCATCTCCTTCATGGAACAGCCAGAAAAAGATACAAAGTTTCTAACTTAATTGGCTTTTGGCAGAGCCCAGAACAGCCACCAGGTGCACGAAGATACTTTTGTAACAATTTTGAAAGAAAGAGAGAGAGAGAGAGAAAACTCACTGGTGTTCTCATATTATTATATATTATTCATATAAAGAAAAAAGGTTTATTACAAAAATTTAATGTTTCAAGCACAAACAAAGTTCTTCCCTAAGGAATCTTAGGGCAGAGCCTTGAGGTTTGTTCATGTGGAAGATCACTGTTTGTGCTCAAGATATTTACTTTTTTGTAATAAAACTTTTCTTGCTTTACCTTATATCACAGTGTGTGGGATACTTTGGGGGTAATGTAATTAAATCCGCAAAGAGCAAAAGAATACGCATCGATAAGATTAAAAATCCACATCTCGCAATGTAATCTCATTCCTTAAACTGTTATTGCATTGCGAATTTTAATTGGGCATTGTGAATTTCAAATGCTCAGTGCTTGAAGGTGTCGTAATCTTTTGGAGCAAACATAACAACTTTTTCAGTAAGAAGTTTTATTACATTGACTGTGCATTGGTGCAAGCTGTAAAATTCGCAAACTCTCTTCCACTTTGGTCGCTAAACAGTTTCTGGGTTCGCAAAAGCTATGTTAAAGTTCCACAAAGCAAAAATTGTTCGAGCAGAAGCATAAGTTAAGATAGGCGAGAACTCTCAGGTCTTAAAGTTCAATCAAAAGGTGAAATTTATTAGAAACAAAAAACTGACGTTTTGGCTAAACTTATAGCCTTTCTCAAAGTGAAAACACAGGGAACATAAGACCTCAGGGCGGGACAACAAAGGGGAGGGGGGATGGGGTCAGGAATCCAC
Source organism: Xenopus borealis (assembly GCA_024363595.1). Classification (NCBI taxonomy): domain Eukaryota; kingdom Metazoa; phylum Chordata; class Amphibia; order Anura; family Pipidae; genus Xenopus; species Xenopus borealis. The sequence goes on along the minus strand of CM044446.1, from coordinate 17,809,363 downwards.
AGTGTTAAGGGTAAGTAAAAAAAACAGTAATAAAATAATAAGAAAGTATGATAAACAGCAGTGATGTACATTTTCTAATTGGACCAGTGTTGTTAGTGGGGTACCGCAGGGCTCTGTATTGGGTCCTTTGCTTTTCAACTTGTTTATTAATGACCTGGATGTGGGCATTGAAAGTACGGTTTCTATTTCTGCAGATGATACTAAATTGTGCAGAACTATAGGTTCCATGCAGGATGCTGCCACTTTGCAGAGTGATTTGTCTAAGTTGGGAAACTGGGCAGCAAACTGGAAAATGAGGTTCAATGTTGATAAACGCAAGGTTATGCACTTTGGCAAAAATAATATAAATGCAAGTTATACACTAAATGGCAGTGTGTTGGGAGTTTCCTTAAGTGAGAAGGATCTTGGGGTTTTTATAGATAACAAGTTGTCTAATTCTGGGCAGTGTCATTCTGTAGCTACTAAAGCAAATAAAGTTCTGTCCTGCATAAAAAAGGGCATAAACTCAAGGGATGAAAACATAATTATACCTCTTTATAGATCCCTAGTAAGGCCTTATCTGGAATATTCAGTGCAGTTTTGGACGCCCGTCTTTAAGAGGGATATAAATGAGCTGGAGAGAGTGCAGGGACGTGCAACTAAACTGGTTAGAGGAATGGAAGATTTAAATTAAGAGGGGAGACTGTCCAGGTTGGGGTTGTTTTCTCTGGAAAAAAAGGCGCTTGCAAAGGGACATGATTACACTTTGCAAATACATTAGAGGACATTATAGACAAATATCAGGGGACCTTTTTACCCATAAAGAGGATCACCGCACCAGGCCTTATAGGAGCAATGGACACAATATGCTACATGGAGCACAGTAGATAAGATATTAATAGTATACAGTAAAAGGTGTATATTTATACATGCAAAATGAATAATTATGGCAAAGTAAGAAGTATTTTTTTGCCACTGTTATGGATTCATAGAGACTTAATAAAGGGCCCAGTCAAGTCCAAAATGTTGTCTATATGGCACTGTGAGGCAATAAAGCACTTCTGGGCATTTTTCAACACAAATGCCCAGTGGGCTACTGCAGTTCTAATGTTAAGAAATACAGAACAGGAAAAACATTATCAACACCTCTGCATTATTACAGAAACTGTTCTTCAAACAGTTTGCAGATAGGAAAATCTGGGCTGCAAAATGGCAAAAAATTTCGCTAAACGCATTGAAGTCAATGGGCAAAATAATTTTGACACACAACAATTTTGACAAGATAGACCTTTTTTATATGTGTGACTATTTTGTCCAAATGCATTAACGTGAAAGGGAGTCTGAATAATTTTGATGTGCAACAAGTTTATGCACAACAATTTTATGCACGATACTATTCCTGCACACAACCATTTTTTTGTTTTGTTTTGCAGCGTTTTTTTTTTTTTTGCCGAGAATTTTGCAAAATGGCTGCAAAATGCTGAAATTCATTGCAAATTTATTTGCCCATCATTATTTGCAGAGTGTTAGCATAACATCTTTTCCAAGTCCAGCTTCTGACATGATGAACGGATTTCAGATTTTGGCCATTTAAGAAAAGAGACGTAATGCTATTTGCTTAAGAGTTCATGGTGGGAAAAAAAAAAGAGCAGAACAAATTTTGGAAAGGCAGGTGAGAAAAATCTTTCATAATACAGGTATGGGAACCAAAAACCCATTATCAAGAAAGCTCAGAATTACTGAAAGGCCATCACCCATAGACTCCATTTTATCCAAATCATTCAGATTTTTAAAAAATATTTCCTTTTTCATTGTAATAATAAAACTGAATCTTATACTTGATCCAGACCAAGATATAATTAATCCTTAATGGAGGCAAAACCAGCCTATTAGGTTTATTAAATGTTTACATGCTTTTCTAATAGAATTAAAGATATGAAGATCCAAATTTTAGAAAGATCTGTTATCCAGAAAACCCAAGGTCCCAAGCATTCTGGATAACAGGTCCAATGCCTGTACTTCTGATAAATAAAAATAGATGTATTAAAAGGGGTAAAATTCATAGCACAGGAGGGTAATTCTTTCCTCTTAATAAAGTAATTCTTCTCTCCATGAAGCAATAGGTAACCCCTCTGAGAATGTTTACAGTGAGAAAGAGGCACTTTGGAAAAGATAAGATAACTATGTTCAACTTATAAAAATAAAGGAATCATGTTATAAACTCTCTAATGCCTTAATCGCCAGATGATCTTTTCCAATGTAAGCTAGGACATCCTTTAAAACCAGAAGAAAAAAGATGTTTCATATTGCATGAGCCATTACATTGTGGAATTTCCTCTCTTAAGGGGTTTTGCTGATACATTATATAGCTTATAATATATAAATTATATAATTATATATTATATAATATTATAAATAAATTATATATAATTAGCTTTATTAGCCCTGTTTCCTTCTACAGAAGAGGGTATAGGGTCATGTTAGGTTATTTTCACAGTAGTTTGTTATGTTTTGATAGCAGAGGATGAGCAGAGTAACAGTGCATTATTGGCAGGTTCATGCAGCCATTACACTTCAACAGTAGCTTGAACTCCAACACTTTGAAACAGTATAGAAAGGACAGTGTATGCACAGTATACTCTTGTGCACAGTGACACCTACAGGCACCTTGCACAAACACCACATAGTTCTACATTAATACTGTCATTTCTCCATGTCATTGATGTTCACAGGAGGGATGACCATGCCCTCAATCCCCAGATTCGATTTTTCCACCAAGGAAGCACGAGTTGTCTTCAGGCCAATAAAACAGAAAATAGCTCATCTCGCCTTGGTTACAGTTACAGTGTGTCAAAGTTTTACAGTGTAATGGGAAAATCACCTAGTTTTCGAACACCTGTTTAACCTGGTAATTTTTAACCCCCTCCTTCAGTTAAAACATACAAGCAAGGGCCTTTAACCAGTTTATTGCCTCGTATATGGTCTCCCATATTTTGGATGCACCGCTTCTGTTTCAAAGGCAGGTAACCAGTAATGAAAGTTGGCACACCAAGCCATTAAATGTTGGGTTGAGAGTCTACTTGTTTTTTGCCAATCACTAATTTAGTAGGGTGATTCAAGGACACAACTAATATGACCAGAAGTTACCTGCTTCTTCCATGGATAACTACCTTTAACTGTCAACTATTATTATATTGTTATCTTGTATTTTTCTTTAACCCCCAATTATACTATTTTCTTTACTGTATAATGAAACTGCAACCAGTGGTCATATTTAAAAAAAAAAAAAACAGTACATTGCTTGACTTTACGGGTCTAGCTCCATTGTTTAACCAACATGTGAAGCAGGGCATTCAAGATGGAGGCAATTGTTGAGTAGAAGATTTTAAGCCTATTAACAGGAATTGATATGCTACAATTCCATATGAAATGTCTGCATAAATGTGCAGAAACATCAGTTTGATACAGTTTACTTGAAAACCAACTGATGAAAATGATGACTTTAATACATCTTGAAACAAGCCTTCAAAGAAGATTTTCAATCATGCTGCATTGCTGATAAGATGATGCCAGGCATAGAGACGGTGATAAGAATGTTAGAGAGCAACTATCTAGAAATTTCCAGTTAAGTTTTATAGTGGAAGGAGCTGATAAATTATTGTCTTTAGAGAGATGCATTTAAAGTAGGCTTAGCTAGTCTCATAGAATTGAAAAGAGATCTGTTAATAGAGATCAGGGCCACCATCAGAAATCACAGGGCCACATACAACAAAATGTAATGGGCCCCCTGGGCTGTGCTGACCCCAACTCAAGCCCCACCCACTGGTAAACCCACCCCACATTAAAAAAAAAAAATTGGTGGCCAGGGTCCCTCACATATTAATAGAAAATAACATTGGTGGTCAGGGCCCCCCATAATAGTAATATTGGTGGTCAGGGCCCCCCTTAAAAAAATTAGTGGTCAGGGCCCCCATTAAAAAATATTGGTGGCTTGGACCCCAATATGTTAAAGAAAATAATTGGTTGCCAGGGCCCCCAGATGTTATTAAACATTGGTGGCCAGGGCCTCCTCACACGTTCATTTAAAAATTGTGACCAGGGTTCCCCCCATACAATAACAGGAGCCACTGGGTTAACTTTAGTGGGGCCCTGCCATGTTGCACTTACTTTATTAGCAGGCCCACCCTGTTGTCAATGATCTGCCAACTTCAGAAGGGAGGGGGGAGCACAAGTGGCTGCATCTTCCATCTAGTAACAGCAATCTCTTCCCTTAGTCACAGAATTTTAAGTCCCGGCCAAGCCGCATGGGGATTGGATGAGCTGGAGGGGAAAGCAATCAAATCCCTGAGCAGCTCAAGGAGACTTAAACTTTTGTGACCAATCAGGGAAGAGAATGGATGAAATTCAGTCATCTGTGCTCCCGTCCCTCTCTTTCGAAGTCGGCAGATCTCTTGACAAGGGGGCCAGGATAGGTAAGGAAGTGCCCCCCTTAAGACCCAAAACCCTCCAAGCCAGGAACAATACTCCCCCCCCCCCCGATGGCAGCCCTGCTAGAGATGGACAGTATCCAAGACAGTGTTGGCAATTATACAAACTTTAAATAAAACTGTGTTAAAGTCAACAGCTTTAAAGCTTTCAGGTAACTGTAGATGTTTGCAGTCAGGTTGTCAATTTTTTGCTACTTGTGTGGCTGTGTCCTATTTTACAATATTGCCGACATCCAAACAAAGCTAACTTTTGTAGATACAAAAAGCAAATAAAAATGTTAACGTGCAACTATGAAGATTTTCACTCATCCAGCTCATGGTACATCTAGGATAAAGAATTATAAAACAACTGGAGTAATCATTGATGACGTTTCGCTATTCATCTAAGCAGCTTCTTCAGTTCAAGGCCAGAAAGGCCAAAAGTACCTATTTAATGGAAATGAAAAAGTCATGACTAGAGGTGCACTGAACCCTGGATCCTATTTGGGATTTAGTCAACAAAAAAGGAAGTTGAAAAGTTCTGCAGATTCAATTGTATGTACAAAAAAGGAGAAAAAAGGGGAAGTTATAAATTGTCGCACCATTCTATTGTCATGACATCAAAGTGATCATGGAGAGATGCTGTGTTAACATAATACCGAAAAAGAAATTAAAGAGCACCTATTTCATATGTATTGTGCATATCATACATTAGTGAAATTCATTATTACTGAATCATGATTAATCAAATTAGATGAATTCATTAAGTGTATATTCACCTTGATTTCTCATTTCCATGAATATAAAGTGAAAGAACTGAAACAGTGATTAACAATGTGCAAATGAAGTGTCTTATAATAGAGTTGTATTGTACATACCAAACTCATCAAAGTTCCATAAATTGTATATACTATAAATATTAAATGAATTAAAGAAATGAATTCATAAAGTGTATATAAAGCATGATTGTCCAATAAATTAATTATGACATGTGAAACTGGATGATTGGTGATTCAACTCATTATAATTACTCTCAAATTGATTCATGTTCATCAGTGGTCCATGATTAATTAAAACATAACCTTTAATTAATTGGTTAAAAAGTGAAAAATTAAGAAGAGCATCTGATTCATGGGTTGAAAACAATTAAAACTAGTGCATTGATCTGACTCTCAATCATAGGGAATAGTGCTGATCTCTAATTAGATCATGCCCTCTCAGATCCTTTGACAAAGCCTCACATTGAAACGCGCGTACTGTACGGCGCAGAGCATTTTCTCTCCACACTTCAACCTACCCTTTCCCGTTTAAGCAGTCTGGGGCTGGCGGGTTATTAGAAACGGATGATGAATGTGATGTGATTTACTTAGCGCAACAAACCGTAAGACCTAACCGTTACTTCACTTGTTAATTTTTGTAAATTGTGTCTGTCTGGGAATTAGCTACAGGTATTAGGCCATTATTTCACCTAGGTGCCTCTGAATGTCGGGGGAATAGTGAAACTAGCGCTTGTCCTCTCAAACTTATAGTGTTTTTGGTTATGTACGGTTTATAACCTTAAAAAACTCCACATCTATACAGTTGTGGGTGCTTTTTCACTACAAGTTACAATTTACTTATCACCGCCACACAAACCCCGTACTAGCAATTGATATATTTATTTTTCAAGGAAACTTGAACGGTTTGTGGCTAGGATCTGAGAGGGCATGATCTAATTAGTGATCAGCACTATTCCCTATGATTGAGACTCAGATCAAGTTTTAATTGTTTTTAACCCATGAATCAGTTGCTCTTCTTAATTTTTTATTTTTTAAACAATTAATTAAAGGTTATGTTTTAATTAATTCATTCATTATAATGAATATACACTTAATGAAATCTAATTTGATTAATCATGATTCACTAATAATAAATTTCACTAATGTGTGATATGCACAATACATATGAAATAGGTGCTCTTTAATTTCTTTTTCGGTATTATATTAACGCAGCATCTCTCCATGATCACTTTGATGTCATGACAATAGAATGGTGCGACAATTTATAACGTCCCCTTTTTTCTCCTTTTTTGTACATATAATTTAATTATTGGAAGTTGTCTGCACATTCTCCATACAAAATTAATTCAATAAATTGAGGCATGTTAGGTGGTGCGGTTAAACAAATATATACAATTTTCTGCAGATTCCACCCCTTAAAGAAAAAGAAAAAAAACTCCTCAGTCATCACCAGAAAATATTACTGTGAATTCGGGAACAGAGCTAAGACGGTAAAGGGGGTTAGCCATCAAAGATGGTCTTACATGATGTTACACACAGATGTGCACCTAACTAGTGATGGGCGAATTTATTCGCCAGGGCCGAATTCGCGGCGAATTCCCGCGATTCGCCGCTGGCGAATAAATTAGCGAATCACCAGCGAAATTTCACCAAAAAAATGAGTTACGATGCGACGAAAATGACGCGACGTAAACGACGCGAGGCGTGTCAAAGTTGACACGACGCGCGTCAAAAGCGCCCCGCGACTCGTTTCGCAAATTTTTCGCCGATTCGCGAATTTCTCTGGAAATCGCGGGAGATTCGCCCATCACTACACCTAACAAAAAAGGCAAGGTTGTGCTCACCACTAATTTTTAAAAACATTAAGCAGGGGTGCAATGAGGCTGTAAAATTCACAGACAAATACAAGAGATCCTCTGCACCCAACCTATTAACAATATATTTAAGACATTGAGACATTTTGTGCCTTAAAGTGGACCAGTCACCCCAAAATAATATTCAAAATCATATTTTATCACATTCGTCAAGCAAAATGAACATAAATTACACTATATAAATTATTTTAATCTTGTTTTCTTCAGTCTGGGAATTCATAATTATAGCAAGCAGGCAGGAGCCATTTTGTGGACACTGTTATTAAGGCAAGTCTTGTATCATCTCAGAATCTTGTTTGTGCACCAGAATGAGGGACCCGATGTCTATCCACATGTCCTGGCTACACAATTAAATGGTTAAGAGAACTGGGGGAATGTGTGGGGATCAGTGGCATCTAGGAAGTGCTGAATGGAAAGTAATTATCTGCCCCGCCTCTATGCCTAAGGCATAGAGGAGTGGCAGACAATATTTGATTGACAGCTGAGATTTTTAAATGAGCTTAAAACAGCTATGAATGCTTTAATAAAAAAATGAAATTGGATTTCATGTTTAGTTTGAAAAGGACTTTTATTATACAGATTTTTGTGTCTGGGTGACAGGTCCACTTTAAATGACCAAAACATGCCCTACCCTTTAAGCTGTGCAGATGACATCATACCTCCCAACATTTTGAAAATAGAAAAAGGGACCTTAAACTGTATTTCACTGGGTTAGAAAGACATAGTCAGCATCTACAATTCCAGTGTTTTTGAATGTACTCAAGCTGTAGGGCTCTCTATCATATCAATGAATGACAAGGGTAAGATTTTAGTTGAATAGCTCTGACAACTATAGTGAGATTTGTTTTCAACAATGTTTACTCTAATGTGACCTTATATCAGGACCTTAAATCACACTTACTTTTATCTTTATGTTTTACAGAATCCTTGATGATCCCTTCTAATCTGGACAGTGGTATATGCCCTCTGGGCCAATTTCCCTGTGGCAATCTGTCTGTCTGTTTGCCCCAGCTTCTCCACTGTAATGGGCATAAGGACTGTGCCAATGGTGCTGATGAAGAAAACTGTGGTAAGCTTAAAACATAACTATATGCCTTAAATCCATTTTATTACAAGTATGGAACTTGTTATCCAGGAAGTCAGACTTTTTGGTCCTTAAAAAACCATTTAAACATTAATCAATGTATCCAGTAAGGCTTAATTATATTTTAATTGGGATCCAGTACAATAATTTTTTTCTTACGCTGAAAGGACCTGTACAAAAAATAATTTGACACAAATTTATATAATTTGACACAAATGTATATATTAGCACGTATCTGACTAATTATATCACATCATGCATATCTAACACAAGTAACTCAAAACAACTGGACTTGCTGAGAAATTTTAATGAAGACGTTTCACTGCTCATCCGAGCAGCTTCTTCTTCAGCTAACTTGAGTTACTTGTGTTAGATATACCATGACCTGGATGAATGAGAATCTTCATAGTCATATCATGGAATTAATTTAAATATTTAAATATCCCACTTACATAACCTTATATCCTTGTACTTCTGTAGGTTCATTTTCATCTGCCATTTATTTATCCAGGATGCTATCCTTTAAAGATTTAATTAAAGACTATGAACAACCTTATTGAATTTTATTTCACTACATATTTTAGTGTCCACGAATAAGGAGATTTTATTTTAAAGATCTTCCTTGGCATTATTGATACAGTAGATAAGTTGAATCTAATTTGCTCCAAAATGAAACCCTGAAGTATTGATCATCTTGTACATTCTTTACAGCCTTCATTACTGATCATTCACCGAAATCTTCTTTCCACCCAATTACAGAAGTTATCGACTACTCCTATCTTGTAGATATAAAAAATGCCCTCAGAAGACCATAGCCTACAATTGTCTTAACAGTTTTCTTTGTAGGACGTGTTATTGTTTCTCCCTTGCTATTTTCAGCTAAACTCATTGGTCTTTAATGTTCAGGCTATGATTTCACTCCACTCCTAGTTATAGGTCATAACTTGATGGACTTTTTACCATCTGCAACAATGAAAGCAAGATATTCACTTCTAAGGAGCTAAAAAGTTTAATCAGCTTGTTGACGAGTTTAAGACTTGGGATACTAAGGTTTTGTTTAGAGTAAAAAAGTGTCTGATATTTCTCATACTTGCCTTCCAGGGAAAAGGCAGACCTTTAGGCTCCTCTCCCCCAATGTTGCTCACACACCAGCTGCCTGAATACAGTTGCCAAATATATCAATTCACAGATAAAGCTCAATTACATTATATGCTATGAAATGTACTGATTGTGGTGTAGACAGCAGGTGAACCAAGTTTTCTGCCCTGGTGTGAGTAAAGGTAGAGCAGGTAGCAATGCGGTGCTTTGGGAGAGAGGACCACTCTTAATGGCTGCTGCTGTTAGTGTTTTACCTTGAAGAATATCCCTTTAGTTTGTCTTTACTGGATTTAGTTTATTTCTTATTTTGTATTTCCTGTTCTTTATGGTATTATTGTAAGAAAAAATAAAAAAAAAATTTAATGTTATATTCAATGACACCTCTATTTCTAACCAGTGAAAATATGTCTTCCTATTGCAATCTGTTTATTTTAACCGTATTGCCATTGTTTTTTTAATTTTGTCTAAAGTGTATATTGTATATGTATTGATTTATTCTTTGACCATATCATATCTGTATATTGCTTTGAAAGGAATCATGCTGTGTGTATCAATTTTTGTTCTGCTAGCATTGTGTTATGATATTTTTATCATTGTATTTTTGTAAGATAGTGACATAGTTAGTCCTTCATATATAATTATATATACCTATACTAACTATAGAATGATTAACAGAATCAGCCATCAAAACATCATCCGGCAGTAGGGTTGCCACCCAGCTTGTATTTTACCGGCCTAGTAGGTAAAACACCTGCCTCGGCCAGGGCCGGTATTATAAATTTACTGCCAATGTAGCTGCCAGTAAATCTGTAATACCCCTATTAAAGGCCCTTGGCCAGCCCCAAATCCACAGAAAACGTACCTTTTTTTTCGGGATTGGGCCAATCTAGGGTTTCTTACCGCCCCCACCACTGCCGGTAAAAAAAAATTTAACAGCTGGCAACCCTATCCAGCAGTGCATTCCACAACCTCACTGTCCTCACTGTGAAGAACCACTTACATTGCTTCAAATGAAAGTTCCTTTCCTGTAGTCTGAAGGGGTGGCCTCTGGTGCAGTGATCCTCTTTATGGGTAAAAAGGTCCCTTGCTATTTGTCTAGAATGTCCTCTAATGTACTAGTAAAGTGTAATCATGTCCCCTCGCAAGTGCCTTTTTTTCCAGAGAAAACAATCCTATACCTACCTTCTTCCAACCCACTAACCAGTTTAGATGCACATCTCTGCATTCTCCAACTCTTTTATATCCCTCTTAAGGACTGGAGCCCAAAACTGCACTGCATACTCCAGATGAGGCCTTACCTGTAAAGAGGCAAAAAAAATTTTAATCCCTTGAGTTAATGCCCTTTTTTAAGCAAGACAGAACTTTTTTGCTTTAGTAGCGGCATGTATATAGTATAAAAGAATTAGACAATTTGTTATCCACAAAAACCGCTATATCCATCTCTGTTAAGTGAACACTGCCATTTAGTGTATAACTTGCATTTATACTATTTTTGCAAAAGTGCATAATCTTGCCTTTATCAACATTGAGCCTCATTTTCCAGTTTGCTGCCCAGTTTTCCAACTTAGTCAAAATACCCTGAGAAGTGGCAGCATCCTGCATGGAACCTATATTTCTGCACAATTTAGTATCAGAAAAAAAAGAAACCGTACTTTCACTGCCCGTATCTAGGTCATTAATACTCTCAGAAATACTATGGGGACTATTCCTCAAAGGATCTTTTCCTTTATTATCTGAAAACAAATGGTTATTCTTCCATGAAAATGTGGTTTTATCATTATTTTTGTAGTCCAGCATTGTGTAGCAGTCAGAACCATAGCAGACTATAATCAAGAAAGTGGGCAGCCTCAACTTCTATGTATTCACATAGAATTATTTATTTAAGTATTGGACCTGTTATCCAGAATGCTCGGGACCTGGGGTATTCTGGATAATGGATATTTCTGTAATTTGGAAATTCAAGCCTTAAGTCTGCTATAAAATCATGTTAACATTAAATAAACCCAATAGATCAGTTCTGCTTCCAATAAGGAGTGGTTATATCTTAGTTTAGAATTAGTATAATACACTTTTTTATTATTACAGAGAAAAGGGGAATCTTTTTTAAAAATTTTGATAATTTGGACTAAATGGAGTCCATGGGAGATGACCATTCCGTAATTCAGAGGATAACGTGTTTCCGGATAATGGATCCCATAGGAATGAATAGAAAGTGTGCGAGTTTGGTGAGCGCTAATCTACCCTTAGTCCCTTAATTTTGTTTATTAATCTGTGTTGACCTCCATCATAACCTAATGGTTTTGGCCACTTTATACCAAGACTAATAGATCTGTTAAAATATATTCATAATCTCTCAATAATGTTTTAATTTTAAGCCTCAGTGCCTTACTGTACCTAGAAGCCCACTGGGCTGAAAGGACCAGTAACATCAAAAAATTAAATTGTTTTAAAATAATAAAAATATAATGCAGTG
>CM044446.1:17745847-17790062 GCA_024363595.1 Xenopus borealis | reverse complement strand
AAAAAAAAAAAAAAGATGTTTACTATTTATCAATAGGGCTTATAGTACCTATAGTATAGTAAATGTACCAATTATTTAAGCAGTTTGTCTGTTTTATTTATACATAGTTTCTTTTCCTGTAGCATTAAAATGTTCCCAATTTGTCCAGCTGTCCGGGTATTAATGCCTTGCCATTTTGGTCACCGAGTTTTTCAATCCCTTACAGACACTGGCCAAACTAAACGCCGTAAATAAATTGGACACTGTGCTTCCTTGAGATCTGCCAGGACTTCCATTCTCTGAAATATATTGATTTGAAATCGAGAATGTGTCCACAATTACATTAGTAATTACATTAGTATATCCAGGCACGTTTCGCTCTGTTATATTTGAGAGCTCTAAAAACACGTCTTGCCTCCATCTCACTACAGGGGGAGAATTAGCGGTCAGATACTTCACTACCCCAACTACCCCTATATTGTTGGAATTTAGCATTATCCCCTTCTAAAATTGTAAACACTTCGAGTAAAGCCAAGTTCTTGGCCAATCCCTCCTGGATCCAAATGTCTGGTCATGCTTGTATGCACCAGTGACCTTCCCAAAATATCCTGAAACCCATAGAGCATGCCACATCCGTGTATAACTGTAATGCTTCACTGTCCCTAAATACTTCTTGCATACATGTGTATCCATTAAAATGTTCCAAATATTATTGTCATACCCTTAAATCCTCCTATCTCACCTGAAATGTGGATATGCCAACCCTTCAGTCAAAGATGCTATTCCCTGTTAAAGATTCTGCCCATGGGTATATTACCCTTATAGAAAAATATTAAGGACTGCAAATGTTTCAGTGTCATTTTATTGGCCAAAGTTGATGCTATTAAAGCCCTACGTTTATTGAATTTATCACTGGGAAGTCTAAATCCAATTGTATCAGAATCTATGTCAATAGATAAAAACTAAATTACTGTAGTGGGCTGAATTGTTTTTTTCTGACAAAGGTATACAGAATTTACATGATATCCAAATAAATGTTTCCAACAATTTATATAAATTTGCATACTGCCGGTTTGTAATTTTACCACGCACTCCAAGAAGCTTGAAAACCATTTTAAATATTTGCATGACAATGAATACCCCTCAAAGTGGAATCCCAACAATTTATAACAATGTATAAGAATTGGCAATTGCTGACTCAATATCACTTTCAGATAAAAGTGCCCCATTGCCACACTTTGACTAATTCTACTGCGTCATCAAATGATGCTTATGAAACTGAATATAACTCCAGGGCTATAGCATCATTAACTGAAAGGCCTTTGGGATGGAAAGGTGATTAGGAATTAACCTCTCTCTTTTAGGTGAGAAATTCTCATATTGTGCAAAAAAGGCTCCAGAAAATGGACCACAAATCCTATTAAATAACAGCTCTTTTTATAGCTTCCATTGGGTGTTAACAGTTTTTGGATTATCAGGATATGGCAAGTTCAGTGTCGGACTGGGACATCAGGGGCCCACCCAAAAACCTTACACTAGGGGCCCACCAAAAAAATTTAGACCAGGGGCCCACTCTCAGTACTATTATCCTTCCTCTACTCATTCAACCTCTATTCTTCTAGTGTATTTTCTTTACATACTATAATCTATTATTACATCTATTTAGCCTCTAGAAAATAGGGAATGTGCATGAACTTGGCCAAATTAGCAGCATGAGGGCCCACTGACACCTGGGCCCACCGGGACTTTTCCTGGTATCCTGGTGGGCCAGTCCGACACTGGGCAAGTTAGAAGAATTCTCAAATACTAAAACTATGATCAAATCCCTCCCAAATTTGTTAGGCTTTCTGTGGCTTGGGATATAGCCTTACATAAGGTAACATTACATGCAGCTTCACAGGGATGCGTAATTTTAGCTTGCTGCTCTCTTGGTCCACCCCTTCCTTCTGATTCCCTGAACTTTCTTAACACACCGAAAGAATGACTCCCTCCTGCATTGTGCACATTAATGTTTAAACTAGCACTGTGCTTGCCACTTGCATTGCAATTCTTTATATGCAAGCATTATACTTATTTTGGGCATTAGCCTGAACTTTTTGATTCTGAAAGTTAGATAATGGTCTGGGCATCAACATGCCCATCCATAAGTACTGCCATCTTTTTCCTTAAACAATCGTTGTAAATGTAACATGCTACATATCTAGATGTTTAAACAATTTAGGGGCCAACCCAAGAAAGGTTTCTGTTAAGCTGTTACAGCAAATGCAGATGCCTGTAGGTAGTTGTAAATAGTGATGGGCGAATCTATCTTGTTTCACTTCGCAGAAAAATTGGCGAAGAATTCGCGAAACGAGTCACATTACATTTTTCATGCGCGTCGCGTCATTTTCAGCGCACGTCTCATTTTCTTTTACGCCAGCGAATTTTCGGCTGGCGAATTTTCGCTGGGGTTTGCGAATTTCTTCACCGGCGGCGAATCGCGGGAATACGCTGCAAATTCGTACCTGCCGAATAAATTTGCCCATCATTAGTTGTAAACGTCCTCATCAAAGGAACTACTCAAATGCAAAACCAATGGGGTGGTTAGCCAAGTTACAGTTTGTTGAAAAGCTATTTCAGAAACCCCTGTGCTTGTCTGTAAAGAACCAGGTTTTTTAAGTGCATTCAATAATACATTAAAAGCCGAAACATCTATATTACCCAATTACTGAAGTACGCTTGAATCCTTGGCACCATTTCCAGGCAAACTGCTCTCTATCTGTAAATGAACAGTAGACACAGCTGATAAAGAAGAAGGCACATCGTACTTCACAGCTTCTACTGCCTGAAGCACCAGCCTGCTGCAAACTGACTAGAAGTTGAAGGTGATATAGATTCAGCAGTGGTAGTAGAAAAGATGGTGGGTAAACTGGGGTAAGTAAAACTAGTGGTAGCAGTTAGGGCACTTGAAGAAGTTCCCAAGAGAGGGGTAAAAGTATTCTGCTCCCCCATCACTAGAACTGCACTAGTTAGACGTGCTGCACAACGAAGGAGGAGACATTGATGGCCAGTTGTCCACCGACGCCTCTTCCACAGAAAGCTGGTTTCCTCTTTACCGCACCCAGTGTCAACTTCGACCTCTTGCAATGAACCACCCGCTACACTTCCTGAAGGGGATGCCACTTGTTCTGCTTCCCCTGCACTAATCGGTTGAAGAGTAACACCCACACAATCTTCTCAGGCCCGCCTCCTTCTACAGCCATCCACTGACTACATTGCTCTGGGTCGGATTTTTACTTTGCGGCTTAGACAATGCCATGCTGAACCTCACAGGACCCAACAAAGTAATGGTACCTCTCTTCAGCCAATGCTGAGGTAAAAGCTAGCAACAGTGTAGAAACAGATCCGCACACTCCAGTTTTATGCAGTCGGGAAATGTTACCCTTTTATTATGACACCATACAATCCCTTCATCAGGATCGAATTCAAAGCGCAGAATCCCATTCAAACTAAACTTCCCACACATTCTTTACCCATCATGCAACTTTCTCAGAGCATTTAACCCCTATGTGCAATACATTTACATTCGTTTAGTTCAACCAAGGAAAATGTACATTTTCTTTTGTTTAAGTGTACCAGTGCATTCCATATTTTCACAATCATGTGTAAAAAAATGTGCTTAAATTTTTTTTAGTCAAATTCAATTCCATTATATAATATGTTTAAACATGATACCTTACTGCCTATAAGATATATATAGGACTCTTTAGTATTCTATATTGTCATATTGTAAAAAAAATATATATAAGAACACATAAGATTAAAATATTTATTCTTTCATGTATAACTAAAATTCTCATTGAGGCCCTTTGGTTTAAGTGTTTTAAACTGCCAAATCCAAAAGGCCTCACGTCTTAATAAAGACCTTTTGTCAACCTCGCCTTTCACCTTGTGTATAACTTCAAGAATTTGCCATCTTATTTGTGAGATATGTTTTGCCTCATAAAAATGTTTCGCTAATTAAGTCTCTTTCTTGAATTTCTCTTTTTCTCTCTCTCTCTCTTTTTTTCTGACCCACTGTAACCCTTTCTCCTTTGACCTCAGGTTTATAATTTCGTATTTTACTTTTTATGTTCGTTCATTCAGTTTCGGAAGTCTGACCCACATACCCTAGGCCACATGGGCATTTTAATAAATATACCACCCCTTCAGTATCACATGTTTTAATTTAATATCATGGCCTAGGGTGGGGTGTTGGCATACTTCCTCTTTAATGACCCCATTACAATGTCCACACTGATGGCATCATTGACATGGAAAGGTCCCTTTCCTTTCTGACATTGGTTTCTTAAATTTTTGTTTAAAATTGTAATGATCCCTTTTGCTACACTTTTTCCCTTTTTATAGCTAAATAGAGGTTTGTTATTAAAAAGCTTACCATAAGTTTTATCCCTTTGTAATATAGTTCTTTTAATGAAATCAGAATGTGACCATAAGTAGTTACAGACAGTATTTTGTTGTTTATTTTTTATTTCCCTCTGACTAGTTTCCAATAGATCTTTTCAATAGCGGTAACAGCCTGATTACAGCCTTTATTTAAAGCCTATTTTCCCGTCACTCACTATGCCCACTACTTCCCTGCCAATCAGATACCTTGGATTATACCACTTACTGCAACTCTCTAACCCCTCTATAATACCCCAACAACCCCCTTACCATGTGGTTAAAGGTCCTAATTGCCCCTTCACCCTTCAGAGCCATTCTTTGTTAGTGGAGGTCAGTAAAACTACACACACATGTGCTAAACTGTATGGTTATATGCTGCAGAGGCAAGTTCCTTTTTAAAGCACATAATAAACTGAAAAGGGTACAATTGCAGCAGAGGAGGATTAGCCCAGATAATAAATTAACCTAGACATTTCAGCCTACCAAGCAGAACATATGGTCAGTTTAAAAAAGTATACAAAAATTAAAAGAACCACTTTATATATCTTCTAGTCATATATGATGGGTCCTTAATGGTGATGAGCAAATCTTTACTGTTTCCCAAACACAAAATGTGTGAAATGCATTGAAGCTAATAAGCGACAACATTTATTGTGTCAATTTTTTTACGCACGCAACTTTTGTTTCTCACTCCAAATACATTAAAGGAATAACATTGCTTATAAAACATTGGACTGATGGAATTTTTTACACTGATCACAATGGGTTACAGTGATTGATATACATTTTATATACTTTTGTTTTTATATTGTTTGAACTTCTCAACAATCAACTTCCTTGATTGGCAACTTAAGAGGCAGTAATGGAAAGTTACTCTTGGATCTATTTCTTAATCAAACAGCCAGCAGACAGTACATTACATTTCATCAGCCACAACAAAAATAAAGAATAAAACAGGAGCCAGCCAGTGCTATTACATTCATTTATTTGGGATGCAGAAATAAGGCTCCAGCCTTGTTCTTTGTTTTTGTAGAGATTGCCGACTTGTTTAAAGATGCAAAGCCTAAGTAATCAGTGGGAAGGGATCCTCCCATATGGCAACTAAACACCACAGACACAGGGAGTCTGTTAATAAAGTGATATCTGCTGGTGAGTTTGTAAGGTTGAGAAGGAACTACTCTAGATATACAACATAATCTTAAAGCTTAGGACATGGGCTATAGTAACACCTCAATCAAAAAGGGATTGTGGAGAGTCAAGAGTAATCAAGATCAATTATTAAAAGAGAAAAAAAGAAAATAAAACTCAGGGTGAAGAGAACACACAATTTAAGTGCCTACTGAAGCCAAAGGAAACAGATCAAACAAGTATTAGTTTATGCCATGCCTGCCACAGAAGCTGTGTCCCAATCTTAGTTAGACATAATTTACTTTTAAGGTAGACTAGCCTCACTGTGCCCTCCCATACATCATATATAATATTTTGAATAATTTTATTGAATTAACTTCGTTTTAAATGAATCACATAACCATTTCAAAGGGAAAATGTATCCTCCTTTTAACATGCTTATTTAGTTGAGCTTATGTAGAATATGTATGTATTATCTAATATAAGGCTAATGTTGACTCCAAAGGTGTAAGCTCCCAGTACAATGTCCTCTCTCATCTTGTGCTGTTGTGAATCTTGGTCTTGAAGTCATTTTTGCTTTCCATTAGTGGCTGGAGCACAGATTCACAGACGTATATCCCAGAATCCACAAGTTCCCAATGGCCATAGACCCCAAGAAAGATTGTTAATTTCACTACACACGTGTACAGCTGAATCTTCAGATATACAGGTATAAACAATAGAATTCTACCTGTCTCTGACTATTCAGCACTAACAATGACCAATGGTCAAAGGCAGCAGATGAAAATCTTCCGCCTGGGCAGATTGATGAGCCAACTAAAGTACCAGATTTCGGCAGATATCAGTCGGCTTTTCTCCTTCCATACATGCACCAAATATTGTACAAAAATTTTTTTACAAAAATGAATTTCATTTATGATGTTTATCTCCAGCAAGCAGCACTGAACGATCGTCATCCAGCTTCTTCCTTCTCCAAATTTCCTGGGGCAGATGCGTGCACAGAGTGAAATATCCAGCTTTTTCGTTAAAGTTTGGATTTTCGCTCTACTGCACATGTGTTTTCCCCATGAAATTTGAAGAAAGAAGAAGCAGGAAAACGATCGGTGTAGTTTTCTGCTGATAGGAGCATTGGCCTGGGGTGTAAGTTTAAGTAAATACAATCACTTTGGGGTGTCTAACTTTTGCCACCCCCAAATATAACATGCCTATTCTTTTAAGTGTCTTATTGCCTAAATGTGCATCTACCTGTGATAGGTTACGCTTTATTTTTCATGTTATTTTACCATTAAAAATGAATGTTGAAATAAAAGTAAAACTTGAAAATAAAAAGTTTTATACTTTTATCTGGAAGTGTTTTGCACCCCAACCAAATTAACTCATGTCAAAAGGGGGTATATTTTCCCTTGCTACAACAGCTAGTAGAGACACAATGTGCAAGGGGTGTCTGGCATATTGCAGTCAGTTGGTACATAGAAAAATGTATGTTTAATTTATGTTTATAACGAGAAGCATAAAAAGAGCCTGAAAGTTTAGAACTCCAGCCTACAAAATTTCTAAGTCTATGGTATTTGATACCTGTCCAATACTAATGATCATATCAGGTGACATATTGGATGATTGAAATGTTAGAAATCTAGCTGTTTTCTGGATACCCAGTTTGCCACTCATAGCCCTCCTTTTTTGTAATCTTCAAAACAAAGAACTTATAAATGTCATTTAGACAAAACGCAATACAAAAGGGAGCCCGATAATCACTTGGCTGAAACATATGAACGAGCTTGTGGCTTTTATGCCTTAATATTACCAATCCATGTAATCACAGGCTGCATACTGCAGTATACCAAATGATTTAATGCAACCAGTGTTCTCCTTTAAACGATCGTTTAAGACAAACGTGGTCTCACGATAACCATTGGATCTTTCAAAAATCTTTACATCTATGGCCAGCTTTACATTGTAGAATAGGTATGGGACCACAGTTACCCATAATTCTCGGGACCTGGGGTTTTCCGAATAACAGGTCTTTACATAATTTGGATATCCATACCATAAGCCTGCTACAAAATCATTTTAATATTAATTAAACCTAAAAGGATTATTTTGCATCCAATAAGGATTAATTATAGTTTAGTTTACAAGGTACTCAAAACTGTATTGTAGAGCCTTTCCAACAGGCTCAGGTGAGCTAACGTTATAGTTTGTGTGCACTGTTGAATCACACGATCCCAGGAGGCTGTCCTTATTTTTTAAAATGGCAATTTTCTATTTATGATTACCCAATGGCACATGCTACTAAAAAGTATATTATTATGAAAATGTTTTATTTACATGAAGCAGGGTTTTACATACGAGTTGTTTTATGCAATATCTTTGTATAGAGACTTACATTGTTCAGGGGGGATTTGTTTTCCTTTATTCGTAGGCTGAAGTACAAGATATTGTTATAATATTAGAGAGAGAGAGGAAATCATTTTTAAAAAATTGGATTATTAGATTAAAATGGAGTCTATGGGAGATGGCCTTCCAGTAATTTGGGGCTATTTGGAAAACAGGTTTCCAGATAATGGATACCATACTTGCACAAACATATTTATGATATCTTTGAATGGCACCGTCTATATCATCTCGGTACTCCTTTTCCTGGAAATATCCAATTTTAGTGGTCCAGCCAACCTAGGTCACCATGAAAAGAAGGCTGCTGCTTGCATTTTCTTAGAAAACTGGAATTCAACAACAGGCCGGCCAAAGCAATATCTGGCCAAAATTGGGAAAGTTTGAAAATACCATTGGACAAGGACCATGTTAATGCGGTCCTCATCCAACAGGCCTCCATATAACATATTATAAGATCAGGGCGACTAATTAGGTACAGATCCATACAATTGCCAGACACTCCAAATGGGTCTGGAAGTGTATGTATAGCTGCTAATTATGCTTAACAATGAAACAACTCCAGCATACTTTTATTATTTAGCAGTAGAAACCTACCCCATACATTAGCAGAGAATAAAAAAGAAAATAGCTATATATAAAAGTAGAAGATGGAGTAAAAGATAATAATCCTTCCCTAACAAAGCAGCAGTTTTTGTATGCTTTATGGACAGGATCCTAGGTGTCTTAAAAGAGATACTGTTCCAGTTGTTATGGGTCTGATCTGAAATCCAATGGGCACTTGGTCTGATTGTCCCTTTGGTGTCAGGAAGGATTTTTTTTGCCTTCCTGAAGCAAATTGGGACCAGCTTTAGTGTTCCTTTAACATCCATTTTTGACCACTTTAAAGGAGAACTAAAACAGTCATAGGCTAGAATGCTGCAAAACTTTGTACAAGTCCAAGGCAACTGTGCCCTTTATCAAGGAAGATCTGTGAATCCAAACATGCCAACAGCAACTCCCCATCCTCTTTCTGCTGAATCACTGTACATGCTCTGGGCTATGGTCAGTTACCTGATCTTAGGAACAGACTCACAGCATACTGTGTATATAGATTATAAATATCACAATACAAGGCTGATTTGTAATTAATTCAGGTTCTCACTAAATGGCAGCTCAGAAACCTCATCATCTCATTGATAATTTGTCACAACCCCTAAGCTTAGCTTCACAACAGATGTCCACAGCACAATGAGAATGTGCAGAGTCACTGAAACTTCTAACAAAATCCAGGATATAGACCCCCCATGTACAAATTTGAAGGCCTGAATCATTACTGTAATAGAGTATCTAAATTAAAGGAGAACTAAACCCTAAGGTAAAAAGAAAACCCTACCCCCTACCCTACAGTACATAGACAGGGTTGCCACCTTTTCTTAAAAAAAATACCGGCCTATCTATATATAGAGCTTTTTTCCCCTATTAATAACATTGGGATCAACCATCAAAAATACCGGTCAGGCCGGTAAAAAATTGGCCAGGCGAGCAGCGTATTGGTGCATGTGCAGTTAAAGGGGTGGTTCACCTTCAGGTTAACTTTTAGTATGTTATAGAATGACCAATTCTAAGCAACCTTTCAATTGGTCTTCATTATTTATTTTTTATAGTTTATAAATGATTTGTCTTCTTCTCCTGACTCTTTCTAGCTTTCAAAAGGGGGTCACTGACACCCTCAAAAAACAAATCCTCTCTAAAGCTGCACATTTATTATTATTGCTACTTTTTATTATTCATCTATATTTCTTGACCCTATCCTATTAATATTCCATATTCTCATTCAAATCAATGCATGGTTACTAGGGTAACTTGGACCATAGCAACCAGATTGCTGAAAGCTAAATAACTCAAAAACCACAATTAATAAAAAATAAAAACCAATTACAAATTGTCTCAGAATACCAATCTCTACATCATACTAAAAGTCAACTCAAAGGTGAACAACCCCTTTAAACCGAACAATGAAAGAGGCCCCAATACTTGAATTATCAGTTAGCTGTCGGGCACGCTCTTGACATGGCATGAATGTGAAAAAAAAACATTCAGAAACTGAACCATGGAATGACCCTTATAGTTTCAGGTATATCCTATGGATATGTTGTTTTTAAGTCTTGAGCATAACATGAATTTAGCATACACTGACAAACTCATATAAAATCGATTCTATAAAGACTGGAACACCAATTACATGTCCCATGTGCAATCATAGATTTTATTAACTAAGATAAATTAGAACCAGAAGTTTAATTTAGGGACTGTTGCGGTTATTTTTAGCAAAGGCTAAATTAGTTTAGTTGTCTAGTATGGTTTTTATTGATGTTTTCACCTTGGGAAATCACTTATCAGTTACAGTGGCACAAGCAGGAAAACCAACAGCTGTTGGAGAAGCTCTTGGGAAGCAGAGCTGTCAATCACTAATTTGCAGCATAAGGCTTCAGTCCCTTAGGAAGCAGAACACTAATCACTATTTGTTCCTTGAGGTTCAGGGAGTAAGTAGTATTTAAGGTGTTAAACAAAATTTTTAGGGATGAAAGGGAAAAAAATCAGCTTTTAGGCTAATGGCACAGGGGCCTGCACCTTGGGTTCTCTCCATCTGCATTTTGTGTGAAGGCCGAGATATATATACAGCATATCAGTAAAATGTACCTGTTGACTGGTTGCTATGAGTAACTGGACAACAAATCGCTTTACTACACATAGGCTTGCCACCTGACAGATATTTTGATGGCCTGGTTGATCCCAATATTATTATCCTGAAGGCACATGGGGCTGGATGTGGCCCCAAGAATGACCTCTTTGTATGACCACATTGTTTTAGAACATCTGGCTCTGAAATATGAACATGCAAAGAAAAATTTGTGAAATCAATTAATCTGTGCAAAAAAAAAATAAGTAAAACATAAAACCCTGTGATTATAATAAAGACAATAATACTGTGGGGGAGTAATCAATTATATTAAACTTGGACAGCCAGCAGCATGATTTCTATATTTTCCAGATGCATCATCTCAATCCTGCTTGAACAAAATCAAGGAGCACTCAGAGGTTTAATGAGTGAATAAAATATCCTCTTATTTCTCCAAACATTGGACTGAGGCAATATTGGCTTCTGTCTAAACACCGAGAATAAGTAAGTGGAGGAAATTAATCAAGGGGGCCTCTTAAATATACAGACTCACTGCTTGTAGCTCACCTGAGAGTTCAGAGGGATGCTTTCCACCCCTGCCCCAAATACATTAATATTACTTGTTATTCCTGATAGATCTGTGTGTGTACGTTGATGTATCACAATGTTTCTTAATGTAAGTACTCTCCAATAAATGAATTGCCATGAGGCATTTATAGTTTGCTCTCTTATATCTCAAGGACCATAATGGGAATAAATAAGCTAAGTGTCATTACTACCCATATAGTTTTATCTTCCACAGAACTTAACATAGTAACAGGTGACAAATATATAGGGAAATAATATATTCCCATGTAATAACAGACATTATTATAATTGTAAATTGATTACAGACAATACTGGTGAGGGCCCTGGCAGTGGAGAAATTAGCGCATACTGGGCCCCACAGCAAATTAATTTCAGGGCCTATAACATATCCAGAGGTTGACCTGTTTTACAAACATATGTTGAAATTGCTTATTATTTAGGGCCTCATGGAGCCCCCTGTACCTCTTTGACCCCCATGCAACCTCAGGGTCTGCTTCCTCTGTAGTTATGCCCCTGGACCCAAGAACTTTCAACCTTAAAAGAACAGGAGTGAAACATACATGTAAGTAAGTGGTGCTTATGCTTTTAAGCTATGTGTTGGAGAGGTGTTTCTCAATATACTGGTAGTAGCAGTACAGTGTTAGCCATTACATTGAGTGAGCTTAAAAATTAGAAAAGGTGTTCCTATAATGGGAGAATCTTCAGAAAGCCTCAATGTGTGCCACGCATAAGGAAACAAATTGCAAAGTCATTATGCAATGGTATATGACCCCCACTAAGCTATACTCATTTTTTCCAGCAGTATCACCAGAGTGCTGGAGACAATGCGGAGAAACAGGCACTCTATATATCACATTTTCTGGACCTGCCCTCTCCTAGAAAACTATTAGAAAGAACTATCTTTATTTGAACCCCTGCTGGGACCCAATCTACAACTAGACCCACAAACCTTTCTACTAGGCATGCCATTTCCTAAGCTCAAAAAGCATATATATATATATAGAAATTGTCTAATCACATATTGACAGCATCTAAACGAGTTACAGCATGGGAAAAAGGCACATCCCCCTACAGGGATAGAACTAAAGTCAGCAATTCAAGGCATCCGGCAGATGGAATACCTGGTAGTGCTGCATCGCTCCCAGCTACCAAATTTAGAGAAAGTATGAAATTTATGGGACACTTTACATCCTTTGACAGCATAGTAGAATGTTACAAGATGATATTTCCCAAACTACCCCGTTTAGAAGGTTCAAAGTGTTACCCCCAATTTTTTTTCCTCTTACCTCTACCTTTTTTCTTTTCTCACCCCTCTCCTTTTGTTGTTTTCCAATTTCCTTTTTCTTTATTCTTTTAAAAGGGATCCTGTCATGGGAAAAATGCATCAGTTAATAGTGCTGTTCCAGCAGAGAGCAGCACTGAAATCCATTTTTGAAATAAGCAAACCAATTTTTTTTATATTTTATTTTTAATTCTGACATGGGGCTAGACATATTGTCAATTTTCCAGCTGTCATGTGACTTGTGCTTTGATAAATTTCAACAGCTCCCTAACACAAGATAACAGCTGCCTGGTAGATCTAAGAACCGCACTCAATAGTAAAATCCCATGTCCCACTGAGACTCTTTCAGTTACATTGAGAAGGAAAAACAACAGCCTGAAAAACAGTGAAAACAGTTGTTCAGAATATGACGTTTTAAGTCATAAGAAAAGTCAATGTAATCCACTGATGTAATTTCACTGCCCTCTTCATACATCTCTGTAGAGCCTGCAAAGTTGCAGGCCCATGGTTTCATGTGAGTATACCTTATGGGACACCTCTTCCCAGTTGGGACGGTATCAGTCATGTCATGTCATATAGTTGAAAGAAGTTAAAGGGATGCTGTCATGGGAAAACCCTTTTTTTTTTCAAAACGCATCAGTGAGTAGTGCTACTCAAGCAGGATTCTGCACTGAAATCCATTTCTCAAAAGCGCAAACAGAATTTTTTTTATATTCAGTTTTGAAATCTGACATGGGGCTAGACATATTGTGAATTTCCCAGCTGCCCTGGTCATGTGACTTGTGCCAGCACTTTATGAGGGTTGTTTTTCCTTCTCAATGTAACT
The DNA here is from genome assembly GCA_024363595.1 of Xenopus borealis. Classification (NCBI taxonomy): domain Eukaryota; kingdom Metazoa; phylum Chordata; class Amphibia; order Anura; family Pipidae; genus Xenopus; species Xenopus borealis. Next base: position 17,776,781 of record CM044446.1, on the reverse strand, counting down.
GAATAGAATGCAGTGGGACATGGGTTTTTACTATTGAGTGCTGCTCTAAGATCTACCAAGCAGCCGTTATCTTGTTTTAGGGAGCTGCTATCTGGTTACCTTCCCATTGTTCTGTTGTTAGGCTGCTGGGGGGGGGGAGGGTGATATCACTCCAACTTGCAGTAAAGAGTGACTGAAGTTTATCAGAGCACAAGTCACATGACAATATGTCTAGCCCCATGTCAGATTTCAAAATGAAATATAAAAAAAATCTGTTTGCTCTTTTGAGAAATGGATTTCAATGCAGGAATCTTCAGGAACAGCATTGCATTTTGTAAAAAAAAAAAATTCCCATGACCGTATCCCTTTAAGTAATCCCAGAGCAATTGTTTTTAGCGGCTAGAGTCAATGACCCCCTGTTGAAAGGAAAATGTCAAAAGTAAAATTTCAAAGTAATGCCTGATGAAGACAATTTGAAAAAACTATACTATTCAGTCATTGTATAACATAGTAAAAGCGAACATAAAGTGAACCACCCCTTTAATTGCACATAACATTTCATTACTAGTACAGGACCAGAATTCTTGGGACCTGGGGTTTTCTGGATAAGGGATGTTTCCGTAGTTTGGATCTTCATACCTTTAGTCTACAAGAAAATCATATAAACATGAAATAAACCCAATAGGCTGGTTCTGCTTCAAATAAGGATTAATTATATATTAGTTTGGATCAAGTACAATCTACTGTTTTATTACAGAGAGAAGGGAAATCATTTTAAAAATCTTAATTGTTTGATTATAATGGTGTCTATGGGAGACAGCCTTTCCATAATTTGTAACTTTATGGATAATGGGTTTCCGGATAACAGATCCCTTACCTATACTACATTATTTTGAGCCCAGTCTCCAGCTTTTCTTGAGCCAAAACTCCCTTTATCTGCTGTAATATGCTGGGGCAGATGGATAGGATTATAAATAGGCAATAGCAGAGAGTATTTTGCCTCTGGCCCCATTGGCACTGGGGACGAACTGGCTTGTTTCTTTTTCGTGTTTCTTTATTTCTTTATGTGCTTTTTGCCAAATGCATTTATGATTGATACTAATATGCATGCAATTTATACAAATGGGTGATCTCCTCTTAACATGTATTCCGACAACGTTTCAACTAATCACCGCCTGTCACTGTAGTCTCTGTATGATTGCCAGACATGTATCATTAATTATACCATATTGCATAGAATCATTGGCGTGCAATTAGTTGATGGCAGCTCTTGTGCCCAAGGGGATGACTGACACATTCTTCTTTTTTGTAAACAACATACAAAACAGACAATAATGATATTAATTTACATACATAATAGCCCACAATGAAGCTTTCAATACCACCTTCTGCTAAACAATATTCTCAAGGCTGAGTATAAGATTAACACTCTTTCAGAGATTTTGCACGTTTTCTTTCTTGCATTTACATTTCTATTATTTTGCTCTTTAGTGGCATTGATCCAAAAGGTGTTCTTTTCTGTTCTGATAGAGATGCTGCCCAGCTTGGCATCAGTATTGAAAGATCTAAAGAAAATAAAAATGCCCTAAATGTGATGCTTGTTTAGTTTTCCTTTCAAAAGTCTTTATTCTTTGTAGGAATTGTGAGGTTTACAGTAGTTTCTTATATGGAGGGTTTTTGGAAGACAATCAAAACAGCATTTTATGTGAGGGTAACCAACGCAGGGCATTTATACTGAATTCACTTGTAAATCTCTCTAATTGCCCATTACTGCAGACAGTCTTTTGCCTTCTTCACCTGGAAAAGTTACGCACATCTAGTCATTGGGAAGAATATTCCCGACTGCAGGTACACTATAAGGATTGCAAAAGAAAACCTTTCCCATAGAGAGTTAAGCAGTGATGAGAAAAGGCCACCTGGCACCACTGCATTTAACTAGTTATTTACCATAACTCCTTTTGGGAAGTGTTGACATACACGAGAGGAGTTTTGACTGCTATTGTGTTGTCTGCACTGATCAGAACACCTTGTGCTCGGCTATGATTAAAACTGGCCCATAGACTTGCAGATTTTATTCCCATATACGATGAACGATTGTCCATAGCAAACTATCACCTTACAACTAACCATTCAGACTAAATAAAGTAGTAAAACAAACAAATCAGACAATATTCTGGCCACGAATTGACAGACCGCAATAACACGAAAGTTATATTCCCATCAGTGATACATATAGATATTGTTAGCCAACAGAAATATTCTGAAACACCAAAATATATCCCCCAAAAAAACCTCCATTAAGTGAACGCCATAATTTAGACATAAGATTTTAAAAAGTAGACATGCACACCAACTGGTATCCAGGTACTTATTCATGCCTATAAATAAGTACCAGAGGGTATGAAACGCATAAGGCTGGATAGCAGTTGGTCTAAATGCCTACTTTTTTAAATCTTATGTCTTAATAAAATGTTTTATATTTATGCCATGTGAACTGGGGGCTATATCCCTCCAACCATGACCCTTTAGACAGGCCTTTTGGATTGCAGCAGTTGGTTATACCTTTTGAACAGAAATAGTCTAACCTGTCTGCTTGACTAAAGGACTGATCACCATCGTAGGAAAAGTGTCAGGACAAGTGACCTGAAAATCACACAAACCTTTGTTTCGTATGACTTGGCCAGCTGAAAACACAGCCCCAGGCAATTGTTTTAAAGGCCCTTTCAAATTGAATCGGCAGCATATTTGCCCAAATTCAGCCTTCTGGAGCATCTACCCAAATAATATCTACCCAAAAATCAGCCAGATGATACTCATCAGACAGAACTGAAAATTCCATTTGGCATATGCGGTCTGTACTCCTATGGTCTCCACAGACCCCCCCATTAGTATTCTTGTGTTAATCCTACAAGGATATAGGACTACAATTTGGTGTCCGTCTTAATTTCACAATTTGCTTTATCCATCTCAATTATATAAAAAACTTTTCTGTTTAACTTTTCATAATAGAAATAACATTTTGCTGGCAAAAATGGTTATTTCATTGGCACCATCTAAATCTCCCCAAATCATTTTTGTTGAATGTACTACATTCCACAGTGTTGACTACACATTCCTTTTAGGAAACCCAATAATTTTTCAGCATGGGGCTTCACTACAAAGTTCTGTCCTAAACAAATTATTATGGGGGAGAGTAAATGCTTAAAATATCTGGAGGGAGTTGCAAACAAAGTAGAATCCTGCACCATTGGACTTTATTTAATTACCTGCTGGTGCATCTGTATCTTCTGTACTTGTGTATACAAGTTGTAGCTTGGAATTATGGATAATCAGATCAGCAATTGAACTACACAGGCAATTCATAAGGTAGGACTAATCGTTTCCTCATAATAGGATAGTGCATTAATATTTAGGATATAGGAGAGTCAAACAACATTTGATTATTATAGTGGTTTGAAGATGTGTCCAATTGAAAGACACAGCAAAATCGTATTGTTCCTGACCACCCCTAAATCAATCCACCGGTGAAGATAAAAAGCTTGGTTTTTTGGCAGCTCCTGTAGTAGCAGTGGGGGGAATAAACTTTGAAAAGTGATTATGAATGTGGGATATGTGCCTAATAGCCTATGGAAAGGGACTGTGGGTATGGAATAAAGTATAGTACTTATATGAACAGAATTAAATGGTATATTTAATAGCAAAGGGATGCAAGGTATAGTGGGGATAGATGGTGCCTATAGTAACAGTAGGATACTAGCCTTTGGGAAGGGGCTGTGGCTGTTAGCATGTATAGTAGGAAGAGATTGTGCCTATAGTAGCAGTGGGGATAATGGTCTCTGATGTTATTTCATGATGTGTTTAAAGGGAAACTGTCATGGGAAAACATGTTTTTTTTAAAAAAAAAACACATCAGTTAATAGTGCTGCTCCAGTGGACTTCTGCACTGAATCCATTTCTCAAAAGAGCAGACAGATTTTTTTATATTCAGTTTTGAAATCTGACATGGGGCTAGCCATTTTGTCAATTTCCCAGCTGCCCCGGTCATGTGACTTGTGCCAGAACATTAGGAGGGAACTGCTTTCTGGCAGGCTGTTTTTTTTCCTGCTCAATGTAACTGAATAGTACACAGTGGGACATGGGTTTTACTATTGAGTGCTGACTTAGCTCTAAGGCTAAGGCCAGACGGGGAGATTCGGGGGCATTTTATCGCCTGGCGACTTCTCGCCGCGACTTGTAGCCCCCGAACCTCCCCGAATAGCCACTTCACTAAGCGCACCGGCGTTGCTTGAAAACGCCGGCGCGTATCCACGCGGAGCGGCGCGCTTTTTAAAATTGCTCCAAATTGCCTGGCGAGGCAATTTGGAGCAATTTTAAAAAGCGCGCCGCTCCGTGTGGATACGCGCCGGCGTTTTCAAGCAACGCCGGTGCGCTTAGTGAAGTGGCTATTCGGGGAGGTTCGGGGGCTACAAGTCGCGGCGAGAAGTCGCCAGGCGATAAAAGGCCCCCGAATCTCTCCGTCTGGCCTAGCCTTAACAGGCAGCTGTTATCTTGTGTTAGGGAGCTGTTATCAGGTTACCTTCCCATTGTTCTTTTGTTAGGCTGTTGGGTGGGGGAAATGGAGGGGGTAATATCACTCCAACTTGCAGTACAGCATTAAAGAGTGATTGAAGTTTATCAGAGCACAAGTCACATGACTTGGGGCAGCTGGGAAATCAGATTTCAAAATGAAATATAAAACAATCTGTTTGCTCTTTTGGGAAATGGATTTCAATAAAGAATACTTCAGAAGCAGCACTATTAACTGATGCATTTAAGAATGGCGGTACATGTAGCTTTCCGGGGAGATTAGTTGCCCTGCATCAAATCTTTTTCTTTAGGTGAATAATTTCCCCAAGATGCCTTCCTGCTGGCTAAAACATGGTATGGGCAACCAATATCCCTGCTACACTATGTGTACCAACCACCATAAGCTGGCCAGACAAATATTGTCCAGAGATACAAGTTTGCATGGTATACTGGGACTTATGCACAGTGTCAGTCTATTGGAAAATCAGGACATTTCTGTACCGTGCACATCGCTCTGATGAGAACATGATTTGGTTAGGAGCTTGGCCGCTTTCTACCATACTTTATAAATAAATAGACCACCTCCATACATTGCATGCAATAAAACATGGCTTTTATGGTTCAAAGGGATTTCACATTTAGAAATAGCCAAGAGCTGTGTCAATGGTTTAATTTGAAAAACAGAGTTATTGCTCAGCTCATACAAAGATAGGTCAATGCATCTTCATAATGCTAATAAGAGTAAAAAGAGCAACAGGCTGACTAATTGGACATCTGTTACCTACAAGTAACAAATAATAGCAAAACAAATTTTAGGAATTTTGTTGCCTAGAAAATTAATAATTCTTCAGGCAGGGACACAATGCTCATGGTTGCCACTGCTTTGAACATAAATTGCATTGAATCATGAGTTGCATACAAGACTGATTGCAAGCAAGTGGCTTTGGTGGGGTACATGCAATGGGGTGTCCCTTGCTCCTGCCAACATGACGCTGCCTTAGTCCTCAATATTGTCCAATGTCCTATATGGGAACTGTATCTACCATTCTTTCATATAGATGCTTTCTAGAGTGATGAATCAATAGCAATTGATTTGCTAAGCCCAAGAGCTCGAGAACACACAAAAATCACAAAAATACAAACTTCAATTGTCTTAGAATACCAGTGTCAATAACATATTATACTTTTACAATGAACTACAAATACAACTACAACATTTTGCACTAAAATCTACTTTCCCTGCAATTGTAGAAAGTGGGGAAAAGGTTAAACACCCCTTTTGTAATGCAATCCCCCTTACCTATAAGCATGAGACACACACAGCAATGGACAAGGACTCATTCTACTGTAATTTTTTCTAAGGAAAGGGTATAAAAACATTTACCAATCGGCTCTGCACAATGGTAAAAAGATAAATATTCGATGCCAAGAACAGACAGAATTTATTTCTAATACAAAATATAATTTTATTGATCATGTTGAACCTGAGTGTAGATGGGCCTATTTCCATTCTGTAGGATTCAGCTCTGACCTTAGTTTGTATGTTTTCCCTGTGTCAGTATGGCATCTGGGTACTTAATTTGACTGGGGCCCAATGGGGCTGACATCATAAGGACCCCCACACACCACTAGCTGCAACCCCACACTGCCTCACTCCCCACACCTCTCAGCAAGTATCTCATTTTCTGTTCTTGTAGCCACATCTGGGGTGGGGAAAGGCCAGGGGGCAACACACTAGGTATCATGTAGGGAGCAATTCTGGGTCTGCAGGTCCCTCAAGGGTAAGGCCCACTGGGTTTTTTCCTAGTGTCCCACCAGCCTAGTCTGATCCTTCAAATAAATACAGGCAGGTTCACTGGCTCTTGATAAAACTGACCCTACTGTGTATGAATGTGACAGGGGCTTAGAGTTCCCCTGGGGATGTGAAGGATGAATAATCTCTGTAAACCATTGTTCTAGATAGAAAATGGCTAAAGAAATGTAATGGTACCTAAACAGAACTTGATAATAAAACAAATCTATTGTTAAAAACCATGAATAATATTTTAAAATGGATCTTGCATTATCACAGCTGTGATTTCCAACCCCAGACACAAATGAAATGCCACTTCAGATTCATCAAATACTGCGATCACTAAATGGTATAGTAGCCATTACAACAGGGGATCACTGGCTTATTTGCAGGAAGAGAAATGCCTAAAGGGTGTTATTTTAATCTGTTATGTATATTGAGTGGCTAAGGCTAATGGCATACATAGCATTTGCTATACTTGTGAGAAGCAACAGTCACTGCCCTTGCTGCCTTCCATGACTTAATGACAACCACTTGTCACCAGCAGTGATAGGTCAATGGAAGGCCACAAATTCTACATGTTCCATTAGTCGAAGAGCCAGTTTCGATTTGTGTGCTAAAACAACAATCTCCAATATCTACCACTAAAAGCTAACTCCTCTTTGATTGTTATTGGTTACAATGAACAAAACAACAACTGGGTCCAGAAAATAGTGACTGGAGCTGGTGGTAGTAATGAGTAATATTATTATTATCCCTTTTTAATAAAGCAACAACATATTGTAATGCTGCTCAATAAATGTCTGTATACATTGAACACAGATTTACACAAAAAACAACCAATACCCAATGCAAGAAGCAAAGAAGACCCTGCTCAAGAGCTTAATCGAAAACTTTCCTAAGCACCTTAAATAGCCAATCTGCACTTTTGGTTACTAGAGATGTCACTGGGCTCTAGGCTGGTGATATTCATTTGCTGGGTGATTCTAGGCAGGGTCGGACTGGGAGGAAAAAGCAGCCCTGGCAAAAGTAACAAAGCAGCCCATGTATTCCCGCGCATGCAAAGCATGATTAATATTTCCAACCCCAAGGTTAACTAGAACTAGTGTTGATTAATAGATGCTTTAAGAGTCCATTACCATACAATCCCCAGCAATATTATACACCCTATGTGCTGGAACTGGCCCTTGCAACAAATATCTCCCCTAGTTTCTATCACATTAGTGACCCTATACTTACAGTATATTCTAATTTTTCCTTTGTATGACCCCAGCTAGACCAGGTACCCTGGCAGATAAGAGGACTTTAATTACCATGTGTATCATAGGGCGAAAGTGTGGCAGACTTGAAGAGACCAGGCTGCCTAATGCAATTAATGCCAAGAGATTGGCTCATTTACATATTAAATACATACCTAATTTGTATTTTTTTAGGTGAGAATATCATTTATATTTTAAAGCAATCGGCCCATTGGGCATTTTCCCGAACCTACAGATTGCCAGTCTGGGCCTGATCCTAGTTAGTGGTGCCAGTAACCATGTGGACTTAAATTATTAGTGCTCCTGCTGTCTCAGTTGTTATACCATTGTTAGGGTCACGGCTAGGCATAAGCAGATGAAGGGCCTCAAGAATACTTGAGCTTGACAATACTTGGCCTGCCTCTATTTACCCATCACTGTCGTATACTGATATGCTTTGTTGTTGTTTGAGTTAAAATGATAGTTAAATAGTGTACATGTGGAGTTGCTAATAAATTAATTTCTCTTGCAGTTGATAACAGCGGTTGGCCAAAGCTGTTTGACACAATTCAGAGTGCCCGAGGCAACAGAGCAATGCAGGATGAAGAGACACATGAATGTAGTAAGTCAGAAGTGCGTGGCATTATTGGGATATTTCTGCCTAGAGTGCTTATCTATGTATTGTACTGTCTGTTGGACACACAATATTGTATAGATGTGCTGTTGTCCACAAAATCCACAATACCCATAAGCTTGGCTTACTGTAAGGTTAGCAGATCACAGGCAAATCAGGGAAACTTAAGGATTTAGCACATGGAGATGTGTTGAGTGCCTCCTTTTTGGACAATTCTCCATAAGTCTCCCATAGACTTGAAATCAGCTTAAAAGCAATTGTGCCAGCAACTGTCAGGCAATAGTTGCATGTAAACACTTTCTTGTGCCCAAAAGCGCCCATGTGCCGTTTCCCTAAGGGTCAATCCACACGAGGAGATTTGGAGAGATTAGTGTGACGAAGACTGGTGGTCCAGTGGTGTGGCGGGGACGCCCGCCGCGCTGCTCCCTCCGTCCTGCCAGCTTCCTAGTGCGTATGCCTTGCATACTTCTGCAATTTAAAGGTGCAGGCGCGCTGACGTATGACGTCAACTCGCAATGGCGCCAAATTCAAATGTATATAAATATATATATATGATCTTTGTAATTTTTCAATTGCCTGTGATAGGTTTATTCCTGGTGCCTTGTACCTTGTGCTGTGAAGCTTCTAGTTTGTCCTGATTTCCTATGTTTGACCCTGCCTGGCTTTTTGACTACTCTGACCTCTGAAACCTGACCCTTGCCTGAAACCGAGTTTCATTCTGATTAACCCTCCTGATTGACTTCCTGCCTGTTATTTGACTCTGATTCAGTCTCACCCCATCTGATTGATTACCCGGTTTGACCCTTTGCCTGCCTCGATCCAGCCTGTCTGACTACGAATCTGCCTATTCCTGCTTCTACCGTGACCTTTGGCCTTATAAACTCTGTCTACAGTCGTGCCCCTCTGCCTATCCAGAACCCTTATCTTGCACCTCTCGTTTAAGTCCCGGGGGCATCCAAGTATGCCGAGGGCTACTCCCGAGGCCCAAAGGTGGTCACGCTACTGGTGAAACACATGCCGAAACCGGGGTGCTTGGTGTTTGTTCTGGTGTTGGGTACCGACGGTGACAATTAGTCACCCCAGCAACAAATTGCCTCTTCTTTGGGGCGACTAATCTCCCTGAACCCCTTCCACATCTTGCACCAGCGAAAATGAAAATCACCTGCTAAAATTCACACGCTGCGATTCATTTTCCGAAATAGTGAGGAATCTCCTGGTGTGGACCGACCCTAATAGTAAGTTGTAAGCTGTTGGGTTCTACCAAATACCATTACATTTCATGTTTTTATTTTTAAATTTTTTGTTTAAAGGGGGGGTTCACCTTCAAGTTAACTTTTAGTATATTGTAGAAGGGCCAATTCTAAGAAACTTTTCAATTGGTTTTAATTATTTATTTTTCATAGTTTTTTAATGATTTGCAATTTGCTTCAGTTTCTTTGCAGCTTTCAAATGAGGGTCACTGACACCATCTAAAAACAAATGCTCTGTAAAGCTTCAAATGTATTGTTATTGTTACTTTTTATAACTTATTATTCTATTCATATTCCATCTCCTATTCATATTCCAGTCTCTTATTCAAATCAATGCTGGGTTGCTAGGGGAATTTGTACCCTAGAAACCAAATTGCTGACACTGCAAACTAGAGAGTTGTTGAATAAAAAACTAAATAACTATAAAACCACAAACAATAAAAAATTAAAACCACTCGCAAATTGTCTCAGAATATCACTCTCTACATTATACTAAAAGTTAATTCAAAGGTGAACAACCCCTTTAAGTTCTCTACATTGAAAAAAAACCATTAGCATTTTTTAAGTGAATGCAACACTAACGAGTTATCAGTTTTAAAACAAATATGTGTACTGTATCTCAAATTATCCCAAATATCAGCACTAGCATGATATGTGAACTAGGTGTTGACCATGCACCCTGACTTTGAATTTCAATTTGGGGTGCAGGTACTTAGTGGACTAATTTATATTTGTATACAACGTTTAAAATTGGTGTATTAAAGGAACACCAAAATCATTTTTTTTTTTATTTGTTTAAAATTAAATTAGAGAGAAATCTTTGAAAACGTTAAGTTTTTAATAAGAAATTACTTACCGATTCTCTGCATACGCTCCCCTTCTGAGATGGCGATAATCCAACGTGCAGCGCTCAATTTCTCCTCCCTGCCTTCTATAGGAGATTTTTTTTTTTTTAAATTGTTTGTGTTCTTTTAACTTCATAAATCAGGCAACATTATTTTAGGTCAAAATCTCATGTATTCACATGTGCCTGGGGATAATATGAATATGACTTATTTGGCACTCGCAGTGATGAACGGAGAGATGAAATATAACCTCTCGTTTGAGATGATAAAAGCATGCGTTATTTCATATTGATACATTTTTAAAATAAATCTCTGTGTTTCAGTGATTTTCATAGTATGGTCTTATATAGGAGTGCAAGACTATTACGAATATAGCACCTAAGTAAGAATGCAGTCTCTAATGTAGTGTATGTACTATTTATACCTCTGGTGCCAGTCACGTCTTGCAGTAGTGGTCTGACCTTTATTTCAGACTTGAAATGACTGTTTGGGGCCTCAATCCTACTTTCATTACCTGTGACAGATGCATCAGTTCTCTTTTATCGCCGTCTATGGTCAGACAGCAAGCTGTATAAATGCATACCTCTTCCTTACACATTCCCCCCTCACACTTTCAGTGCTGGATGTTTTCCCAGAGCCATGTGAGTGCTGGAGACGCATGGTAAATTGCTCAAGCCGAGGCCTGCACTCCGTCCCTCCTGTCTCTCCCAATGTGACTGCACTGTAAGTATCCAGCATTATACACATATAATGATGTAGGTTAATTACATCATTATGGTTATTTACTGGTAAGGACTATGCTAACCACTTTTGGTGTGTTTCTGCGACATAATGGGTTTATTTAATACGCAGACTTATTTACGAACACTGAGCTTATTTAGTTCAGTAGCCCACAGTAACCAATCAACAATTACTTTGATCATTCACCTTGGTTTTGCCATAAGGATCCATGTTTATTTGGGTTCCTTTTGCTTATTTCTATAAAGGCGTTGCTGGTTCAGCTTGCATAAACACCCTCATATTACTTTAGCAGGTCCATGTGCTTTCTGTTTTGTTAATATCCCACTAAAAGAAGCCAGAAGGAGTAAATCTGAGCAGCCCGTGAATGTGGCCAGATCTAAATGGAACCCTTAACAGCAGGGGACACACTATAAGTTTCATTAATGGTTCCCAAACTGTGGGACTAGACTCCTGGTGGGGCTTAGAGCAGTCAAAATGGGCTCAACTCTGAAGGTCAGTTAAGGTTATAATTGGGGAGATTTTTCCTTTCATCAACTACAGATACCTTCAAGCATAGCATTAATACGTTTTACAACACCTTGTCTAGAGAAATATTATAAAGATATTACAGCATATATAATTGTCTGTATTGTCCCAACGTGGAAAATATTTAATGACCATTTTGAAATGAACAACTAACAATTTAAACAACAAAGACTTGAACTAAACAGGGAAACCCTTTTGAAATTAAAAAAAAAAAAACAAAGTGGTATAACGGTGATACCTATTATTGGCTAATATAATCATAGCAAGCTTTCAGAACATTTTAGTTCCTTTTTCAAGCTGATTACAATGAAGCTGCGGTGTTTTCTGGAATGTATACAACATTCAGCTCATAGATCAAATGACCAACAAAAAGGAATATCAATCTATGTGTGAGGTGTCAGTCATTTACGATGGGATCTGCAAGAGACAAGCAGATAAGGTGAATTATTGGAGTGTAGAATCAAAGGAATCCCATATGATCTCTTAGTCCATATCCAGACATGTTGGTATTTGTGACCTGGTGCAGTCCTTTGTTAGTTCACATAATTAGATATAAATCCAAGGCCCAGGTTTAGTCCCTTCTCCAGAGAAATGAAAGTTTCCATTAATTTGTATTCCCATACTTTTCTATCATTATATGTTTTAAAATTGCCTTTAAGAACCAAAATTCTTAAATCCTTTATGGAGTGATGAGGGCTATTGAAATGTTTTCCTATTGGTGTGTATTTCTCTTTCTCAGACTTTTTCCAGTCTCTACTTTATACAGTCCACCTGTTTTGCATTTACTAAAAACATCTAAAACACATAGAGACAAAGACCCAAACAGGAAAACTTCCCGTGGGCCCAGGTGTTAGTGGGACCTCCTGCTTCTAAGCATTTGGAACTGTTTCATGTTCATTCCCCAATTCTTTATAGAAACAAAGGGGCTAAATAGATGGAAAATAGAGTACATCGTGTAAAGAAAAGTATTAAGAAGAAAGGATGAGTGAGAAGTGGAAGAGAGTTAAATTGGAGAATGGGCCCATGGTCTAAGGTTTTATGGTGTGCCCCTAGCATCCTAGTCTGACACTGGATCCAACCGCTGGAAAGGCTAGGAGTGTGGAATGCCAAGTGATCTTGACTTTCCTAGATATGGCAACAACTAGTAATGTCACTGTAATGAATGATCATTGACTGCATGTGAATGCAGCAAAATCCAACACCTGTGGCAGGCAGACATTAACATAGCCTGCTATATTGTATGTGTTTGGGCTTGCATTGTGACAGCTTTCTTTCTGTTTAGGGATCTAAAGGACAACAAAATCAAAACCCTGCATGATGGCATCTTCAGCCTTTACCAAAACCTGGATAAGCTGTGAGTAATCCAGACGTGTGTGTAAATATTCATGTATTACTGACTGCAAGCCCATAAGGAAGCTCTGGAATCAACAGTGCTCGTCTGTATACATTGTAGTGTAACAAAGCCAACTTTAATAACTGTATGTATTCCAGTTAAACCGATGCCAAGATACACAGCCGCAGGACACGTTCTAATTCCAGTTTAATGGCTCTAAACACTGCCGGAACAGATGGTTTAATGATGGTTCAAATAAGCAGCTGTATTTAGTGATATGACCTGTGTATAAAGACAGGCAGGGTCAGGGAATAGTTTCTGACATTCAATGATAAGGACATTAGACCTGAAGTTTAATAAAAAGGAATACAAGAATAAAAGCTAAATGTATGACTGTACATAGGATCTGGTAGCTAATGATAGCATACAGGGACCCGACATTTTATAATTGGATATATGCGGTTGGCTCTGTGTGATAGGCGCCCAGGGATCTGGCATTTTATAATTGGATATAGTGGTTTGCTTTTATGATAGCAGCATAGGGACATGGCATTTTGCAACAGGTCATAGTACCCAAAGTTTACTGATTGGGCCCAGGATCTGATGTGTAATGACAGCCCCTTGTGATCTGTGTTTATCAGTAGAACAAAGACTACTGGCGATAATCTCGTTTTATTATGGATTAATAGTTATATTAAAGGATGGTTCTAGTTAATCACTGAATCAAAGGTGGTATTTAATAATGGGTTTGGTCTTGCATTTTAAAGACAATACATATTGAGAAATGAACCACAAGTCTCCTGCATGAAAGAATATTGTTAAAAAATCCTAAAATGTAAAATGTTTTTTTAATTCAATAGCTCCGGTCCAAAACCTGAGTTGGGACAACATTCATTTAAATGTATGTTGCAGACTGAATGGATTCATGTGCAGACATGCATCTATATCAACTTCTAATTAGCCATTCAGGATATGGCTGGTACTAAAGGTGTAAAGTGGCAACCTTACTTGCCCTTTAATAAGCTCCTATGTATTGATTCTCCTAGCACTCCCATTGCCAACTATATTTATTGAGAAAAAGTATTTGGTTACCACTAATTTCAGGCAAAAGCACCCCTTTAAAATCAGTTAAGCACTTCTTCTAAGGTAGAAACTGAGCCAAAAACTATTTTAAATTTGCATAAAGGAAAAAGTGTTCACACAAAATCATACATGTTCGCATTGTAAATAGTTTTTTCCATCACCAACTTTTCTGACTATTCTAGACATACAGAATAGACATTTCTTAAAAAGTCAGTGACCCTAAGGGTGAAGTCAGACAAGGACCCTTCCCCCCTAGGAGAGAAAAAGTTTATCCACATCATTCCCATACCACTGTGCCCCTGCAGGAATATCATTGGCCTTTTGGTGCACAGATGGGGCAGAGTTTGCTTTGAAAACTTACACTTTCGTGTTTTGGAGACAAAATTGCCTTGGTTACACACTAACAGGCCAATGCCAGTGGTATGGGAACAGATCAGCAGAGATTTATTGGTGGAGAAAACTCTGCATCTAACATGGTCCTCACTGTTTCTGTACTTCACTGTGTTTAAAGGAACAGCAACACCAAAAAATCTAAGTGTTTTAAAGTAATGAAAATATAATGTAGTGTTTTCCTGCACTGGTACAATGTGTGTGTTTGCTTCAGAACACACAACTATAGTATGTATAAACAAACTGCTGTGTAGCCATTGGGTCAGCCATTCAAAGCTGAAAAAGGAGAATAGGCACAGAATACACAGCAGATAACCGATAAGCTATGTAGTATACAATGGGATTCTTCAGAACGTATCTGTTGTCTGTTTTGTGTCCTGCAATTGAAGGACTATCCCCATGGCTACATAGCAGCTTGTTTATATAAACTCTAATAGCATAACCAAATGTACCAGTGCAGGGCAACACATAAATACATTTTTATTCCTTTAAAACACTTTCATTTTAAGGTGTTACTGTTCCTTTAACCCTAGAAATGCTGGCTCTTAGATAAGCCTGGTATTGGCAACCTAAAAATACAGATATCTCAGAAACAGCCAAAAATAAGAAAAATTAATGCATAGTCAGAGAGTTCCAAGAAGAACCTGAGTAAGTTTACATTCATAAGCAGCCTATGAATAAGCACTTTGAGGTATAAAGCACCTAGTAAGTCAACAATTTATGGGGTTTGGTCTTAGAGCCTTATCCTACACTCATGACCTTTTTACATGACAAAAAATATCTCCTTGTTAAGCATTTAATTATCTGAAACATATTCATTATTTAAATGTTTGCCTCTGGATCTGGGAAAGATTTCGAGCACCAATTATTTTTGATGTTCAGTAGTATATTATCTCAAAATCTTGATGAGTAGGATAATCCCTTGTATTTCCATGGGGTTTCTCAACACCCCTTTCATCTCTGTCTAATTTCCTTCCAGGCTTCTTCAGAACAATGAACTCCGGGACATCTCTCGCCTGGCTTTCTCAGGACTTTTCAAGCTCAAGATGCTGTGAGTAAAGGGGACATTCTCTTAGGGCTGGGGCAGACAGGGAGATTCGGGGAGATTGTCGCCAGCGATTAATTGCCAGATGACAGAATCTCCCCGAATCTCCCTGTCTGCCCCAGCCCTTAGAATTCCCTTCTTCATTAGTAAGCACCCAACTATATCTGCAAATCACAGACAACAGAAAAAAGAAATACAATATGTTTCCCAGTAGCTTATCTTGATAATTCTTTCTACAATGACCCACATCAATGAGAGACTGTCACCCCTTGCAACAAAGTCATTAACATACATTAGCAGGACCTGTGCAACTAATGTGCTTCCATTATAGATACAATCACTGTAAACTAATAAGGAACACTTTTTTCAAGAATGTTAATGTGGGAAATAAGGGAATTATTTGTCCCTATGTAGATATATTTGTTTTAAGAGTGGCCAATGCCATTTTATTATTTAAAACATAGGCAGATGGTAGATTCTTATCCCATTAAGTATGCTGCTTAGGATTTGTGAGTTTGTTTAGCACAACTTTTTAACACACAGTGGCATAACTATAGAGGAAGCAGACCCCACAGTCGCAGGGAGGCCTGGACTATGAGGTCTGCTTCCTCTATAGTTAATTAAAAAACCCCAGCTGCTTTCGTACCAGCAAAGAAGGGGGAAGCAAGTCGGCAGAGTTGGGGTGGCACGTGGGCAGAGTCATGGCACATGTGGGTGGGACAGGAAGCTGGGGATTGAAATGCGCCAGGCCCCTCTGAAGATTTAATTGCAATGGGGCCAGGCCCACTCTAGTTATGCCACTGTTAACACATATTTGGTTGTAAATGTGAGTTGGTTTCTTTTTCACGCCTATAATGTACAAAACACATTAGATTTTTAGAGGGTTTCCAAATTCAATTGTATTTCATAAAATATAAACAATGCATCAAGCTACCCGACTGAGACGAACTTCACCAACATGTTGCGCTCCTATGTGTGTATGTACAGATTCACCCTATTACGTCCTGCTTTTCTACTACTACTAGCTAGTCCTGTGCTGCTATAGGTGTTGACAGTCAACTGTACTAGAATACACTTTAATGGCTTTTACCTTTTATTTTCATCCTAGTAATACTTATGTTCCTTGTAGGTTCCTTAGCCAGAATCGGATTAGGTCCCTGAAGGCTGGAGTATTTAAAGACCTTAGATCCCTGGAATGGCTGTAAGTAACCAGAGTAGCAGAATGGAAGAAAAGCAGAATCTGGAAAATGTAGCTTAGCTTAAATGCCCAAGTTGGGTGGGGAAAAAGTATAGACAGCAGGGATGTTGAAGCCATAGCATGCACCAGGTTTTAATATGGCACTGGCTATGCAATTTTATTCATAAAATAAGTATCCTACAGAACTAGGTTTTCTTTCAGTTGTAATTCTTCTGCTGCCATATCCTGCACTTTAACATATTAAAAAAACATTTTAAATGTTAAAACAGGTTACATATTGTGTTGTTTTTGCCTACCTGTATTCCATTATCCCCTGAGCAAAATAAGTGTACAACCTTCAGAGGGGAAAAGTTTATAGAGGAAACAATGGTTGCAACTCTCAATCAGGTGAATAGATTCCTTCTTTCATTTCTTTTGGCTGCTGGTGGGCTGCAGGTTGGACATCCCTGAAGTATATTCTGAGGATATTTAGTAATGGTTATATTGTGTAATATCTGTACTTTTATGTTCTTCTTCCACAAAGGGGCTTCCTGATGATGGGGCTCAAATTAAAATGCCCTCACATCCCTAGCATATAAACAGCCTTCTGTTTTGCAGTGAAATGAAATGCACCTCCCCCCACTTTCATCCTGTATTCTTTAGTATTTTAGATAACAACCAAGTGTCCAAGATTGTTTCTGGAACCTTCTCTGGCCTGGAATCTCTGTACTTCCTGTAAGTATTCTGGTAACTGTAAATAGAATGAGCAATGTTTGTTTATTGAGAGATACTGAGCTCTATATGCATCCCATGTCATTCCTCTATTTCCACCCCTGTCTCAAGCTTACTGTAAGGAGAATTTCATCATACAGACAGTTTTGCAGTGAGGGAGATCTAATAAATGTATTTCTTCCCATAAATGCTTCTCAGTAACCAAGGTATATGGTTACTTTCATCCCAACTTTCCTAACTTTCATTCCAACAATTATCATGCAACGTTTTAGAAATGCAAAGGAAAATCATCCTTCCTTAAAGGGAAACTATACTCCGAAAATGAATACTTGAGCAACAGATAGTTTATATCAAATTAAGTGACATTTTAAAGAATCTTACCAACCTGGTATATATATTTAAGTAAATATTGCCCTTTTACATCTCTTGCCTTGAACCACCATTTTGTGATGGTCTGTGTGCTGCCTCAAAGATCACCTGACCAATATTTCAACTCTAACTGTAACAGGAAGAAATGTGGAAGCAAAAGACACAACTCTGTCTGTTAATTGGCTCCTGTGCAGGCCCGGATTTGTGGAGAGGCCACCTAGGCCCAGGCCTAGGGGGGCAGGATTTTAGGGGGCGGCATGCTGCCCAACCACAACCACATTGGTTCAGAAATTAAAATTTCCTGTATGCCAATTCCCATTACCCATTATTTTGAGCAAATAAAAGGGCAGGGACAGGGTTAACAGAAGACAGCAGGCCTAGCGGCACCTGCTATATAAATCCGGCCTGCTCGTGTGACCTAACTTTATAGTTTGTTTGGCATAATTGTGTGCACCGTTGAATCATACTATCCCAGGAGGCTGTCATTTTTTAAAATGGCAATTTTTTATTTAGGATGACCCAATGGCACATGCTACTAAAAAGTATATTATTATGAAAATGGTTTATTTACATAAAGAAGTGTTTTACATACGAGTTGTTTTATGCAATATCTTTTTAGAGAGACCTGCATTGTTCGGGGGGTATAGTTTTCCTTTGGGGGTTATAGTTTTCCTTTAATTATGTGTAACTGGAACAGTCAAATTCAGCCTCCTCAGATATTTAGGTTAAGTTGACCTTGCAATGTTTATTCTCAGTATTCCACTACACTTTTCAGCTGATGACATATGGTGGGAGTTGCAGCTCACTGTAGATTGATGACCCACTTTGACTGCATTGTTCTAGCAACCCTCTATCACTGAATCTGGATCTGCACTTTTTCTCCTAGGTACATGCCCAACAATTCTATCAGAGAAATTCCAAAGAATTCCATCTGTGAGGAAATGCCCCATCTCAACTGGCTGTGAGTAACACTTTCACAAACCCCATTCAATTTCCTTGTAGAAGGAAAGGGAGTATTGAAAATGTTGGGATACATACAGTAATCAGGAGTTTATTGTGCTGAAGCTTACAGAGAATTCATATTTATACAATGGCAAAACAGGGGTATGACGGAGCTTTGACCCACGCCCCTTTTGGCATGCGAGGAAGACTGGTGATACAGAAGAAAGCTATAAATGGGGCTAGTGGTAAGGATGGGGGGGGGGGGTTCAAAGGTGGGCCCACTGTATAATTTGCACCTGGGACCTTAAAGTGGACCCATCACCCCAAAAAAATATTCAAAATCATATTTAATCATGTTAGTCAAGCAAAAGCAACATTAATTACACTATATAAATTATTTTAATCTTGTTTCCTTCAGTCTGGGAATTCATAATTATAGCAAGGCCACAGGAGCCATTTTGTGGACACTGTTATTAAGGCAAGCCTTGCATCATCTCAGAATCTTGTTTGTGCACCAGAATGGGGGACCCAATGTCTATCCCCATGTCCTGGCTACACAATTAAATGGTTAAGAGAACTGGGGGAATGTGTGAGGAGCAGTGACATCTAGGAAGTGCTGAATGGAAAGTGAAAGTAATTATCTGCCCTGCCTCTATGCCTAAGGCATAGAGGAGAGGCAGACAATATTTGAGATAGCTGAGATTTTTAAATGAGCTTAAAACAGCTATGAATGGTTTAGTAAAAATTTTAAATTGGATTTCATGTTTAATTTGAAAAGGACTTTTATTATACAGATTTTTCTGTCTGGGTGTCGAGTCCACTTTAAGGCTTTGCTTACATTACGGGCATTATAAAGTGGATACATTTCTGGATATGCCAAGTCTATACACCAGGCATGCCTAGTCTGTAGGACAAAATTGCAAGTCCCAGCTTCCCATCTCAAAATCTAACTCTTTAGCTGCCCTGGATTATTGTAGCCATATTCTGCAACTTTGAGAAATATAGCACAGGGGAGAGCAAGTACACTATAATTTAAAGTGTCTACACCCAGAGTCAGGACAGATTGGCCTGTAATATCCCCTGCCTGGGAACTTCCCTAAGCTGCAATCACACACAGAGGAAAGGTTAATGGTAGGGTTATTTGGAGGACACTACACCATTAAATAAGTGATATATACAGGCTGTAAGCCAGGAGTAGCTTTACATTATATTTCAAATGGGTTTCTCAGAGTCCTGAGAAGGACTCCCTTTAAGCTTTCTGTGCCCTGAGAAGAGCACTCTTCGCTCTTCAGAGCAGGGCCGGAACCAGGGGTAAGGAAAAGGCCTTGGACTGCAATGATTGGCGCTGGGCAGGTACCTCTTGAAAAACCTTCTGATTACGCATAGTCAGGGATTTCTTGCTGCTGCTGCCTTTTTACAACTCCATTCAATCCCCCTGTGATGTCACTACAAGGGCAACAAGGTGGTTGCCTAGGGCATACCTCCCAACTGTCCTGTTTTGAGCTGGACAGTCCCGCTTTTGACAGCTCAACCTGCAGTCCAGCATTTGTACTTAAATGTCCTGACTCCCAGGCTCTCTTTGATCTCCTGCACTGAACAACCAGAACAATATACACATTTTCTAACTTAATTGGCTTTTGGCAGAGAGCCCAGAACAGAGAGATACATTTGTTAACAGTTTTGTCTCTTGGAAAAACAAACTCACTTCTTAAAAGACAATTCACCTTCATGAGCAACACTGTAATCGCACATAAACACTCCAGAAATGTGTTAAAACTGTCATAAACTGGCAAATTTTGTAAAATGTACATGGTTAAAAAAAAAAATGGGAGTGGTCAAAAACTTTTTGTTCCTCTGTCTCCCAAAATGTTGGGGAAAATGCCTTTGGGTGTCCTATCAGCTTGACCCACCTCTGCTTCAGAGCAAATTAAAAAAACACAGTGTGCTTTTCTGCCACTGGCAGATTTTTCACAGACAATAAAACCCTGCAGCACATTCCTTTCACTCTTCTGCTTCACTCTCCCAGTACTTCCTGTGCAGCACTTCCTTCCTGTCAGCTCACAGGGGTGGGAATCCTCCCCTTCTTCTATACATAGCTCATCTACACCATCATTTCCTATGACTTATAAGAGTAGTTGGTTGTACCACAGAAATATTGTTAGGCTGAGGAAAAGATCACTTATTTACCTGGTCTAAAAAAATCCAGTGGCAGCAATTGGGAATGCCCAGCTGCCAAATAGCAATTCCGCGTAGATTACCACAAGGAAAAAGGACAGTTTGATAGAGAAAGTTAGCCTTTACCGGTCAGACAACAAGAAAAATAAAAGTCTGATTGTTAAACATTTTTGCAGCATAGGCTTGGATTGAGTGTCACAACAGGCGTTGGCTTTTCATGTACACAGAGCCCCAAAACAACCCCCACCAGCCAATAAATAGTGGCATCTTATAGCAGCCCCCCCAGGCATTTGCCAGAATCTACACATTGTCCAGGGCTGCAATGTGTAGATAAGAATCTATCCTGTTTCACTAAAAACTTGCTTGGTGCCCATGCAATTGATTTGAATCTGTTCAGCCTACATGCAGTCACACACAGCAGAGTCAAATCCTAGGTCTGGCCAAAAATGGTGGCATCTGCGGACTGACCTCAGCATCAGCTCTGCTGTGTGTATGGCATGCAGGCTGATCAGATTCAAATCATTGGAGCAGGGCCACCGAGCAGATCTGTTTCTCTCAGCCTGTGGATACATACACAGTCAATTGACCCTTTTTTTAGATGTGACTTTTTGGAGTCTATGAGCAGTGTGTTTATTTTTTCAACAGCTAAGCCCAGCAGAAATTTCTCTCATTGCTATCCTTTATACAAATTTTTACGTCACATAAGAGGCTTTGTTTACATCTGGTTAACACATTCAGTATATCGCTCTGCTTTGCTTCAGTCAAGCCTCCTTATCTCAAAGTCAAAGGCATTCCAAGCAGCAATATAGCAAGAGTTAATGACCCATTCCTATATACTGTATTTGATCCTGCTTTGCCCTGAGAGACACAGGCTCTGGATTCCAAGGGGCAGATTCACTAATGCGCAAAGCGGCGAACGCAAGTGCTAATTCGCGGGTGTGGCGTTATTTCATAACTTCTTCGATTTACAAACCACTCCCTTGCTTAACTTCAGTAGCAAAGCAGACTCTACCTCAACTTTGCACCCTAAAGCCTGACAAAGTTGCTCTCAGGCTGAGGGACGTAACCACGCTAATTCACCATCTTGTGGATTTTACTGAACTTTAGAACTTGCGCCAGACTTGCCTTCGTCACCTCAGACCAGGCGAAGTGTAGAAAGGAGTTTCTAAAAAAAAAAGTTCCAAGTCCCAAAAACGCTGGCATCTTTTCATTTTTTAAGGTTGATAGCTTGAAAAAGATTGTCAATTTTTTTTGTGCTACCCTGCTTCCCCCCCTACATTTCCCAACATATGGCAACTAAACTATATAGTGAGGACATGTGTAGGGCATTAGAAAACTTTGTTATTTTAGAACGGTTTCCTGGGCTTGTGTAGTGTTTTGTACTTTATGCTGTATTTATGTCCATTGGATTTGAACTTGGCGCCATATGCAAATTAGGCATCGCTAACATAACTTCGCTTTGCCTGAGTAACGCTAGCGCAACTCCGCTACTGTTCGCCTCCCTGAGCACAACTTCAGCTTTTAGTGAATGTGCGCAGCCCTGGCGAAACTACACCTGGTGAAGTGTGGCAAAGCCATTGCTGGTGCAACTCGGCAGGTTAGTGTATTTGCTCGGAAGACTACAGTATATCTAGAGTTGAACCATGTTATTTGTCAGAGAAATTAATTTCTCTAGGCTTCATAAAAAGGGACAGTTATGACCGTTCAGCCATAAACTGTACTAAATGACACAATCATGTTAAACATTGTGGAAAAAGGCTTTTTTGTACTATTATGAAGAACCTATTTTCTTGTTAATATAGGGCATTTGCAATCATCAAAGTTAAGGTAGGGTAAGATCAGCAGTGTGGGTCCATTCTACTGTTACCTTCATTTTGAAAGTACTTTATATCATCCATTAAAGGGGGACATTGGTCTTATCCAGCTATTCATGCAAAGCAATTGTCTTCATTGTAGGCACCCCAAACTTATTACAGATTCAAGAGTATTCTACATGAAGATAATAGCACTATATCGCTCATAAAGCTCTACAATATACTGGTATTACTTAACAGCTATTGCCAATACTACCCCATGATCAACGTTCTAGTGGTGTTTTATGTGATTATACTAGAAAGAAAGGGTTTTATTCCAGTAGCAATGAATGGAGAGAGGTACTGTAGGTGTAGTGTAAGCTGCCAGGATTCTCATTGGAGGAATGCTCTTTCATTAACTGGTTCTTGACTACTGTGGTGCTTTGAAACCCATGGTTTTTGCTGAACCACATATCCCTTCATAGGTTATGCATAGATAATATGCAGGAGCACAAAGGGAGTTGTAGTCAAGACATTTGCTATTGCAATACTGCTCATTAAGGTTTATCTTCCCTTTAAAATGCCTACATTTATTGATTTCCTTAAGTAAACATATATTAAAAAAGAAGAACCAAAAGTTAAAATGACTGGGAAGTGCCAAATGTTAGCCACCCCAATGATTATAATCACTTACCTGATACCATAAGCCAGTGCTCCTGTTAGTAGAAAACTGCACCATCCCAGGGTATTTCTTCCTTCCTCTTCTGCTTTCTTTTATTGGGACCTGACAGGCACAAGCACAGCAGAAAGAAAAGCCAGCTTTTTTTGGCTTTCATTCTACTGTGCATGCACCTGCCTGGATGGAAACAAAAAGAATGAGGAGGATGCAAGCAACTTCTATGGAAGTACACCAGGCCAGTGCAGTTTTTAGCAAATACAGGCACCACTTTGGGGCATAAGGTAAGTGATTATAATCACCCACCCTCATTTTAAATTTAGTGCTCCTTTAAAATGAGAGAGAGGAATAGTTCACTAGTTATTTTCCAAAGTGAATAATGTCCTGGTTCATGAGCCAGTATGGGACAATAGCAAAGCTAGAAATTCAATCTGAGCCAATAAGGTGGAGACAAAAGGATTCCTATTAGGCCCATTGGAGGATGATTTTGTCAGTGTTTGAATCAGGGGGAAAAAAAAAATCCACAGACCTCCCTTTGTGCCATCATAGTTAGCCAGTTAATGTGGCTGTAAATACAGCTATTTAAAAGATTATACAGTGAATGTGCCAATGTTGAAGCCAGAAAGGAAACAGACTCATGCTGATGTGCTATAACAATTTTAGCTTTCTAGGAAGATGCCTTTCAGCTATCTGAAAATCTTACAAGGATGTCTTTCTTTAGGGACCTGGAGGGGAATCAGATGCAGACAATCCACAGCTCAGTGTTTCAGGAATGCATCACGGTGCTGTAAGTATGACAGCCTCTTGGGGATGGGGCAGTATAATGTAACACACTCTCATCTGGGCTCAGTCACTGTAGAACTTGTATAATAATGGAGATTCTTATGGAAAATGTACAGCACTGCTGAAATTTGTTTCTCTTTTCAAGGGAAACAGACAAAAAAACCAAGATGTCACAAATGGAAAATAAAGCTGGGCAGCCCTAATGCAGCTTGTCATTTGCACTCAGTGGTTGTCTGTATTAGAATGCTTTACCATTGAATGAAACACTCAGTCTATCAAATATCCCCTGTTTCAAACTATTGATGTATTCTTAAAGTCTAGGATGAACAGCATGTCTGGTTTAACCAAGGAAATGCATTGTATTGAGTCAATACATCCTAAAATATATAAAAATTACAAGACCCTACACTTTTTATAGTAAACATTTGCTATCCAATGCCATTGTCAATCATTTTCTATATCCAATCTGTCTTCCATTATAAATACACACTTCAAAAAGCCAAAGGGACATGCATTTTGTTTTGTTAAAGGCAGAGATGCATTGGACAAAATAAATAGCCTAGCAAAAGGATCACGTGAGGTATTAATACACTAGTCAAACAGGCAGACACACAGTATAACTATGGGGGCAACACCACTGCAGGTATTGTGGGAATCTGTTGTTCTGTTATTACAGCCCCGTGTGATTTTTGTTTTCTCTCAGTGACAGTATGTATTTAAAGGGAAAATGAAATTTACTACATATGATATTAACTTCCAAGTAAGCTCTTTCATCACATGAATACTGGAGGTTATGACTGTATTGATGTATAATTAATGGATATTTATCAGTTTCCCCAGCTCAGTGTCTAGTATGCACAGTCCTTAGCCTTTAGTCTTGTTGGTCTTTAAGTGCATTTAGGGTGTTCCAAGCATTTACCTTTCCCTCATGCACCATTTTGGCACCTTAAACACTGTAAATGAGTTTATTTTAAAGATTTGCTTTAATATTTGCATATGTTGCTTTTTTGGGGCCTTGTAGCATTGTAGCCAATAAAACCCAGTCTTTATCCTGTGTTCCCCTACAAAACGACCCACACAGTGTTGAATAATCAATGACAGACAGGATAATGGGGTAGTTAAAGATGCCCTTTATTTCTGTGTTTAAGGTATATAAAACTGTCAAGGCAACAGAAAGGAGACTACTATACTTAGACTGTCAGTGATACCAATACTCAGTAGAACAGCTGTTCCGTTCATAAGCAGCAGAACAACCACTGCTCCTACCATGCCACACTCAACTCTTTCAGCATACATTTCTAAATGACACTCAAAGCAATTCACAACTCACATCTTGGAACTTATCCCAAGTACTCAACAATGCTCTTCAATGTATCAAGCCCGGACTGTGGGATCGGGCAAATGCCCGATGGGCTGCTTGCTTTAAAATGTAAATGGGCTGCTCAGCTAAAAAAATGCAAAATCACTTTAGAAATATAGATGAGCTGTCCATAATAGCCAGCCACAGCTAAGCTGATGCCTGGATTTGAACCAGGAATTCTGACCAACTTCAGTTAGTAATATAAGAGTTGCTTGCTACCCTTTATGCTTATGATAGATATGGTGGCAACAGGAAGATCCATGCTTCGGTCACTTCAGCCTGTATATGGAACAGTGATATGTAGCATTAATTGCATGAGACAGCCTAGTCTCTTCAAGTATGACACACTTTGGCCCTGTGATACTGATGGTAATTTTAGTCCGCTTATCTGCCACGTTAAATGATCTAGCACACAAAGGAAAATCTAGAATATAATGTAATTACAGGGCCTCTAATCCAACTGATAGAATAGTTGTGATAGAAACTAGGGTGAGAGATTTGTTGTAAGGGCCAGTTCCAGCACATAGAGTGTATAATATTGCTGGTTATTATATGGTAATATAATCTATCTAGATTAAAATATCTATTAATAAACACTAGTTCTAGTTAACCTTGGGGTTGGAAATATATATCTAGCTTTGCAAGCGCATTAATACACGGGCTGCTTTGATACTTTTGCCATGGCTGTTTTTTCCTCCCAGTCCGACACTGGTAGCAAGCTACTTACTCCCACCAAACTGTCTCCCAATCGCTCTGCCTTTAAACAAAATTATTTCATGCCTGTGTTCTAGTGACATGGTTTCTTAACTGAATTCATAATCTGTCTTATTCCCTTGACCTAATTGGTTCCCACTTACTCCACTACCTTTGCCGCTGGCTTTATGTCAAATCTTACTTTTTTAGGTATTCAATAGCTTCTGAAGCACTTAACCATTGAGGTTAGATACCGACTTTACGTTGGCTGCATTTGAACCCCTGTGTCATTCATTCTCTCTCTCTTGTGATTAGCTTTAATATCTTTTTGTGACTTGCTATCTTCAAGCCCATCATTGTATGGATCTCTTTTAGTGATGACCGAATCTGGGACGCTGCTGCGTCTCATTTTGGACTCTAGTGTCCGTTTTTGAATGCCAGCATCCAAAAAGGGACACTGGCAAATTTTCGCCAGGCAAAATTTTTCTGGTTTTATTCGCCTCTGGAGAATCGCGGATGTTTGCAGTGAATTCGCCCCAGAATAAATTCGCCCATCACTAATCTCTTTGAGTCTGAATATTGATATTTTGTTTCAAGTTTAAAAAAGAAAAGAAAAATTAGTGTGTTTTTATGGAGACAAGAAAAAGGGTGCAATATCCAGAAAACTAGAAGATTAGGGAATTGTATTGTGTATAATACAGTATATAGGTAGGACCACAAAAAATTATGTGATAAGGGGCAAGTAAAATTTAGGTTTCCCTATATCTACCGAATACAACAGTTCCAGTTTTGCCATTTCCCCAGTGGCACATGGGTTTCACCAAGTAAATGGGTTTAAGGGGACAAGGTATCTGCTGGTTACACAGAGCTACATAATTCTTTACTAAACATTTTTTGACTTTCTAGTGTGTCATGTTAAGGCCACAACAAAGTCACTGTTACTTGCCCCAGCCTATTAGCCCACAGAAACATACATCATCTGTGCAGTTGCTATGCTCTCAAGATCTGGGACCAGAGTTTGCCAAAAGGGATTTCATTTACTTGGCTTGAACAGAGAGATTCCTATGTGATATTTACACAATATAAAATACGCATAATAATAATAATAAACCACCAGTCAACAGGAAAGCCTGCCATTCCGCTCATCTCATTAATAATATCATTATGAGACCTTTATTACAAAAAGAATTGTTTTAATGTGCCCTAACTGGAGCTGCAAGTGAGAATTGGTGGGCCTATAAATTTGCCGCACAACTATTTATCGCCTTGCACATATTTTTCCTTCCATACCCTATGCCAAAGCCTAAACACTAAGCCATGTAACTGAAACCTGTTTAAACATCGTTATACTGGTGTCACAAATAGACTGCAAAAGGACACCACAGATATATTAGTCACATGACACATGGACTCAATATCGTTTCTCATATGGATATCCGAACAAGCTCAGTTGTACCAAAAACATTACAATTGCGGCCATTCTGATGTCATATTAAAATGGTGTTAAATAGCACATATCACCCATATAAAAATTTTATATAAAAATACATTTTTAAATTAGATTTTTATGATATTAGCAGTTTTTGCAATTCAAAAATAATGACGGTAAATCAATTTAGACTGTGATGGGTCTGTCACTGATGTGTGTTACTCTAGCCCCACATTAATAGCTCTTTCACAATAAAAGGTAGATGATGCTAGAGTAGATAGTTCAATCTTTGGTATAGAGCAATAGGGTTAATTGTGTGGGTAGGGGAGATGGGATTAAACAGGTGGTGACCATTGGACATTAAGAAGGGGCCCCTACATAGCAGTGGAACATATGGATTCCTGGAGGGGTTGATTTTAAGTTTTTTCTCAACCTGACCCAACTAGGTAACTATGATAAGGTATGATGTAAAATTGCTTAGAGGTCTACATGTATTTTCCTCCATAAGTCCAAATTTTTAGCTCCCACTTTAAAGATGCCTCTGCACTGTAAAGACAATCAACGGTTAATATTTCCGCTTCAGTAAACCGGAAATTATCGTCCAAGACCTTTGTATTCGTTTGGAGCTGGAAATGCTCAAGTCCTTTAGCAGATAAGTGAGCACTCTGCATTCCAGATACTTCCCATGACAGAGGTCTGTTCATACAGAGAGCTGATTATGTGACTTTATACCATTTAATAGTGCATGTTCCAAAAACACAAGCTGGTTCTGGAATACGGATCATCTCATCACTATGGTTTCTAATGTTATGGCTCTTTAAACCCACTACACAATGTGACAGCACTGTACAAACTAATAATCAATTGGCCTCTCTTTGGAGAGGCCAAACTTCCCCAAACCTTCACTATTAATAAACTTATTGCAATAAAAGACTATAGTTAAGAGCATATTTCAAATTCATTGTGCTGTAAAAGCTCGTTTTGGGGCTCATGTTACAGTACATTTTTCCCTTTGTATGCACAATACAGTTGTTACCAAGAATGAAGGTGTTTGGATCAAAATTCTGGTTACTTATTTAACCAGGCTTCTGCTACATTGTTTCAAGAATCTGAATCAACAGTGCAGAGAATAGAAATGGACAAATGGATACTGCGTTCAATTACAATTATATTGAAAAATTACTAAAAATATTGAGTGACTGACTTTCTTTCTATCATTGCTATGCATATTATAGCAGACCTCTTTTTTTATTTAGTGAGAATGTTGATATACGGGTTACTGTGTGTTTCCTTTAGTTTGTCTCGAATCTGTGAATGTACAGATGCACTGAATCTAGGATCTGGTTCAATATTTGGCCAGGATTCAGATTTTGTTTTAATCCAAATCCTTAAAATCATTTAAACTTTCCTTACGTGAACAAGGAAATCATAAATTTTTGAGTGTGCGGTTCTCTTTGCCCTTCCTTCCAATTACATCTACAAATACAGTACAGATTCTTTTAGGGATTCAGCTGAATCCCACAATAGTGGATTTGGTGCATCCCTACCTAAATGTTAATATAAAATCTTTCCGTTATAGATTGCTATTAAATTAATTGTACAGAGGCGGAGAACTATTTTAACTGTGTAAACCTGATTTTTCCACAAACTCCTTTGTAAGTACACAGAAAACAACTTTAGGAAGATATAGTAGCTCCCTACTTCCATAGTCGAAGCATAATCCCCCTCGCAACTGCTTTACATCCTCGTTAAACTGTCAGCAGGGCCCCTGTGCCCCATTGGTTGCATTTAAACACAGAGCAATGTTTATCCTCTCTGCTCTTCTCAACAATATTCCCTGACAGGGTCATAATTAGGTCTCAAAAAGTACATTCCTGATGGAAAGCTCTTCTTGTTTGATCCGGGTAATCATTTATAAAATGTTCTTGGATGCAAATGGGGTAACAACAGTGTAACCACATCAGAAGATTTATTGGAGGCCAAAGATGGAGTATTAGCAACAGAAAAATGCTTTGATTTACAGGACACAAGATAAATGATATGCATGGAAGAGATATTTTTAAGTCTTTAATTGCTTTATGATGTATAGCATTAAGATGCAATTTTTTGGGAAAAAAAATTTTTTTTTTGATATCTCTGCTGTTCAGTACATATCAAGACTTAGTTTTAGCATTCACGATTTGTTAAAGGGGACCCGTCACCTGAAAATTTACAAATCCTATTTTATCACATTAGTCAAGCAAAACAAACTTTAATTACACTGTATTAAATTATTTGAAACTTGCTTCCTTCTGTCTGGGAATTTATAATGATAGCAAGCAGACAGTAGCCATTTTGCGGACCCTGCAATTAAGGCAAGCCTTGCATCATCTCAAAATATTGTTTGTGCATCAGAATGGGGGACCTAATGTCCATCCCCACGCACTGGTTACACAATTAAGGCATAGAGGAGGGGCAGGTGATATTTGATTGACAGCTGAGATTTTTAAATGAGTTTACAACAGCTATGAGTGCTTTAATTAAAAAAAAAGAATTTGGATTTCATGTCTAATTTGAAAAAAGACTTTTGTTGTACAGATTTTTAGGTCTGGGTGACAGGTCCGCTTTAAATGGAAGAGAAAGACAACCGTATGGTGTCTATACAGGCTGGTACACTGAACTGCTGATCTGCATCGCTGCATGTAGGTGTTAATTTAAGAGAATGCATGTTTTACCAGTACCAATAATCATGGCCATATTTTGGTGCCTTATACCTACTGTATCTAAAAGTCTGTGCCCAATACCTAGAACACCATTATACTTGTTGTGCATGAGCTGTGGTGTCACTGCCAAGGTACCAGAAAACTGAAGCAGTTGGGATGCCTACTAAACTCCCTATTATACATGTAGGTATAGGATCTCTCATACAGAAACACAATAGCCAGAAAGCTCCCAATCATAGAGGCCATAATATGCAAACAACTCACAGGTGTGTATGCAAAAGTAGACATATGGGTGTACGCATGATTAGCAATAATATAAACTACAGCCAATTTATCTTTTGTGTTTAAATTTGCAAGTCAATGTGTGGGGTTGGGTGGTTCCAGCCAGTAAAAAAAAAAAGCACTGTGTGTGTGTGTATGTGAAGGGGATTCCCTTGGCAATGAATTAGTGGAATTATTCTTAATACTAATATTTATTTCCTTTTATCTTTGTCAAAAAGGACAAGAATAACTGTAGTAGAACTAGGTTCTATATCCTAGAATGCCAGACATACTGTTAGGAGAGGAGGACGCAATGGAAAAGATGAGTATAACCTAGCATCTCTGATCCTTCCAGCAGTAGATTACTGTTGTGTTTGGTAGCCGAGGATAAGGAGAGTATAACAGTGCTTTATTAGCAGGT
>CM044446.1:17704114-17733156 GCA_024363595.1 Xenopus borealis | reverse complement strand
TATATATATATATATATATATATATATATAAATATTAAGGATTTTAGATCTGATGGGTTTAGTTGAGAATTTGTTGATTATTTGGAATAAAATTTTTTCATTTCATCATAAGTCCTGTGAGTGCGGCGGCTACTTTTTTGAAGGATTTATATAAATATATATATATATATATATGTTTATTTATTTATTTTTTCGAACAAGTTCCCATTCTATTAGTTAGTGATACGGACACAAAAAAATAAATTTTACCACATGTTAAAATTCATTTTTAAGTGGCTTGTATGCAACAAATACACAACTAAACCCATCAGATTAATGTAGTATATGCTTCATTCTTACTACTTAATAAATAAAACCAACTGCCATGGAACAAATGCAACAAGA
Organism: Xenopus borealis; assembly: GCA_024363595.1. Taxonomy (NCBI): domain Eukaryota; kingdom Metazoa; phylum Chordata; class Amphibia; order Anura; family Pipidae; genus Xenopus; species Xenopus borealis. The sequence continues at coordinate 17,732,772 of CM044446.1, read as the reverse complement.
TATAAGAATATTGAGGAAAATTCATTATTCCTAGTGGCATATTTATCGAGGGGTAAACAGACCATTGAAAGCAAATTACTAGAGGAAAATGCTACAACTCAATACAAATGAAGGTTTGTTCAGCTTATAATAAACATGCCTTATTTTGTAGAATTTTTTGTTAATGTTAAACACCAACCTATTTCAGTTCAGACTTTTGTGGTTCAGCATTTGGAAACACCTTCACATCACATAAGACTAAATTTTAAAATCTTGATATATAATTTTTGTTTTTTTGTCATGTTCATCCAGCTAGAGATTTAAGACGGAATTTGTTTAATATAATAATCAATTTACAACAGCTAGAATTTGGGCTCTTAAAGGAGAACTAAACTCTAAAAATAAAAATGCATGAGTTGAAATGTTAGTGTGTAATACATTCTGGTTTGTCTTCCTGAATCACAACCCAATGAAATGGCAGGATGATCTTTCTAATTACATTAGCTCGCCTGACATGGTCACGGTGACATTTATTTTGAACTATAAAATGCACCCCTTTCCTGGCTAACTCCGTGCAGCCTACTTAATTTAAACATGGCAATAATCTGTATTCCTAGTCATATCACATACACCATGCTTCTCACGTGGGCCAAACTTTTCTGTTGATCCTGCTTATTGGATATACATAATTGTTAACCAGTTTGTACAATCTGACAACACATGGTTGACCAAATATTTTATCCCTGGACTGTTGTCATTTCCTCTAGATTAGAACATTTGGTCTGCACCTGCCATTTTGTTACCAAGGGGCAAATTTACTATTATTCCCCAAAAAGCCTACGAACTTATTCTAAATTCGATAAGCATTCGACTATCGAATAGTTTTAGACTATTATTTTGCTCGATGTTCGATTTCTCGATGAATTTGTACGATCGGATACCGATCGTTCGATTTCACGAAAAAAAAAACCGTGCTCTTTCCTTCGAACCTCCGGAAAATTTGTACGATTCAAACGATCGAAAGCTTTGATCGTACGAATGGTATTCGAGCAGGACTTAGTCATAGGCTTCTATTGCAATTCGGTAGGCTCAATCTGGCGAAGTAGGGATTAGAAGAATTAAAAAATTTTGATTCCTTCGATCATCGAATGATCAAATTATCAAATATTCGATCATTCGATCTATTCGATCATTCTTTCTATTCGATAATTCGGTATTTGATGACCGAAGAGGCCGAATTAGAATATTTGAATATCTGATTAAATTGTACGATCGTAATTCAATCATATTCAATCAAACTTCGATCTATTCACGTGAATTTTGGAAATCTGCCCCCAAGTGTTGAAGTCAGAATGCAGGCAGTGACAACATACAGTCTAGTGACCAGGATGATTTTTTTTTTCTGTTATCCTGTTCAATTCCCCTATGGTGCACTTTAGCTAGGCTATTTGGCTTATGGCTTTTTTTTTTTTAATTATCCGAGCAGTGGTCACAGCGCTACGAAATATGTTGGCGCTATAGAAATACATGATAATAATAATAATAATAATAATAATTTGACCCTCTAAAAGAGTGTCGGATATTGTACCACCACCATATGGGGGATCATTTACCTTTAAATGACCTTTTAGTATGATTTAGAAAGTTATTCTGCAAAAACTTGCATTTCTTTATTATTTTTGGTTTTCTGAGTTATTTACCAGCTCTCCAATTACCAGTTTCTGCAAACTGGTTAGTAGTGTCCGAAGTACCCAAGAAACGGTGTTCTGATTTGAATAAGAGACTAGAATATGAATAGGAGGGAGCAATAAAAAGTAGCAAAAACAATCCATTTGTATCCTTACAGATGATTTGATTGTAGATGGGATCACTGATCCCCCATTTTAAAGCTGGAAGAGCCGGAATGCAGCAAATTCAAAACTATAAAAATGAAGGCCTGCTGAAAAGTTGCTTAGAATTAGCCATTCTAGAATATAGAAAAAGTTAACTTAAAGGTGAAGCAACAATTAATAAGCTTCAAAGAATCTTTATGGGAGCACCCCAATCTCATCCTAGCTCTGTCACCAAGTAGTTTGACAGCTCTGACAATCTTTTAATCTTTAAAAAATATTTCTGAAATTTAGAGATCTCTCTTTAAAAACGCCCTTATGTCAAAAGAATCACACTTAAGTTTCTATATACCATACCAGGGGTGTCCAACCTGCAGCCCGACTGCTGCATGTGGCCCAGGATGGATGTGAATGCGGTCCAGCTTGAAATGCTTGGTTCCAAGAAAATGTCAAAATAATATACTTCTATTTACTACAATATCCAGGTGTCCCATATTCCAGTGTATAGTTCCATCTTGTTATCCAACTGGTATTTTAGCTCTTTTGTGTGTATTTTTATGTGTATTTTCTTTTACAAATCAAAAGTGTGTGTGTCTCATGTGTGGCCCCAGACAATTTTTCTTTTTCCATTGTGGGCCAGAAAAGCCAAAAGTTTGGACACCCATTCTATTTACAGCTTGTGCCAAAGAGGAAATGTGTCCAATGTGCCACTTTATCCCCCAAAAGCTTGGTGGCCCAAATGAAAAGGAGATGGATACAAATGGAAGTTACAGACCTATACAGCAAAATCCCTCACGTGTCGACTCCTGGGCCTAATAAATAAGCAATTTGTAATCAGCAGGATAAATATCCTAAATAGGCTGCAATTAAATATACATCAATATAAGAAAGCTGAAATGCATTCCTAATGATTCATAAGCCCAGTGGAACAGTAATGGAAAATGTATCCATATGAATGTATAATTAATTTGGCAGATGTTTAATTGTGACCATATAAAACTGTGTTCCCAGAAGCACCAGAACATCTAAAATCCACATTAGCTAAGGCTACTGTATCATGTGAGAATTTAGGAATACGTTTAATAATGCTTGTAATGACCAGTGGAGCCCTTCTGTACCGATCAGTCACTAGTTGGATTAGAGTGGTCCTGGGTTCTTCATGATACCGGAACCTAAGATTAAAGCCATGTCCTAATTAGAGGAAAGCTGATCTCTATGTGTTTGCATAGACATTTCTGTCAGACTTCTTCTTGCTGTAGCACACTAATCCATAATTGTGATTTATTGGCTTGAAAGGTAGACATCAATTCTGACACTCTATGCAATTACAAGAACAGATCAGTATGCGACTGCAATTTTGGATTCTCGTGTCTAGTTTGACCTTGAACAAGTGGCCTGTAGACCAAATCTGGAAAGGTATGGAGTTAACAGGCAGAGCACCCCAGCATTGCATGAGAGAAGAATTAGCCAGAGCTGGTTTATGACTGATCCCCAATAGATCATGTAGGTGTTGTGGCTCCTATCTGGATAGTCCTATGGCAATTGCATTGGGAAAATAATTAAAAAGACCTTGGACTCTGATTCAACTTTCAAGCAGTATAATGATCCTAAAAAAAGTTGTGCGTTATACTGGAGAGGCTCAAGACCAAAAATATGAATGCTCTACAACAGGGGTCCCCAACCTTTTTTACTCGTGAGCCACATTTAAATTTAAAAAAGATTTGGAGAGCAACACAAGCATGAAAAAGTCTATGTGGATGTCAAATAAGAGCTCTGATTGGCTTTTTGGTAACCCCTATATGGACTGGCAGCCTACAGGAGAGAATGTTTGGCAGGACATCTGTTTTTTATGCAACTAAAACTTTCCTCTAAGCCAGTAATTAAAATATAAGCATCTGCTTTGAGGCCACTGGGAGCAACATCCAAGGGTTTGGAGAGCAACATGTTGCTCGCGAGCTACTGGTTGGGGATCACTGCTCTACAAAGTGCAAACCTTGATTTCAATACAAATGTGGTATTATTTGAAAATTGAGATGCACAAGTATCATCCAAATAATCTGAACAACCTGAAATAGGTCCAATACATACACAAATCTATATACTGTACTTGCCTTCATATACTAAAGTGCAAGGAATAAATCTTTAGCTAAATGGCATATTTCAATGAACAACAGTATTTCAATTCAACAACACAGTGTCTCACTAAATAAATAATCCCACATCACAAAGAACAGAATTTTAATGTGGAATTTGTTGTTCAATAAAATGAGAGCGTTGGTAAAGGATATAAAATATGTTTCCAAGGGAATGCATATTGAAAAAGCTGGTCATAGAAGTCCATGATACCTGGACACCTGGATACCTGGATATCCCACATAATTAGGATTCTGAGAAGCGATTTAGCAAAGAGGTTTTACTATTTGCTAAGAATGGAGAAATGGGCCCATGCAAGCTATATATTTATTCACACAAGCAACTGAAAGTCTTTTCATGCAATATCAGACATGTGTTTGCTATTGGCATATTGACTACATAATCATTCTGATTAGTCATTATTAGTAGAACACAATTAAAGTTAACATATCTGATCTCTATATCCATTGGGGATAGTATTGTGCAGGTATTATTGGGCTTTATGTTTTTTTACTCCTTGCTGTTAATAAACATTTAGGAAAAAAACTAGCAGAGAACATCTGTCTAGGTTATGGTCTAGATCAAGGGTACCTGTGAGTGGGAACCAAATATGGATCACCAAGCTGTTTAGGGTGAATCACCACTGATCATTTACTGAAATAAGGGTTCCAACAGCAATCTATTGATAGTGGGAAATGTTTCACACTTTAACATTGACAGGCACCAGAAAATGCTTGTCACAGCATCAAAGACATACACAAAAATCTGAGTCTACAGATTCTATGGGTTTAAAAGACAAAATATCCTTTATACTATGCTATATCTTGGTATATCTGTTCTCTCTGAGGATTCAGCAATACCATTCCATATGGGGCAAATGTGAATGACATATTTACTGGCATGGAGGCACATGTTGAAGGAGGAAAGTGGCAGCTGGAGGAAAGTGCAGGGTTGATTTAGGGAATCTTTTCCTCAAGAACAGGCATGTATGGGGGAGCAGGGCTAAGAAGGGTCTGTACAGAGTCATGTGAAGTTGTAATAGGGAAATTAGCTCTACTGTGGCAGGGTAGGAAGAGAGTGATTAATCTCAGTGCCAACTAAAATATGGGCTCTATATAAACACAACATTTTTTTTTTTACAGGAGCCTACGTAGAAATAAAATACGCAAAATCAGAAAAGGTGCGCTTTCCCAGATGAACAAGTTGGTAGACCTGTGAGTATCGGTCTTTTCTCATTTTTCAATTCCACAAATCATCACTACCGAAAATTAGGGAAGGTTATGTAGTGCCAACGTCCCACAATGGCGGCGCCCATGGCCGCGATGACGTAATGCGCCTGCGCCATTTTGGCGTGAAATTTAAATATTTAAAGGCGCATTGGACGCCATTAAGGTGCCCAATTATAGGATTCTATTGCTATTGATCCTGGGTGTGTTTTTGTTCCTGTTTTGATGTATTTGATCATTGCCTGGACTTTGTATTGTTTTGTTCCTGCTAATACAACCATTTGCCTGGACTCGTTTCCTGCCTGATCCTTGCCGGTGCTACGCTATTGGACCCTTTAACCCCTGGGCTTCCTCCTTGGTCCCAACTGCTTCCTAGGGCGCCTACTAGGCCTACCCTGACACCCAGATGAGGATCATCCTAAACAACCTAAAATAATACAGACAAATACAGAATGAGATATTGCCATATCTCATTCCTTCAGCCAGACACATCTAGTAACAGTGGTATTACGAAAAGCTTCATGCACACATCTTGGCTGATATTTATCTAGACAAACAGATAGAAATTATGAGCTGACTAATTTGGTCTCTTTCTTCTGTGAGCAGAGACCTGTCATTGAACCAGCTTGTGGAGCTGACACCCTCTTTGTTCACTAACCTGCGGGACCTCCAGCTGTTGTGAGTGTTACATATTCATTTGAATGTTTGTAGATGGACACTATCTAAATCTCCTACAACGAACCAGTTAAATGTCACAGAAGCATCTTGGTGTTAGAGTTAGTATGTGGAAGTCAGTTAAAGAATCTGTTTGTTCTGTGTTTGAATCCAAAGCTCATGTTAAGTCAAATGTTTAAGTTTAAACAAAATGCAACACTTGACAGCAGAGGCATTGGGGGGGTTTCACTCAAACATTTGTTCAGAACCCCCATATTTCTTAACAAGCTCTATAAGTCATCATTCACCCTGAGATTTCACTATAACTGGTGTACAGCCTAATCCGACCTTCCCTACCTTTGGGCTGCAAAAAGATTGGGTGTAGAAGCCTGGAAATGGTTGTGATTAAAATCAGAACACCAGGCTGGAATATAGCATTGCCTAATTGCCTTTATTTACTTTTTAGGAACATTTCCTTCAACCCTTTGCAACACATCCAGAAAAATCAGTTTGATCTACTCTCTAACCTACAGTCCTTGTAAGTACCTCTGTCACTGGCACTTTTCTTTCCCTCCACTGCCATGAAACCTCTAAATAAGAAATGTAATCAATTATATGATTATTATTGAATAGTTTAAACATTGTATACTATCATTTATTTACACTAACATGTCGAAAATAACTAACTGTCTAAATAAAATCTGTAAATATAAAGAGATACAAAGCATCACTAATGGTGATGGATTCATACGGTTTACAAGTGAAAAGGCTGGGCATGAGAACTGTTTTCCTGGCACCAAGCTTGGGATCTACTGTTTATCCTAAATCATGGTCCATGAATGCATTTCTTTTATTCCGCAGTGAGCTGGCTCATTGCTACAGCCTACATTCCTAGCCCCACAGGCAGATTACGTTTGCTGTATACCACCTGACTTTTTCTGATTTGTGCATATTGCAATGTGACATGTAAATCCATAAGGCAGAACACAAATACTTACCCAGATATAGGAGTTGGATTGTACCTAAAAATTGCTCAGAAGGCCTAGGCCCTAACAGACCAGTATGGGACAATTCCCACCAGGCCAATTCAAGTTCCACCTTTCAAGTCTATATACAGGTATGGGGCCTTTTTCGAGAATGCTCGGGACCTTGGGCTTTCTGCATAGCGAATAATTATATATTATTTTTGATCAAGTACAAGCTATGATTTTATTATGATAGAGAAAAGGGAATCATTTTTAAAAACTTGGATTATTTGATTATAATAGAGTCTCAGACAGCCTTTCTGTAATTCGGAACTTTTCCCAGATAACAGATTCCATAACCTGCTAGTTGATCCAAAGGAAGGGAAAAGCCTATTTGAAGCCTCTCCAATTTGCCTCAGAGGGGGAAAAATTTCATTCCCGACTTCAAGATGAAAATCGGACTAGTCCCTGGATCAACTTGTACTATGATCTATCTCACATAACCCTGTATTCTCTCACTTGCTAAAAAGCCATCCAACCCCTTCTTAGAGTTAATGTATCAGCCTGTACAACTGATTCGGAGAGAGAATCTGTCCCATTCTGCCAAAAAACATACAAAATGCACAAAACACAAGTCAATAGGCATTATTTTTTTCCCAACCGGGTTTTTTTTTTCTTTGGTGACTTTTTTGTTTTGGCAACAATTTTGTTTTTTGTTTGAAAAAAATTGCCAGTAATGCATCACTTTGAAGCAATATGTAATTAATACAAATATCCATGATACTGATCAAGAATAGGGAAGCACACCACTAGCTTGACATTAGAATGCAAATTATTAAAATAGGTTAGGTGTTTGATGGCATGAATAAACAAAAAATTTATATTACAGTAAAGATGTCAGCTGATTGTTCCGCAGTTAAAACTCATTTTGATTTAATGGATCAGTACAGTTGATTGACTTTCAGGTCATCCCCATATGCAGAGACCAAGGATACGTTGCATAATTTGCCAAAAGCTTTCAATTTTAGTAGAACACAATGTATTTAAGAGTCAATGTGATGGAGCCTGGACCTTAATCTATGCAGGTGAAGGCTGGTTAAGGCTTAACGCTTGATTTGAAACACTGTGACATGCTCTCAATGGAATTCATTCCATTATTCATTTTCCTTGACAGAATCATGGAAGGTATAGAGATTCCCAACATTCATAATCGTATGTTCTCCAGCCTTGTCAATCTCTCTCACATGTAAGTATGAGGAGAGGCTTTCACAGACAACAGTTTGAGCTTAAGACAATCCTTCAACATCAACAGACTTCTATGCTTTTCCCTGTGTGTTGTTTAAGACTTGCATCCTTTAAATTGGTGGCTTCCAATCATTCCTTAAACAAGCTTTCCTATTTTATTTCCCTTTCCAAAAGCTATTTTAAGAAGTTCCAGTATTGCAGTTATGCTCCTCATGTGCGCAGCTGTAAGCCCAATAGCGATGGCATCTCTTCCTTTGAGAACCTTCTGGCCAACATCTTGCTCCGTGTCTTTGTGTGGGTGATGGCCTGTGTCACCTGTTTTGGGAACCTCTTTGTCATCTGCATGAGGTCTTTCATTGTCACAGAGAACTGCCAGCATACAATGTCCATCAAATCTCTGTGTTGTAAGTATTTGCATCAGTATTAATAGTAGCTAAAGTGTAAATGTAGCAGTAAAGCACAAGAGCCCATTTTATAAATTAAAATAGGAACTTTCTTGATTGATACATCACTGCACTAGTAGATGTATCAATCAAGTAGCGGAATAACCATCTCCTGGGATTCACATGGTGTCTCCCTTGGTAGTATGGTACTTGCACATTGGTAATTTTATCCTGATGAAGGGAGGTTGTACCCCCCTGTCATGCCAGGGCCATCGGGCACTGGCATTTTAAAAGTTAACTGTAATTACTCAGTCAAAGTCTCACACAGAGACCCTTGATTGTATCTGTCACCAGGGGGGCTGTAGAAAGGTGAGAACGATATCTGCATAGACGATCTGGAACCAAATCAGTGGGACCTGGAAGCTAGGCAATCTGTTCTTTGATCAGCTGATCAAAGAACAGAGCTGTGGACCTGGAGCAGCAGGGGGGTGGATAGCTAGTAGAAAATTATGGGTTATAGGAAAATATCCATAACTCCTGTGTCATAGGATTCACCACTTCATAACTTACATATCGGTTATGAGGAGGTCACAAGCTTCCTAACAATACCAAACAGTGCCAGCCTATACCCACCGGTTTGGAGGGCTGGTTTCTGGGGGACTGGAAAATGGGAACCTATTAGTGTTTGGTATTGTTCTGTTTGCCCACATATGGATCACAGCCTGCCCATGTTTTTATTATAGTATTGGGTACTGGCAAGTACCCATATTATATTAAAGGATATTTGGGAATATTGCCTGAGTGTAGCAGACCCCCTGCAGGGGGTCGTAAATGACATGTCCTTGGCACTCCTACCTCCTGCATAAGGTAATGAGGGGAGTGTCCCAGCAGGGAATAAAAAGGTGACATTCCTAATATCTGGTGGTCATACAAGGAGGCTTCATTTTCCAAGTGAATTGTATTTCCAGTTTTCTACTCGTGCCTCAGAGGATACATTGATAACTTCCAAACTTGGAAAACAAAGACAAGAGGGTTCCTTGGGGTGTCGCGCAAGACGTGCGGCATCCAGGAGCCCACAGCTAACCAGTTCGGAAAAAAGTACAAAATAAATAAAACTTAACTTTTAATAACTGTAAGTAAAATCCCTATGCATGGTGCGCCAACTATTAGACTCACTGGTCCGTGTGTCTCATGGAGCAGTGCAGGACAGTGTCCTTAAAATACATATATTTAAAAGCTATAGGCAAGGATGGAACATTGAGGACAAAGGAAGTATCAAAATATATACCCTGTGTTCTGTAGCGCTATACCCTAATGACCTTGATAGTAGCAGTGTCCACATGTGCTCATGTCTAGCACTCAAAGTTAACAGTGGACTTGTACCATACCACTGCTATTCTAATGCAGCTGGTTTGGAATGAGGTCAGGGATTGTGCTACATCAACAGAGTGTAGTGAATTATGCAACTCAGTTGCAGGTATCGGCGCCCATCAACCCTCCCTCGTGAGGTAAATCCCCAATGGGCACTATCTCCTGTACTAAAGGGAAGCGAGCAGCAAAGGGTGTGTGCCATATGCTACTAGTACACGCTCACTTGCTCCTTAGCGGTAGTTGATATCCGGCGCCCCTCTCCCTCCCTTCCGAACCAGAACCCCATTTGCCTCAGGCCAAATAATGTCGGGAGCGGGTGGATGAAGCTTCCGCCTGTGTGCCGACCTGTGTATATGCGCAACTCAGTTGCGTGGTTAAGTAACCGGTGCCCTCCACCCTTCCAATATCTTTCCCAAGGTGAGCCTGCCTAGCTACGTGGGGAACTGGTGGGAGCTGATCCCCCAAAGTTCCACCTATGCCGCTGCCCTACGCGTTTCGCCGAGATGTCGGCTTCCTCAGGGGCATAAGTCAACTTCCAAACTTGGTAAAGTAAGGGTTTTCTTTGTATTTTTACTCCTTTTTATTTTATTTACTGTTTTGCAATAATATGTCATTTTTGTAATACCATTTCTATATACATATGCACTGTTTCTTGTAATTATTAAATATCATTTAATACGTTAGTCCTTGTGCTCTAAATGAACTCATAGCCCATATGAATGCTCGTGCCTAAGTGTATGAACTCTCTGTATGTGTGAAAAGGGAAAGTTGCCTATTTGTATGTTTGATAACTAGTACGGCTAGCAGGAAAGTGTGTTTGAGTGTGAATTAACCCTTTGGCTGCTGGAGTGCTTGTTAGACTAGTAGGATCTTACCCTGACTAACTATCATAGGAGAGAGTGTTTGATGTATTGTGTAGTGTGAGTTATTACCTGTTGTAGAGGGCAGGGGAATAGTCACATTAGGTTTCTATCGCCTGTTAATGATAGATGGTGGCAGCGAATGAACTTTGTGGGTGTTGGTGTGTTTGGGGGTGTCTGATGTTAGTCTAACCTGTGTGTAAGGTGATTGAGAGACTGATTGTAACCCCTTGTAGCCAAACCCAAGAGTAAAGTGTGGTGGAGCCAAGTGGTTTTCGTGACACCCCCGAAATGTTGAAGTTGAAGTTGGTGGTTGAATAAAAGGAAAGGGGAATTCCCCCACTGAAGAAATAAGTGAGTGCGGATCCATTATTGGGAATTGCTGTCTCCCTTGGTAGATCATTAGTAAGAGATGATGGCAAACCATTTAGGCTTTGCACAGCTTCCAATCCAAGTGCAATGGCCATTGGTTACCTGTGATTGGAACACGTTAAACAGTCGGTTGTGCTGTGTGGGTGAGAGGTTGATCTATATGCATAGAGGGCAATGGTAATTGGGTATTGGGTATTTATCGGCTCCTGGTTTCCACAACTGAATGTGTGTTCTAAGAAGGTTATGTCTAGTGATGGGCGAATCTAGGCAGATTCACTTTGCCGAAAGATTTGTGAATTTATAGCGAAAATCGCAAAAAATTTGCGAAACAACACGCGTCTCGTTTTTGACACGCATCGTTTCGGCACTCGTGCCGTCGTTTTCGAATTTTTGCGGGTGTTTTGCTGGCGAATTTGCGGCTGGCAAATAAATTCACCCATCCCCACTGCAGAGTATTATACTTCTGTGCACCCCCCTCAGCACTGTATATTTTCAAGATATCATCATGGTAACAGTGTTAAGCCATGAAAATCTTCTCTTAGATACACTTCCTTCAGATAAATATGCCACATATATGCCCCAGATATGTATGGATTGTAACTGTATTAGAATAAAACAAAATACCACTTTGGGAGAGAAGACTACTGAACAATTCCAAGATGGGGGGGGGGGATTTTGTGAGTTAGAAATGCAGAAAGAGATGGAGCAGCCGACAGTGAGAGGAGACCATCTGGTGCAGTAAGGACTGTATATAATACAGTCCCTACTACACCAGGTAGTCTCATCTCACTGCCGGCTGCTTCTTCTCTCTGCATTTCTACAGCACAATATAATACAATATAGCCCTACTGATTAACCTGTGCTGTAAACTGTGTTATTGTCAGGGCCGGATTTAGATAGAGGGTGCTCCTAGACCCACTGTCATTTGTCACCCCTGTCCCCTCCCTTATTTTCATCATCGGGATGGAGCAATGGGAATTGGCACACGGTAAATTTACATTTCTGAACCAAATGTGGATGTGGTTGGGCAGCATGCCACTCCTAAGATCCTGCCGCACCTAGGTCCGGGCCTAGGTGGCCTCTCCACAAATCTGGGCCTGGTTATTGTAAGAATATCTTGAGAATACTTAATATTCTATTGAGGCTATAGGGCTTTTAGGACTACTTCACCAGTATGATAATCAACATATATTTATCTAAGCATGCATATTCATTAAGGGAATAACCAGCTCCTGGCTCCCACAACTTTAAAGGGTCCCCAAACCATAAAGGTAGCAACCAATTCCCAAAGATACCCAAATTGCCCATCCTTCAGGACTCTATACTCCTGAGTCCCCGGCAACCGATGGGTCTGCTGCACACATTTATGAAAGAGATACCCCAAAAATGTTTTCTCAAATGCCATTAGAAATGTAATAGGTTTGTTACTACCATGTCCAAACCTACAGCAGTGATTGTTGGTGACAGAGATTAAGAAGAAAGGGGTTAAAAATCCTTTAGCGTGGAATAAAGAGCCCCCTGTTGGTTTCACACCTCCACACAGTTATAATTAGGCTTTTTGCAAGATGAACAAGTGCAGTACAAAAGGTGCTAAACAAAACCCACATAGTGCCAATTCATGGGGAGGTTAAAGAGAGGCATTTGCTTCTATAAACTACAGCTAGTCACACTCACACATGAAGCATTCAGCTGCCTTTTATATTCACAAGATAGGGAATGTGCTAAGTGCAGTTCAGTGCACAGCTAGACAGACAGACACATTGCCAATTTGGCTTGGACAGAACAGGCAGAACATGGATTCTTAATCTGAGTGTTGCTGGTATGTATTTGTGCAGTATAAAGAGGAATATGCATTAAGGTCAAGCCAAGACTTGCAGACTTTGAATGGGTTTTTCTTGCTACCAATTCAACCACTTATGCTTCTAGACTTGAGGCTTACACTCCAGAAAATTACTGTATTACAACTTTTAGCATGCCTATCCCTTGATTATATGTTGGAGTATGCTGCGATCTGTAGTCCAGTAAAATCTGAAGCCCAACAAATTTCAGCAGTCATCTCCTGGGATTTACAGCTGGAAACTCCAGGTTGGATATGTTTTAGTACTGGGTAGATTTAGCACACTAGGGCACATCTACTAACAGTTGCTAAATTGCACGTGCCCAACAACCAATGATCAGTCTTATTACACTTACAAAAGATAATCCAATATTGGATTAGTTGGTGTGGACAACTGCTCTGGGGCACATGACTAACTATAGTTAATAAAACAGCTCCATAGAAGAGCAAATGTACACAGGGCCAGCTGCTGGCTGGGGATGATATAGCCAGTGTCAGACTGGCCCACCGGGAAACCAGGAAAACTTCCGGTGGGCCTAGGTGTCAGTGGGCCTCTTGCTTCAAAAAATTTTGCATATTTCAAGGTCATTCCCTATTTATGGGAACAAAGAGGCTTAATAAAGGAAGAACAGAGTATAGTACAGCATGTCGTTAAAAGAGAGTAGGAGAACATAAAGGTTGAGTGAGGAGAGGAGGTACAGTATAATAGTTTGGAAAGTGGGCCCTCAGCCTATGGTGGGCCCCTCGGATCCCAGTCCGACACTGGATATAGCAGCAAATCTGATGTTCTTGAGTAGGTGTTTAGTTCTAGCTTTGGGTGAATTCCCAACACCTGTACCCTTTTCCCCTAAATCCACCTTTACCATTCTATCACTAAGATCTCTTATGGGCAGGAGCATTATCCCTCTTGGTCCCCCTAAAAAGCACATTGTTTCTATAACATGGCAGTGGGTGTGTTTGCTACCAGCCAAGATTGTTACTACTCTGCTAATTCCAGCCATTATTTTGCATTACTGTGTTCCAAGTTCTACATTCCAATGTGATCTGGCCCTTAAGCTTTGGGTTTTTGCCTAGAGTTCAGCACCCATTTGTTATACTGAGGATAACGCTTTGTTTGCAAAGCACAAACTCTGTATGTGTATCCCACACCTCTGACTTAATCATAGATACACACATTTATCTCTTGTGGAGCAGAATTTACAATGGGCAAAAATAGCCACATGCCATACAGACACTTTACAGTGTCTCTGCATTCAGTCTAAATGTACCTTGTGGGAATAACTGTTTTATTCTGTATGGAACCAGAAGGAATAAAACTGGGGCAAAATTAAACAATACATTCTACTATGTACAGAAAAGCAAATATGCAGCATATGATGGTCATTAATAAAAGGAACAAACAGATATAAAATCATCAAGAAGATAAAAAAAAACAAGTAGGAAAACTGTACCTTATGGGCTTGTTGTACCAGGGTACCAATTGGTATCAGGTCAAAGTTTAATCCATTGCTCTGTTGCAGTTTAAAAGAAAAAGTCTATAATACTTTGTGCTTTGTCCTTCATACTGCTCTGGTTTCTATGCAGCCATGGAATGTGCACCTGAATTAATTGCTCATTAGATCTGCACCACCTGTAGTTTATTGGCATTCCATTTTAAAGGGAAAGAGTTACATTTGTTGGACTAATACTGGACCTACATGTAAATGTTTATTTTGCATTGCTCAGTAGAAATTAATCAATTTGCTGTTTGTGTCCCTAAATTGGTACAGTATAACATCAATTATATTAAGCTAAAATAAATGATAAAATAAGCTGAAATAGAGTGGAAGACACCTTAAATAAGATAGATGTTCCTGCCTTCCAGGATTGATTTATACAAGTGCTGCCCTTATCTTTGGAACCATCCATGGACCACATGCATCTATGGGGTTTCAGTGCTGTTTGGGTGCAGAGCACAGAGCTGTTGGTGCAAGGCAACCCTGTATTTAATAATAAACAAAGCAGTTGGTAATCTCTTCTGTGCTTTGCAGCTGATGACAATTCCTGTCTAATAGTAACCATACACGTAGAGATCCGTTTGTTTGGCAATGTCGCCAAATGAACAGATCTCTCCCCAATATGCCCACATTAAAGCGATACTGACACGTTCCTATAAAAATCAACGGAACATGTCGGTATAAAGTAAATGCTGCACAAGGAATCATTTCCCGCAAAGCCGCTCGAAGCCCGGGAAACCCTCAGTTCACCCGACCCTCCAACACAACTAAAATTCCTTCTGAGTCGTTTCAGTGACGCTGGGCTGGGGGTGGCTTTGCAGGGAGGAAATTGAGTAAAATGATTCCTTGTGCAAAATTTACTTTATACTGACACATTCCTATGATTTATATAGGAACATGTCAGAATAGCTTTAAAGTGGGTGATAGGATGATCTGATCGTGGGCCCTAGAGCCCAACTATCAGATCATAATTCGGGCAGTCGGATTGCGGGAGTGCATCAACGAACAGATGCAGCCGCGATCCAACAGGATTTTTAACTCTGTCTGATTGACTTTTGGATGCCAGCACTTATTGCCGGCATCGGAAAAAAAACCAGACACCAGCAATGGGCGCCGACTTCCAGAAACGGACACACGCGTCCAAAACAATATGTGGGATAATTTTCGCCAGGGTGAAATTTCGCCAGCGTGTCACGAATTTATTCACCTGCGTCGAATCGCGGATGTAGCCACCGAACGCAGGTTGTGACGCAACATTCTGCATTTTTCCTGCGTTCGGCGCCTACATGGGCTTGTTTGAGTATATCCCCATTGAGAAGAATTGCTTGCGTCCATTCCTACGCTCCTCTGAGGCTGAACGCAGCAAAACGGAATGCAGGGAAAAATGCTTGTGAGTAAGAGCCCTAAAAAGTGGCAACCCTATACCCATGTGCTTAAAAAAACAGTGCTGGTGAACACAGGAAAAGCAATACATAAAGATCCTCACATTCTGGGAGCCTGAGGCTTACACATGAAAAAATTTGATTGGTGGCTTTTGCTACATTATAATGTCTCCTGTTGTTTCTGCAGGTGCAGACTGTCTTATGGGATTTTATCTCTTCTGCCTGGGAGCCTTCGATATAAAGTTCCAGGGGGAGTACAATAAACATGCCCAGGCCTGGATGGAGAGCTGGGAGTGTAAGCTGGTGGGCTCCTTGGCAATGCTATCCTCTGAGGTTTCCGTCATGATGCTGACTTACATGACTCTGGAGAAATACCTGTGCATCGTGTTTCCATTCAGCCACTTTCGGGCAGGGCGAGGGCAAACCTTATGCACTTTGACTGCCATATGGGGGCTCGGATTCTTCATCACGATTATCCCCTTCTTCAGTTATGATACCTTTGGGAACTTCTATGGGCGAAATGGTGTGTGTTTCCCACTGCAGTCAGACAGCACAGAAAAATATGGAGCCCGGAGCTATTCTGTCAGCATATTCCTTGGTAAGAAGTAGTAAATATATACATAACTACTTAGAAAATATATATATTTATATATATATATAGACAAATGCAAGAGGTCCTCTGCACTCAACCCATTATCAATATATTTAAGACATTGAGACATTCTGTGCATACAGCTACTAAAAAATGGCTTACCCTTTAAACAACAGGGATTGTTTGTTCATATATTGCAATATATTTAAGCTGGCCAACTACGTCAAAGTCATCCCATATCTGGCCAGTCCTACGCTCAATTTTCATCTGATTCATTAAGAATTCCATTACTTCATTAAACATTTTACAAAGGGACTAAGTTTTACCTGCAACTTACTTGCTGCTTTCAAAGTAAAACTCCCAATCATGGATGCCCTTTTAGGGAGTTTTACTTTTACTTTTACTTCATTCGATAAGCACGTGCCTGGGGACAGTCTGTGCTCTGTACCTTGTGACAGAATAGGGATTGGGAGACAGGACATAAAGGTCCTTCTGTCCTTCAAAAAACTGTGCTGGATGACAGATCATGCCCCTCAGTGCATACATGGCCCCTAGCATACATGGTCTGGCAGAGCTCTGCACTGTAAAATTTTGTGTCCCAAAACCCAGAACAACACCAAAGTCCCAGTCTCGGCTCACTTTTCAAACTATAACTACTGCCATGTGCTTCGGGGGGAGCCCTCCTCTATTCAGATGCCGCCAGGTCTTAATGTGGATCAAAGAGAGAGTTCTGGGCAGGCAAGGGAACCGTAACTTTTATTTAAAGGAATTGTTCAGTATAGAAGTAGAAAATGGGTAAATAGAAAGACTGTGCAAAATAAAACATGTTTTCAATATAGTTAGTTAGGCAAAAATGTAATGTATAAAGGCTGGAGTGACTGTAAGTCTAACGTAAGAGAACAGGACACTACTTCTTGCTTTTCAGCTCTCTTTTGTTTACACTGACTGGTTACCCTGGTTACCAGGCAGTAACCAATCAGTGACTTGAGGGAGGGCCACATTGGTCATAACTGTTGCTTTTGAATCTGAGCTGAATGCTGATGATCACTTGCAAATAGGGTTGCCACCTTTTCCTGAAGAAAATACCGGCCTTCCTATATATTTATAATTTTTTCCTATTAATAACATTGGGATCAACCATCATAAAATACCGGCCAGGTGGCAACCCTACTTGCAAACTCACTGAACAGTTTTGTCCCATGTGGCCCCCCTTGAAGTCGCTGACTTACTCAGATTTAGGGAGCTGAAAAGCAGGAAGTTGGATTCTGTCTATTATATTAGACATCCAGTCACTCCAACTTTTATATTTTGCATTTTTCCCTGACTAACTATATTAGAAACATTTTTTATTTTGCACAGCCTATCTATCTACCCAGTTTTTAATTCTACCCTGAACTGTTACTTTAAGGGAGATACCAATCGGGCAGAGCAATATAAAATAGGGGATAGTTGAGTCACAGGCCAAGTCAAATACAACAGTAGCGAAGTACAGATTCCCAATCCAAGAGAATAGTCAGAAACAGGCTAAGGTCAGGACAGGCAGCAACTTAGATAATTGTGAATGTTAGAACGCCATTATGGCAGAGCTCACCCCATGCAGCGTGTCCTGGTTTGGCCGCAGCTATATCGATGCCACCGGGTTCTCGTCCCATGCAATTCAAACCATGTAAGACTGTTATTCTACCTTTCAGCGCCGGCCCGAAAAGATGAATACGATTGATAACATCTTGGCTTTATTTCTTCACACAGTGCGAATACATGTTACAGTGGGTGTGCTACCAACCTACACGTTTCGTGTGTATTTGACCCTGAGGAAGTGCCGAATACACAGGCACGAAACGCGTAGGTTGGTAGCAAGGCAAGGTCAAAAACAGATGAATCACACTTGGAATCGCACCCAGGAACTGTAAAAAAATCAAACTACATTGGGCAGCATGTATTTGATCGCGGCCCCTTTAAATATTCTCATATGCACCTTGTATTGAAATTCATTCTAGTTAGGGAATGGGAGAAGCAAGGCCTACATGACTGCCCCCACCGCTTATAATGAATACAGTGTTGCCAAACACAGGCAGTGCAGTATCCATGCAAGGCAGTGAAAAACATGCAAAGAGTGAAAAACATGGCGGCTTGTGTCTATTTTTATACTTTACCCTGCACTGCTGTCAGTAAATGGGCCTGTATGATACAATAGCAGAGATTCTAAAGAAGCTTTTTCTCCCAAGTCCTCCCACAATATAACAGCACTATTGATATTATCCAGGTGGCTCCAAACATTCTTGTTCTGTATATATTTACACAGCCAACCCACTTGGCAGCCTGAACAGTAGTAATGCCATGGATTATCATTGAAATTAATTCTGTTGACCCCCCCACGGTAATACCAACTAAAGTCATGTCAGTGCAGTTGAAGAGGAGACTGGCAATTTTTTTATGAAGAAGAACAAAGTGCAATAGGGAAAAACTCATATAAAGGATTTGATCCTAGAGCTAAAACTTTATAGGAATATGTTAGAAACAGGGATGCACCAATTCCAGGATTTGGTTTGGGATTCGGCATTTATCAGCAGGATTCAGATTCAATCCAAATCCGAATGCTAATTTGAAAATCCTAATTAGGGGTGGGGGGGGGGATTGTGTGACTTTTTTGCCACAAAACAAGGAAGTAAAAAACGTTTTCCTCTTCTCACCCCTAATCTGCATATGCAAATTAGGATTCGGTTCGGTACTTGGCCGAATCTGTCACAAAGGATTTGGGGGTTCAATCGAATCCAAAATAGTGAACTAGCTGCATCCCTAATTAGAAAGTGTATTGAAATTAATCAGCGGTTCATAAAATAATCAGAGGTACTATAGTTGTGCAATCATATTAACAATGTAGATAATTAAGAACATTATGGGGCAAATTCATTATTGCGCGAAGCGTCTAACACTAGCGCTAATTCGCCACCGTGACGTCAATTCGTAACTTCGGAAATTCACTAACACCGGCTCTGGCGAATTTACGCTAGCGAAGTAGATACGAAGGATCGTAAATTCGAAAATTAACTAAGATGAACATTTTCCTGAACGTTAGCACTTATGTTAGACATTACTTCGCCTGGTCAGACGAGGCGAAGTTCAATAGGAGGTTGAAAAAAAAATTTTAATTTTTTTTCTGTCCCAAAAAAACGCTGGCGTATTTTAGCATAGGAGGGTGATATTCTGAAAAAAAGATCGATATTGTTTTGGGGGGGTTACCCTCCTTTCCCCCTACATTTCCTAACCTATGGCCACTCAACTATACAAGGGGCACCTGTAGTGCAATAGGACAACTTTATTAATTTTTTAAAGGTTTCCTGGGCTTGTGTAGTGGAATGTAATGGCTGTAACATATACTTCTATTATAAGTTAAAATTCCCGCCGTATGCAAATTAGGCTTCGCTAGTCTAACAGCGCTCTGCCTAGCGAAGTAACATTAGCGCAACTATGCTACCGTTCGCCAACCTGAACGTAAATTCGTACTTTAGTGAATCTGCATAGCCCTGGCGAAAATTAATCTGGCGAAGTGCGGCAAGCGCTAGCGAATTTTCAGATCTTAGTGAATTTGTCCCTATATTCTGTTGTTTGATGGAGTAAGCATAGGGTTGCCACCTTTCCCTGTGGCTCAAGCCGGACAGGGGGGGCGGTCCTGTGACGTCACGGGGCGGTCCCGTGACGTCAATGGGCGGTCCCGTGACGTCAGTGGGCGGTCCCGTGACGTCAGTGGGCGGAGCTATGACGCCGCGATCGCCGATTGGCCGATCGCGGCGTCAATCAAGCTAATCCCGCCCGGTTTTCCTTATTTGGAAAACCGGGCAGGAAGCATTGAACCGGGCAGCCCTTCAAAATACCGGGCTGTCCGGTTCAAAACCGGACAGGTGGCAACCCTAAGTAAGCACATGACTGCTAGTAATGAGAATTTTCCAGCTCAACAAATAGTATAGACAATACACATGTGCTGGAGCCTTTGGCTAATGGAGAGTAATACGGTATCATACACAGATATATCAAAGGGATATATTTGTAAGGGAGTAGAGAATGTTAAGTGGTTGATCTCTGCTGTCATTTAGTCAGGGAAGCTCAGTTATTAAGACTGCTGTTGGATGCATTTGTGCATCTGCCTGTTGCAGTGGGGAATGCGGAGTAACATCATCCCCCTGTGAGGGACCTGCAAGCAGTGATTTACCTTGTATGGTGTCAATAAAGCCATTAAAGTCTACTTTGCCCAAGCCAGCTCTGGCCATGGGCAGAACTTGCTAAGGGAACACAAGAAGGGCTGCCAGTAATTCCACCAGTGTTCCTTTGTCTCCATGCAGGTAATCAGGGTGTGGGACTGGCCTGGCGGGATCTCGGGAAAAAACCCGGTGGGCCCCGACCCACATGGGCCCCCACTGGGCCAGGCCCCATGTTAATTTAAAAAAAAAAATGACTGCTACGCTCTGGGCGCGCATGCGCATTAGTGCGCAGCACCCGGTGCTGACGTCAGCACGTGTACACCCGGCGACACTGGAGGTGAGGCCGGAGGAGAGGGGAGGAAGGGAGTGGGGAGGGCCCCCCAGTACGACCCTGCAGGTAATTGTATGCAGTTTATAAAAGGAGGCTTTGAGGTAGGGTTTGCCACCTCGGTTTTTGGAATTAGGAAATCCGGGAAGGACATTGAAGTTAATGACATGGCGAACAGCCAGTCGCTGATCCCCAAGTCCTCAGTCCCATAAGACCCTGAAGTCATCGTTCCCTCCCCCCTGACATCCCTGGCCTGCCCCCACCATCGTCCACCATGTCCCCTGCTTCCAGTAAGGATTAATTATATCTTAGTTGGGGTCAAGTACAAGCTACTTTTTTATTAATATGGAGAAAAGGGAAATCATTATTAAAAATCTGGGGTCTATTGGAGATGGCCTTTCCATAATTTGGAGCTTTCTGGATAACGGGTTTCTTGAAAATGGATCCCATACCAGTAATAGAGCAGAAGAAGACTGGATTCAGGCAACTGTCTGGGGCACAACTAAAATCTACATATAGGCTGCCAAAGTTGTTCTACATTCCAAAAGGCCAGAATTTATGGAAATTGCTGAGGTTTTTTCAGCTTCAGAACCCAGTGTGACTTGGAAGCTTATGCAGGGTTTCCATAACGATTGTTCATGCCAAAAAGCATGTGATCTCTTAAAAAGGCCCATAAATGTACAAGTTCAAAAATAGAGAATGAAAAGGTGAGAATGAATAGGTGTCAAAGGTAAAATGAAAGAGAGAAATAGACATACATATATTTTCTCCCAAGAAAATTGCACCTTATACAGAATATGAAAAGACACATGCATTGTCAAACACTTTAGAGATAATTCAGGATAAAATGGTTACTAGTTCCTCAGTGTCCTACACACAAATGGTTTCTTTGGCTCCCAGTCAGAATGAATGTCATTGCCTGATAATTGCTTGGAGAGAGCTCCACCCTGTGGCAAATTATTATCACACAATATCTTCCTGCTCTGTAAAATTTGAATGCTCACTGATCTGATGGGTCCCACCAAAACCTACAACAAAATCATATGTATATAATCATGCTGTGATTAAAAAAATTTATTTATTGTTAAAATACTGTATTACCCCACATGGAGCCAAAGCGTTTCATGCCTCTCAGCACTTAGTCATAGGCAGAGACAGAGATAAGCCCTCCCATAAATAAACTAATTTATGGGTGGGCTTATCAGTAAGCTTTAGGCTCCATGTGGGGTAATATTTTGACTTTTATGATTCAGTAAATTAATTTTTTAAAACACAGCATGACTATATAGAGATTTTTTTGTTGATTGAATTACCTCTATTTGGTCACTAGAGGTCTCTGTCATGCTATAGGCTATTTGATTTGTTATGTTTATCCCTTGATCGGTATATTGCCATACATACACCCTACTACAGTGATCCCCAACCATTTTTTAATGCTTGTGTTGCTCCCCAACCCTTTTTACATTTGAATGTGGCTCACGAGTAAAAAAGGTTCGGGACCCCTGCCCTACTATATAATACGGATACTATATGGGATAAAATAATAACAGGCATACGCTTTGCTCCAGTTCTGTGAGTCCACAGCAACCAATAAGATTTGTGCTATCAAACATCACCATTTCCAGGATTACAAATTCCAAGAACCGTGGGCTAGTGATGGGCGAATTTATTCGCCAGGGGCGAATTCGCGGCGAATTCCCGCAATTCGCCGCTGACGAATAAATTCACGAAACGGCAGGAAAAATTTGCCGCCAAAAACGACGCGACGCGAAACGTGGCCGTTTCGCCCATCACTACCGTGGGCAGCTTTGTCTGCTTATTA
Organism: Xenopus borealis; assembly: GCA_024363595.1. Lineage (NCBI taxonomy): Eukaryota > Metazoa > Chordata > Amphibia > Anura > Pipidae > Xenopus > Xenopus borealis. The sequence goes on along the minus strand of CM044446.1, from coordinate 17,710,102 downwards.
CATGACAACCAAGACAGCTTTTAAAATTATTTATAAACATTGTCCAATGGCAACCATATTATTGATAGGCACTAGAGACTGATTCATAAGTATCTTATTGCACTTTGACAGCCAGAGGGGCTTTTCACATAACCCAATCCAGTTCCAACAGGAATGCCTCTTGCTACCAATAGAATCATAAATCTTATTTAAGAAGTGCTTTGATCCCCATGCTTTTTATCCACAGTGCAGCAGTTCTTCTTCAGCCTATTAGGAGATAGACAATGCATCAATATGGGCATAAACTGTTTTAGAAAATTTGTGCAGTCGCAAGTCCTGCTTTTTGGGAAATGTGTGCCAGTTGCAGTTCACAGTTTTACAGTGGGGATGGTGTAAATAAGGGCACCATCAGCCAGTTTTGGCTATAGACTCAAGCTGCTAAGGAAACTTATCACCAGTTTAGGATATGGGACATTGTAGGGTTCCTTTAGTAAGTGACCAGGTTTAGACTGGGCCGGCAGGACATTGGAAAAAAACCCAGTGGGCCCCAGCCCTCATGGGCCCCCGCAGGCCCAGATCTGCTCCCCAGGGTGGTCCATAAAGACAAGCTGTTGCGTTGAGTGGGGCATCTTTTGCAGGTGTGTTGCGTCTTTCTGGAGTATGTCTCATCTTACTCGCAAGCGCATGGTGGGGGCGAGAGTTTGTAGATCTGGTCTAGGGCCCCTGGGGAGTGCGAGGATGGCCCTTCATTTTGCAGCCCCAGTGGGCTCCAGTCCAGATCACCAACCAGTGGTTCTTGAGCAACATGTTTCTCACCAAGCACTTTGATGTTGCTCCCAGTGTCATCAAAGCAGGTGCTTATTTTTGGATTTCTGACTTGAAGTCATCAAGACTATATGCCATATTTGCCATGATAAAATCAAATTTGTCGAGAAAACGATGTTAAAAGCAGTGTTAAAAAAATGGAGAATTTATCAAGGTGTGCAATTTTACGCCATGCAAACACCAGATTTGATGACATTATTTTACATTGTTTCCAGTAGAAGTCACATAATAAAAAGCGTAAAATATTACACCAATTTTTACACTGTTTTTTACATCCCTACGTTTTTTTACACATCATAATAAATGTGCCCATATGTGTACAGCCAAACAGATACACCTGTAGTCTTAGTCTGCCAGTCCACATAGCAGCTACCAAATAATAATAATTAGAACCCTTATTGGGCACCCCATAGGAACTGTTTTCATGGTGGTATTGCACCCTTTTTTATTTAAATGTGGTTCACAGGTACAAATTGTTGGAGACCCCTTGCCTTAGTGTCTAGGTGAATACTTTATTATAGGACCCTAAGCAGCATATTGGCACTAGCAAGCTGCGAAGGAGCATGTATGGATGCAAATACAATTCTTTCAAGATACCATGACTCTTTTCTTTCACCCAGGACTGAACTTGCTGGCTTTCGTCACCATTGTCTTCTCCTACAGCAGCATGTTCTACTCCATTCATAAGACTGGGACCAAAGCAGCAGAACGCAGTGTCCTCTCAAGAGAGGTCACCATTGCCAAGAGGTTCTTCTTCATTGTCTTCACAGATGCACTCTGCTGGATCCCCATCTTCTTACTAAAAGCCGTGTCTCTCACAGAAGCAGAGATTCCAGGTACAAGAGGAAAGTGGGTGGTTCTGGCTTCTGATATTAATCTTCTTGTGTACATTTACTCCTAATGAAGTTACTGATAAATGTGAGCATTGTTCTATCAGTCATCAAGCTATAGTTGCCCCAATAGTTCACCATAACTTGCCTTCAGGCTGAGCCCCCCATCAACTGCTTTGGACACACCAAATGGGTCCAACCCAACAGTATATCATCTTATAAAATTACGTTTCATTTCTGCCACTTCTAAACATGTTTTATGATAAATATCTTGAAAAGCCAGTGTAGTAGTCTGGATTTCAGTGAGAAGCCATCTCCTAGAACCATGGATAACAGTCAACAATCTTCTGCTTGTGATGGTGGAAGTAGTAACCTTAAGGGTGGTAGCAGACGGGGAGATTCAACCAGCGACAAATCTCCCCTACTTCAGGTGACTAATCTACGCAAATGCCTTCCCGCTGGCAAGAATACGAATTGCTGGTGGGATGGCATACAATTCCGATGCAGCCTGAAGTTGCCTCATAAAGAAACTTCGGGCTACTTTGGAAATCCGAAGCAATTCGCATTCCATCCTGCCGGTGATTTGTATTCTAGCCAGAAGGCTTTTTGGGGACAAAAGTCAGCCGAAGTAGTGTAGATTTGTCACTAGGCAACTAATCTCCCCATCTGCCAGTACCCTTAATTGTTGAGGAACAATGCAGTGATTAACCCCAGTTTTAATGATCATTTCTTCTCTGCAGGCACCATCACATCATGGGTTGTGATCTTCATCCTGCCAATTAACAGTGCCCTGAATCCCATATTATACACACTCACTACCTCCTCTTTCCAGGAGAAGCTAAAACAGTGTCTACAGAGCAAAAGACAGGGTCAGGAGTCTGGCAAGAGCTTTACGTTGGTATCAATACACATGAATACAGCCTGACAAACCCTCAGTACAGGAACTTTGCACACCGTTTGGCAGGAGTACAAAAATGGTACCATTCCTCTCACACAGTGACTGTGCCTTCCATGAAACCATGGCTATCTAACCAGGAGTCACAGGATGATAGAACAGCACCACAAAAGCAATGTTCCACCCTAAACCATGGATGCTGCTGATAGTGGGGCCATCTGATTATCACACATAAACCTTCAGGAGAATTCTGAAAGCTCAAGGTGCCGACAGGAAATGTTAAAGGACCCATTTTAAAAAATAATCTTAAACAATGACCACCCAGGTCTTCCCTATGGATAGCAGGAAGTCCTCAGGAAGAAAATGAATATAGGAGCTTTTATTGTCTGTCTCAGCTCGGGAAGTGTATTAGGTGTCTCACAATGGAAGGAAGCTGGGTGCCACTACATGCCAGCACAATTAAGGAACTGCTAAGCAACCCAGATCAGTGTATTATATATATACCTACCTGCATACACAGCACTGTTGGACACGATGGCTAGAGAATATTGGATCAATTTGTACCAGAGACCTGTTTCTGTATATAGATATATATATTTATAAATGATAAGGCAATAAGTAGAAAATGACAATACCTCACACAAGGCATAGAGTGTGCCACCCGCTCAGAGCACCGGGGTGCTGGAAATGCCCGCTCTGAATACACAGCCATGGAAAACAAACTACCAAGAATCTACTGTGAAAGCACAATGCACGTGTATATTCTTTTCAGCAAATAAAGTGTACCCATTTTCAGTTTGATAAAAGCAAAAAACCACATACATTTTGTGATCTGGTCAGTGGGAAAGGCAATTTAGGCATCTCACCTGTACTCATGGGTTCATTTGTGGTGCAGAAAGACTGTCAAAGGGTACTGGGGGCTGCATTTATGGGAGGTCAGATTTCACTGTTCATGCTGATTCTTATACAATACATGTCTTTGGTACTTTAGACTACTGTTCTTTTTTTTGTTAACTATGAGGCCATAAACAGACGGATGCACTTTTTCATCAGCCTTCCTATTTGACAGTGCCTACAGTTTAGACTGCATGCACATGTAAAGGGGTTGTGTACAAGCAGTTTGCAAAGTGAAATTTCGGATTTGCTATGTATTTACCCAGAACGCAGCAATCCTCCCCCACCCTCACAATTTCAGGGTAACTACAAGCAGACGTGGCAGTGCATTTGCTGCAATTACAGCCAATGTGTCATAACGCACACAACTGCACTTGTGTTGGATGCAACATGTAAATTAGTGCACATCTGTCTGCCATGTAATAATTCAGCTGGAGATGATTGGGTCATTGCATGGCATGTTGCTCTGTAGTTATGTAAGAACTCTGTTGTAAATACTTTCCAAGATTTCCCAGTAAGATTTGCTGTCTGTAGTGCTTCTTTCAGACTTTCTCTATTAGCTTATGGGTAATACACTGAAGATTTCCGATGCACAATATTCCTCTCTTTCAGAAAGGATTCAAACTCATATGAGACAAACTGTGGTCCGTAGTCTGACTATTAACTCCTTTGGCAGTGTTGGACTGGGATGCCAGGGGCCCACCAGAAAACCTTAGACCATGGCCCGAACTTTCCAAACTATTCCTTCTCTCCTCACTTAACCTCTTTATTCTCCTATTCTTTTAGATCTACTTACTATACTCTATTCTTCCATTATCAAGCCTCTTTTTACACATAAAGAAATAGGGAATGAACATGAAATAGGCCAAATTGTTAGAAGCAAGAGGGCCCACTGACAACTGGGCCCAGCGGGAGTTTTCCTGGTATCCCTGTGGGCCAGTCCAACACTGGCCTTTGGATTTCCTTCTCTGCTGAAGACTGTAGACAGAAATGTTATTACTGTTGATGTTACATGAGAAAAAAATGTAATTTCTGGCCATTTACTGTAATAGTCTATCAAGGTTATAGCAAATCTAAAATCTATAGGAGCATCTGCAAAATGACCCACAATATCAATAGCAAGTTTTTCCCATGCTGAATCAGAGAATGGTACTGGTTGAAGTGGTTGTGTATGTGTGATAGCTGTTTTGTCATGATTCTGACAAGTAACACAAGAATGAATGGCAGTTACCACATCGGTATCCACTGCTGGCCACCAGTATAGTTCTTACAGTCTTTGTTTTGTACGTACAATTCCTTGATGACTCTCATGTGCAAGTTGTATGAGCTTTTCTCTCAAGGTTTCTGGTACCAATGAACGATGAGCTCCACGGACAACATAGCCATCTACTAATGACAGTTCATGTATAATCCTGTAGTAAGGCTGAAGATCAGGACTGAGTTTTTTTCAGCATTTAGCCATTTGCTTTGTAAGATATCCTGTAGTTTTACTTGAATTGGACATGTGAGACAAGCTTGCTTAAAATAAGCAACTGTAACTGTAGATGATAATATATCAATCAGTGCTACAACTTCTATGTCCTCATCCAACATATCAACTATTTACAATTAACTGTTTCACTATATCAAAGCTATGTTGAGCAGTCTCTGACCAAACCAGACTTGAAGTTCCACGTAGTAGTGCTCGAAGTGGCTCCACAACTGAAGTATAGTTGGGAATAAACTTAGAATACCATGAAGTAAGACCTAAGAAAGCTTGTAAGGTCTGGAAATCAGATGGCGTAGGTGCTTGTGTAACTGCGTTGACATGGTCAGGGTCAGGCTGCAATCCATCTTTTGAAATTATAGGACCCAGAAATGACAGCTGAGTTAGTCTGAAGTGGCATTTGGAAAGGTTCAGTTTGAGTCCTGCAGAATTAGTGCATTTCAGAACCTTTTCCAGGTACTTGGCATGAAGATCCATAGTTGGAGCGTAGATAATTATATCATTCAAGTAGCATTGTACACCAGGTATGTCATGGAGTATAGAAGACATCAGTCTTTGAAAACAAATACCTCCAGTTTTCTTCTTTGTTACAACAATTGGTGAAACCCATTCAGAGGATTCTGATTTTTCAATCACATCTTGCTCTACCAGTTTTATTAGTTCCTGTGAGGCAGTCTCCCTTATAGAGTAGGGAAATCTCCTCAATTTCTGGCGTACTGGTTTTACATCTGGTCTCAACCTAACTTTGTGCACAGAATTCTTTGCACAACCCAGTGATGTGTTGCTTTGTGGTGAGATTTTAGACACAGGCTGTGTGGCTGGCACTGGTGTTGTAGTAATGAGACAATCAATTAATTGTAGGTTTAATGCAGCAAAGAGATCCCTTCGAAGTATAGCAGTGCCTTTATTCACAATGTAAAAGTCACATTTTGCAGTATTTGATTCAAATTGTACAGTCACTGGCAAGCAACCAAGAACAGGGATTGGATCTTTTAAGTAACTGACTAGTCTCAGGGCAGGTATCTTTTGCGAAGTATTTCAAGAAAATATCCTTTGGTAGTATAGAAACAGCTGAACCT
>CM044446.1:17687044-17700929 GCA_024363595.1 Xenopus borealis | reverse complement strand
TTAAAAGTTTTATTTCCTTCCTAGTGTTAACTCAATCATGACAGGTTTCCTTTAAGACTAGTGACCAATGAGTGAAGCCATCGGATCTGTCTAGCAATACCAGCCCCTTGGAGCTCATGTACAGGCCAGCTATAAATCAAAGACTAGCATAGGAATACAAGGACACAGGCATGAAACAAACACGGACACAAGAACAGTTGATATTCTGCGGGATTATATTATATCTCCTGTCAATAAAAGCAGATCAGATTATATTACAAAACTTCCCTTAAATAAAAACATTGAGAAGACTCTGTGCTGCTTTAGCCGGCACAGTCATCTGGTGGCAGGACAGTAGAAAAACAATATATTATCATTTAACTGTACATTATTTATAGGACTAAATCACCTTTAGACATTTGGTTTATGAGAAATTTACCCCCAAACTGGAGACTTGGAGCGTTCAAGAAAAGCGATGGGGAAACAGATTGCTATTATTGCTTCTGGACTGAATAAAAGGGCCAGTAACACCAACGTAGAGAGCATAATTCATCTACAATAGGCTTATCCATGTAAAGACATTTTCATCAAGTGGTAGGGGGCGCAACGTTGTGGCCCTAGACCCCATAGTAAAAAAAAAAAAAACGACACCAACCCATACCCCTGTACTAACGCAACCCCATTCTGCCAGTGTTAACTGCCCCCCAGCCACAGGGTCAGCTCCAACATAGTTACACCACTGAGCAAACTTACATATACTGCACTGTATTTCCTTAGCTGATCCCTCTTTTATGCCTAACAAATCCAATCACCCTTCCAAACCCTCTCACTCTCAAGGCCTATTGTTTTCAATGATATGCCCGATTAAAGGAAAAGTAAAGCCAGTTAAAAAGATACGTGACAACACATGTACCCTTCCACTGGAGAACATTCCCTATTTTTCTCCTGTCTGTTTAAAGGAGGTGGAAGTGCTCAGAACAGCTTAGCAGCAGCACTGAGTGCTAATATTGGTGTTACTGACCCTTTAAAGCAGGTAATTTAAAAGCAGTATTGGTTTATAGTACTGGAGAATTATGGTCCCCATCACCACGGAAGCATCTAACACATGCAATATCCTCACACTCACGTACTAAGCAATATCCTACTTGCAGAGTTTTGCCATTGCATAGCTATAAAGCCCTGTTGGCTCACACAACAGAATCTGTGCTCAGGTAAAGTAACATTTGTGTAAGGGGCAACTGTTCTCCCCCCTCACAGCAGGAGACACCGGCTGAGAAACGTGAACGGCCCCTTAAAGCTCTGCCCTGGCTTTTGTGAAGTAAGGGGGGGCTGCTGTCAATGGAATTATCTGCAGTGGCAATACCACCCTGTCTTGAATTATCCAAACAGCCCAAGTAGGGTCATTGTAATAAAACTGTGCATAGCCACATACTGCCAGTGTCTCCAGTGCACAGGGTTAATTATAATAAACATCAGTTGTGCCATTCACATGCAAATTCACTCGTGCCAATACAGTCCTTCCAAACTTTACTCCTCATGGGGTATTAAGCAATTCTATTTGTCATTTCACTAGCAACATGGATTATGTAGTGCCAATGTGGCAACCCGTTCTTTTAAAATGGATTCCTTCCCGTAAACCCAGTGTGCAACTGCGTGCAAGGGTTCCTCTGGCAAGGACAGTCAAGGTCATAGTCTAAACCACAGCATGTGACTCTCTAAACACAACACAACTGCAGAGTGCCATGATCTATGCTAGAATTAGTCCAGTTCTACTTCAACCGGTACCATAAATATTTATACATGTATAAGGCACAGACGCGCACACACACAGAGGGCTAAGGCCAAACACTGACCGGACAGACAAATAAAGCCTGCTTACAGGTATCGCTGAGTTAAAAACACATAAATACACAGATAAAAATATAATCACGGATTTCAAAATAATACTGATCCTAGTTAATGCCTTTCTGAAAAGCAGTGCAAAGAGTTCTGGGTACAGTATGTGTGACAACGGTCATTGTAGATAAAAGCCACCAGCAGAACAATATGGAGTCCACTAGGCGCTCTCTGTTTATATTCCATTATTATTACGATTCAGTCTATGAACACGGCAGCTTGAAACATTTCCTCCTCGTCATATTTGTACATTATACCGGTACTGCCTTTTTGGTACAGTTGGGTTCACTGCAAATCCTTCTATTCCTTGCTTCTGTTGTGCAGACCAGCTTTCCTCTGCTGGATGTTTAATATAATGCGGTCTGTTCCTCTGATGCATTTTCTGTGCATTATCCTCAATTACTTTGACCTGTGCAGGCCAGACAATGTTCTCCTCCACTCCATGTAATCTGTCATTGCTGTGATGACCAGGTTCTCCTTGGGCAGATGTTGAATTTAAAGTTAGCGCATAAAATCACCTGTACAGATGTGTTAAGTCTCGAAAGTGGATCTACATACACTCTGGATATGACGTGCCAAGACTGATGGCTCCATTCTGGACATGGCTGGGATTCCATATGCACCACTGGCATACAGAGAAGTCTACTAGTGTTGTGCTGCTGGGCACAGCTGAGCTTCTTTGCACTGGATGAAGAGCCTAGCCTTTGGAATTCATACTCTCACAATTTTGTCTCTGGCCCACAAGGGTTTAGTGGAGGGAAAGAGTTCCGAATGCGTGCAATTTCCATGGCACACAGGTGTCCAAAGACTTTGTTGTACCAGTCGGGGGATCGGCCCCTAATAAAAACAGGAGAAAAACTTTTTATTTTTCAGTAAAGAATATAGTCCTAGACAATTGGGTTATGTCAAGGTTAAGGTGCCCCATTTGCTACAGGTCCAGTCACCTACAGCAAGCAAGCAACCAGTCAGCTACTTAAAGGGGACCTGTCACCCAAACATAAAAGTTCTTTTCAAATTAAACATGATGCCCAAAATATATTTTTATTAAAACTGCCCCTTCACGATGCCTTAGGCATAATGGGGGGGGGCAAGCAATTACTTTCATTTTCCATTCTGCACCTCATAGATGCTCCTGCTCTCCTCACATTCGCCCTCCATGCTCACCATCTAATTGTGTAGCCAGTGGATGGGCATGTGCCCCATTGTGGCACATAAACAAGACCTTGGCATTATGCAAAACCTGCCTTAATAACACAGTGCACAAAATGACACCTGCCTGCTTCCTATGATTGTTAATTCCACGACTTAAAGAATAAACAATATTTTAATAATGTATTTATTTTGCTTCACTCACATCATAAAATATAATTTGGAATTCTTTTAGGGTGACAGGTCCTCTTTCAAAAATGCATCTCATTGGCTGCTATCGGTTGCTGCACTGGCAAAAAACTTAGTGTTCTTTATTTACATATGACAAAAGCAGGACAATGTACAGCTTAATGGCTTAGAGCTGAACACCTTTTGTTTAGGTGTACCATAACTCCTGAAATTCTGATAAACTCTGCCCTTTACTATGGTCTCTTTAAAACAGTTTGATGGGCTATTACCGTAGGTCAGTCCTGCAGATGTACGTTAGCTTAGAACGCCCCATTCCGCATGGTTCCATAAGATACTGGGAGCTCAAAATGACAGCTTGGACTCCTTCATCCAGCTGCCTGGTAGCGTGGTCAATAGATGTGGAGATAAGTAGGCAGCCTCCTCGGGATAGGTCAGTGCGCCATTTCCTATAGAATGAGCAACACATACATTGTACCAACTGTTTACTGTAAGCGATAGTGATTGGCGAATCTGGGGCGTTTCGCTTCACCAAATTTTTCCGCAAATTTCTCGGGAAATGGCAAAAAAAAAAAAATCATGAAAAAGTCAAACGTTTTCACAAAAAATTCACGAAATTCGAATGTTTTCACAAAAAATTTGTGAAATTCGAATTATTTCACTATAAATTAGTGAATTTCAAATTATTTCACTAAATTTGTGAAATTCAAATGTTTTCACTAAAAATTTGTGAATTTCGAACAATTTCACTATAAATTCGTGAATTTTGAACAATTTCACTATAAATTTGTGAATTTTAAATGATTTCACAAAAAATTCATGAAAATCGGAAATTGATGCGGGCAAATTTTCTCTGGTGAATTTTCATGGGTGTTTAGAGAATTTATTCGCTGGTGGCGAATCGTGGGAATTTCGCCCATCACTAATAAGCAATAAAGCCCCTGTTTTGATCGGAGGCATCTCCTTCCCATATTAAAGGAAAACTATATCCTGAAAATGATTTTTTGATTTATATCAAATCAAGTGACATATTAAATAATCTTCCCAAACTGGAATATATTTTAAGTAAATATTGCCCTTTTCATCTCTTGCCTTGAACCACCATTTGGTGATGGTCTGTGTGCTGCCTCAGAGATCACCTGACCAGAAATATTTCAACTCTAACTGTAACAGGAAGAAGTGTTGAAGCAAAAGACACAACTCTATCAGTTAACTGACTCATGTGACCTAACTTTATAGTTTGTTTGGTATGTTTTTTAAAATGGCTATTTTCTATTTATGATTGGCACATGCTACTAAAAAAGTGTATTATTATGAAAATGGTTTATTTACATGAAGCAGGGTTTTACAGTTGTTTTAGGCAATATCTGTTTATGGAGACCTACATTGTTCGGGGGGTATAGTTTTTCTTTAACCAAATAACTGTCTTATTGGGCCATGGTAAAAAGGCACCTGATGTGTATTCTGGCTCTTATGTATGATCGAATGAATTTAGCCATACCTGAGTACGAGGAACTGCCTCCGTGGATGAGGGGCCATGCTATCAGTCACATAATGAAAGATCTCTGTGTTGTGCCCTAGGGTCTCCACTACCTTCCCCTGCAGCAGGTCATCATCCCAAAGGTGTCTTTCTCTTAGCACCCGGTGCAGCAGAGAAATGGGAGGAGCTTCAACTTCCGTTGATACTTTCCACAAGCGCAAAGGGTTTCCATCCCCAAGCTACAGATAAAAGACAAGGCATGGGGATTCAGTAAAATAAAAGCAAATTATATATATGTGTAGTTGTTTTAAATCTTACCTTCTTGCAAGACAATTCTGTATTCTCTGGGCTGGACATGGTCACCCATCCTTTGAATCGCTCTGCAGACTCCTGAAGAAGACTCTGAATACTATTATCCAGGACAGATGATAACTCTTGGGGTTCCCCCTCGGGGACACCAGCAAGTTCATCCAGGGACAAAGGATGAGCATCTGCAGCTACATACGAATTGCGTGACTGAAGCATCATGTCGTGAGGGATCTGTGGAACAGAACATATTGTGAGGACAGGGGAGGTACACAGGCCAAACTAATGCACATATTTGCATCTACATAACTGCAAATATAGGGGAACTAAAGTTACAATTCCTTAACCACACATGTGCATCTGGCTGTAACAAACTTCAATAGAGGTCCAGGGGTAATCACTGACCTGGAAAAGTTTCTTGCATTCACTTATCATATGCAACAATCCTTGAGTTGCCGCCAGGTTCTCACTAAGGTCCTTATGCCCAGGTTTCCCAGATGTTCCTCTCCTCTGCATGACCCTGAAACAAAGACAAAAAAACATGGCATAAGCATTAGACAGTCACAGAAAGAACTGATATGCATCATGGGTACAACCTTATAATGGAGTACTAAAGGAGTGTATGGTAAATTTCATGAAAACAGTAAGTTTAAAGGAAAACTATACCCCCAAAATAACAGATAGTTTATATCAAATTAAGTGACATATTAAAGAATCTTCCCAAACTGGAGTATATATTAAAGTAAATATTGCCCTTTTACATCTCTTGCCTTGAACCACCATTTCGTGATGTCTGTGTGCTGCCTCAGAGATCACCTGACCAGAAATATTTCAACTCTAACTGTAACAGCAAAAAATGTTGAAGCAAAAGGCACAACTCTGTCTGTTAATTGGCTGGTGTGACCTAACTTTATAGTTTGTTTGGTATGTTTGTGTGCACCGTTGGATCCTAGGATCCCAGGAGGCTGTCCTTATTTTTTAAAATGGCAATTTTCTATTTATAATTGCCCAATGGCACATACTACTAAAAAAGTATATTATTATGAAAAAGGTTTATTTACATGAAGCAAGGTTTTACATATAAGTTGTTTTAGGCAATATCTTTCTATAGAGACCTACATTGTTTGGGGGGTATAGTTTTCCTTTAAGAGCAGAATAATACCTGGGGGAAGAGCTCTCTTTCTTGGAGATATTGAGATGGAAGAGAGAGGGCGCCAAGCAAACAGCTAGGTTCCCAGGTGTCATCTGGTTTATCTGAGCAGAGGAGATATCACTCAGAAAATACAGTAACGTCTGCAGAACTTCTCGGTTTTCATCTGGCACGAGCAGAATAGCAGCCTGGACTGCCCGCAGCCTCTGCTCCTTGGGCACATCTGAGGCAGGAACAAGCAAATCAACAATCAGCCCTTTCTTACTTCAATCAAGGCAACTATATTGAAATAACTGTTCATCAAACCAATCCTCATGCTATTTCCAATGGTGGGAGCCAAATGGGGAGATGAGATACTAATTGTATGAACAAAAAAGAGCTATTGACAGTACCAAAAATAGGATAAAGCTGCAAGTTCCAGTGAGGCCCCCAACACTCACACTGATATATTTGCAGGAATGTGTCAGTCAGTTTGCTAGTGAAGATGGGCTCAGGCAGATCTCGGAAATACTGCTTCAACAAGTCAGCTACATCATAGGCCGATTGTCCCACATAACTGACATGGTCTGGAGAGGACTCGTTCATCTGCCGCAGGACCTGGATGCGTGATTTCACCCCGGATTTCCTGAAGATTCCCACCTAGGAGAGAAAAGATGTATCAGAGCTGCAGTACTGAGTGGATGTGTGTAAGGCTGTTGACATATAAGCCTTTGGTCAGGGTCACGCCATGTTCTTAATCCTAAGGGTGAAGACACACAGAACTACTAGCAGTAGTTACGTTTCACATCTAAAAAACAGACAATAGTGATCATTGGCTTTGAATAGACACTACATGTGTTTTAACAGAGGAAATTCTCAGTATTGTCTATGGCAGGGTATTTTTTATTTGTATTTTGTAGCCACAACAAGTCTCTGCTACTAGCAGCTCTGTGAGTCTTCACCCTAAAGCCAACTGCCCTTCACCTGTATAAGACCTGTTCTCATTTCTGTAGTTGAAACACCCCCTGTCCACAGGATTTTAATGAATATGCATTTCTTTATGATAACCAATCACATTTTGCACCCTTTAGGGCATGTTACTGGAGCATCCCACAACCAGGGTTGGACTGGGCCAACGGGGCACTGGGAGAAAAACCTGGTGGTTGCCGGCACCCTCCTGCTCCCATGATTAATGCGGCACTCTTCACGCATGGGTGGGGGCATAGCATAAATATCAGGGGCCCTTTGGGTTGCAGTTCTGGTGGCCCCCAATGCACCAGTCTGACCCTGCTCACAGAGCTTCATTCTCACTGGTGCAAGAAGGCCATTTACTTACCACCTGCCCATATGAGCAACCCTGTATTTTATGGTCAGGTGCAATTATATCAGGACATATAGTTATTATTGATCACTATAATGTTTCCACTATTCTACATAATACTATTCTGATAATGGCAATGCAAGATGAATTGGGTTCTTCTCATACCTCCAGCATGTTTGTGCTTCGGGGATGTCCCCTGTTGTAATGTCAGATAATGGTTCACAGGATTGCATGTATGAACAATAGTGATGGGCGAATCTGGGGCCGAAATTTCTAGTAGAAACTCGTGAAACGGCAAAAAATTTGTGAAACGCTGCAGCGTCTCATTTTGGACATGGGCGTCCAAAAACGGACGCCTGCATCCAAAACGAGACGCTGGCGAAATTTTTCTGGCGTTTCAAGAATTTATTCACCTGCAGTGAATCGCGGGAATCTGCCGCAAATTCGCCGCAGGTGAATAAATTCGCCCATCACTAACGAACAATCAACCATCATTCAGATCAAGTTGGGGTATACCATAAAAATTCCTCAAACTTGCTAGAAGGAATCACCCTGTTTGGTGCAATTACCTGATCCAGACATTGGCTGCGAATATAACGCATTGCCTGCTGGATGCTCTGTGGTAGTGGCTGTCCTGTCCTCTGCACATTGATTATAGGAGGAACACCAAACACAGCTCTACCTCTGTAGTCAGGGACTTTGCTTCTCTTCATGAATTTGGGAACGGTCCTGTTAGCAGTGGGAGAAAACAAGTGTTAATAGATGGCAGCTGCAGCTGGAAACCACCAACCAAATCATTAAACGAGCCTCATCCCTTTAAGCTCAGATCACTCACATGCAAGCAATGAAAGGAAATAAAGACCATAGTAAGTAGTTGCAATTAAAAGGTTAATATTAATGAATAGCTTAATATGCTGGAGATGTATTTTACAACAAGAGTTTTCCATGGTTGTGATGAACAAATCCCTTCCAAGACACAACTGTTATTATATGCAATTTAGCAAAGACCCTCAAATCTCTCATCATAAATGTGCTAGAATTAATTTCCAGTGATCAAGTAAAAAAAAGTTAGATTAGCACAAAATAAGGTCAACCTGCAAATAATTAACAAGGTACAATGATTAAAGTCTCTGTAATGAATGGCGTTATATAATTTGTTCAGTAGATGGCGAGCAAATACAAGCTATTGCAGTACCATCTGACTATCCCAATGCTAGAATGACACAAAAATGAGTAAGATGGAATGAGCATTGGGCACTATCCATTAAATGTAGCTATATCAATTCCCCCTAAACAGCTTTTCAAAATGTGTCTTTACAGCTACTAGATACATTATGTAAGTAAAAGTTAAAGGGATACTGTCATGGGAAAACATGTTTTTTTCAAAACACATCAGTTAACTGTGCTGCTCCAGCAGACTTCTGAAATGAAATCCATTTCTCAAAAGAGCAAACAGATTTTTTTATGTTCAGTTTTGAAATCTGACACGGGAATAGACATTTTGTCAATTTCCCAGCTGTCCCTGGTCATGTGATTTGTGCCAGCACTTTAGGAGGGAACTGCTTACTGGCAGGCTGTTGTTTTGTAACTGAATAGAATGCAGTGGGGCATGGATTTTTACTATTGAGTGCTGTTCTTAGATCTACCAGGCAGTTGTTATCTTGTGTTTGGGAGCTGATATCTCGTTAACTCCCATTGTTCTGTTAAGATGCTGGGGGGGTGCGGGGGGGTGGAGTGATATTACTCCTACTTGCAGTGCAGCAGTAAAGAGTTATTAAAGTTTATCAGAGCACAAGTCACATGACTTGGAGCATCTGGGAAATTGACAATACATCTAGCCCCATGTCAGATTTCAAAATGAAATATAATAAAATCTGTTTGCTCTTTTGAGAAATGGATTTCAGTGCATAATTTTTCTGGAGCACCATTAACTGATGCATTTTGAAAAAAAAAATCCCATGACAATATCCCTTTAAAGAAACAGTACAGCAGTCTATAGAAATATAATGTTGTCCTAAGACCAGTGTGACTGAAAACTGCCTCTCTGCATTCATGCAACTTTAGCCTTATAGAATTGTCGGGAGAGAATAAGCAACCCTGTGCTGGGGGGTTGGGGTCTATGTGATCCTGCATGTCATATAATATTAATATGCTACTTTTGGTTGCAGGAATGTGCCAGTACAGTTTAGGGTTGCTGCCTGGCCAGTAAAAATTATGGTTGATCCCAATGTTATTAATAGGGAAAAACCTAAATATATAAATATATAGGAAGGCCGGTATTTGTTTCCAGAAAAGGTGGCAACCCTAGTACAGTTATGGGACCTGTTATCCAGAATGCTAGGGATCTGGGGTTTTCTGGACAATGGATCTTTCAGTGATTTTAATCTTTATACAGTACCTTAAGTCTTCTAGAAAATCATGTAAACATTAAATCAACCCAATAAGCTGGTTTTGCCTCCCTGAGGATTAATTATATCTTAGTTGGAGCAAGTATAATGCACTGTTTTATTATTACATTGAAAAAGGAAATACATTTTAAAAAGCTGTATTATTTTGATAATTAATGGAGTCTATGGGAGACTGTCTTTCTGTAATTTGGAGCTTTCTGGACAACCAATACCTGTATCACTACTCTTTCTATGCGGTGACAGATCCCCTTGAAACAGAGAGTATAGCTATAATAACTGCGGTGTTACTTGTTTATATATATGCTCATCTATTTATGTGGTGTCACTTAACTCTATGGAGCCAGGGGTAAAATACATAAAACTCTAACTCCCAATAATACATCAAAATGCAAATAGGCAGAGAAGGAAGCAGTGAAGCAGGTGCCTAGGCTTAGACTATTCAGTAGTTTTCTGTAGATCGTGCTTACTCACCATGCCCAACCCTGCTTACTGGGCACTGAATGCTTCTCCATGATGGCAGTGAGTCTGAGCAGGGAGAGCTTCTGCAGGAGGTTTAGCTGTGCAGCCGAGTGCCTGTTAATCTCCAGGGATGCAGAACTAAGGCTTGGCCGGTGTGAGTTCTGAAAGCTATGCCAGCGTAGTTTCCTGCCAGGGAGAGACACACACACAGGTCTTGAGATGAAATCACTACTACTATGACACAATTTAGCCACAGTGGGCCAAAGAGCTCAACCCCCCGAGTGGTGGATTCTCAATAAGTGCTATGGAAAGTGAGCCAAATAAGTGTGTTCTACCATAGGACTATGGGTAGTCACTGAATGGCACACAATTGACTTGGCTGAGAATGATACAAACTACTCCATGTGATTGGCTCCTTAAAGGCTGGAAAGGCTGTCAGTTTGAGTGACCTGCCTGGATTTGGTTCTGCCGAGTTTGAAACATGCAAAAGTGCAAATCTTGAATCTCAGATCTTTCTCAGTGGCATAACTAGATGGCACTTGGCCCCATAGCAATTTCAATTTAGGGCCCTAAAACATTGTTGAGATGACCTATTCTACTAAGAAATATTAAAATTGCTCATTACTTATGGTCTTACTGGACCCCTGCATGGTCTGCTTCCTCTGTAGTTACACCCCTGATCCTTCACAAAATAGAGTTTTGTGCACAAGCCAAATGGCAGGTGGAGGAGGAGGAGAGATGGAATGCAGCACAGCTAGCTCCCACTCAAGCTATGCGCTACATCAGGAACCTCCAAACTGAGACCCTCCAACTGTCATTTAAATTCAATCTCTGGTAATCCAGCTGCCATTTGCATTGATTTATAGTTCATGAAATGAATGACTGCAGCTTGGACATCCCTCCATATAGCAGTCATTCTGTAGTCTCTCAGTTTTTCCCTTGTTGTTAGGGATTACTTAACCTGGCAGCAGTTATGAAGTCAGAATGGAAGATGAATATTTCAAAAAATAATTCAAAATGTTAAAAATTTACAACCTTGTTGTTCGACTCCCAGCATGTCACCAATAGCAAAGGCTGAAGGAGCTGAGTTTAGTTCATCTGTAGGGTCAGAGGTTACCCATTATCTAGTCTGGCCAATGCTTTGGCAGTCACTAGGAGTGAGATACTTACTATATAAAGGTTCCAAAAAAGGGCTGAAACATTGACCAATAACATAAAACAATAAAGACCAAGTGTATCTATATTACCAATATGAGATCTGTGGTCTACAATTGAGGCTTTTGAGCTGGGGTTGAACTACAACACTTGGGATTTAGCATTGAACAACAGTTGGAAGACTGCAGTTTTTGGTCAGGGCTGGCCTGTGTAGACGGTGTCTGTACTGGGTAGACTAAACAACAATCAAGCACATGAGCCTCTAATCTACAGCCTCCGGGGAACATGAGGTATATCAGATTATCAACCCACTGAATGGTAAAAGGTTGGACAGCCCTTATCTACAAACCAGATAAAACACAGCTTGGTTCACTGAATCTGCCTTGTAATGGCTGAGGAATTATGACTGAAATACCCAAACCCATTATGATATCTTACAGAAATTTCGGGACAAACCTGCATGGTCTGGTTAATGATGCTCCAACTCCAGAGTCTCTCCTCTCCCTCATTTCAGTCTCCTCAGTCTCATTAAGAGAGTTACCAGTACTGTCAAAGTCACTGGCTGATGTCCCCACATCTGATATGGATCTCTCCTCAAAGGCCATATGCCCAGCCTGCTCACCCCCAGAGTCAGTGCCCTCATCAAGCTCTGGACATACAGTTTGCGACCACAGCTCCACCATCCGTTGGAGACCTCGAACGTGATTAAGAACTTCATCTAAGTGGCCAAAGAGATCACCGCTTCCTCCCAACTCTAATAGATCCCCACTTCCAGACAGTGAGCAAGGCACATTGTCATAGATGCTTGAACGACTACCTATGGAACTGTAGGAACCCCTCCTTGGCCTTCCCTCTAGGCCATGAGAGTCCATACTGCTGCATACTGATTGTCCCAATGATTTACTGCCCATTTTCCAGCTCTCCAGTGGTACCCCACTGGCTGGACATAGGCTCTCGATGGACAAAGACCTTGGAAATGTCCCAGGCTTATGGTCTGTAGGGATGCACACAAGACGATCAGATTTTTGAGAAATTCTTTGCCGTGTGCCATTGTTTGTGATCATCTCAAAGTCTTCCAGATAAACCCCCCTGCACTGGCTATCTATGTGAGCCTTTCTAATGCTGCTGCTAGATGCACATTTAGTTCTATAACCAGGATGGAGAAAGTCCTTCTCAAAAACCGTGAAATCTCCATCATCTGCACAGTGGTTGGCATAGTTCAGGTTTTCCCTTCCAGAGTCATCAAGAGCACTATCCGATGGCACTTCCTTTTTGCCTTTGTCTTTTTCTCTTCTACGCAGGGACTCCATGCGCTTCAGGAAACCCCTGGTCTTCCTCTTTTTTGTTTTCTCCTTAAGTCCTCGGCGCTGAGGAGCCAAAGACTGGTCACTTAGACTCCTACATGGTTTGGAAGAAGCGGGAGAGCTGGACACAGATGACATACCCTGTGGGGGAGTTACCACAATGTCCAAGCCACCCCGGCTGCTTCCTGCACTCTGCAATGATGTGGCCTCCAGTTCAGTGCTGAGGTCTGTCAGGATACTGTCACGACTGGAAGTGCTCTTTATGGTTGGTGGCCCAGCGTATGTTGGAGACAGCCGTTCAACAGAGTCCAGGCGAGACCAGCGTCCCTGGTCCCTCTGGAAGGCCCAGTGGTCACTGATTGCACACTGGTCATCTTCATCCGAGTCTTCATTCTAAATTGTAGTGGGGAAAACCAGAAAGTATTAAAACCTTTCCATACATGGTGGAAATAATGAAAAACTGTAAATTAAGAATTTCCCCGTATAAACTATAAGTATATAACTATATGACCATGTAAAATGGGAAATTAATCTCAGTGATATGTCCGTTTGGGGCTGGATTTATAACTGTAAACAAGAAAGGATAAAAAACAACTTGCTTATGTAAGGCTATGGTCAGCAATCTGGAAAACTAAAATAATTTTGTTACAGTAGCATGTGTTATTTTAGTTAATTCTCAGGTCTGAATTATGCTAAAGAAACACATAAATGAGTATTAAATTGTATTTAATTTTAATACCAACTACATATGTTGGAGAAGCTGAAAACCACATTCAGAAATGTCCTCTCTGTTGTACAGCTCTGGTGCCCCCTTCATTCCAATGTTCTGATACTCATTGTGGTTGCCCAGGTGCATTTCCTAAACAATTTTATGCACGGCACACTATATAAGCAATTCCTATGGTCCAACTTGACCACTCTGACCCTTAAATAACAATAGATGATCTTGTCTCAGGTCAGACTCACTTGTTTTCGATAATGAACTTCCAGCTTCATAGGAGCGCATGAATTAAGTGTCATTAGCCGCCTGTGGACAAGGAAAGCAAACGGTTAAAAGTGAACTTTTTAGGGGGTGAAAGTTTTTTTTTTTTTTAATATATATGGGGGGGGGGG
>CM044446.1:17631395-17686891 GCA_024363595.1 Xenopus borealis | reverse complement strand
GGGGGGGGGGGAGTGAAGGTAAAGCTGTAAAGTATCCTGGCTGCAAAGCATGTTAATAGCATTGGCTGGATGCCTCCCTATATCTACCCAATCTAGTCTGCATGCCAAACCTAATACTGCCCGCACCCTTCTCCTGCCGGAGGCCAGCAACACTGTGTCCTTCTGTATGACAGACGCAAACCAGTAATTGTGTATTCCAGAGCAGGAATAGTCCAGTTCCTGCAGGACAACCTGTACTGACATTTAGCCAACTTGCAGATTAATAAATATCATTATGACTGTTAACTCTTGCAATACCGTGGAGCTGGCCAAAAATATAGAAGTCATTATAGCCACTTTCAGATTTTTTCTGCTGGAAAGGTTAACTTAATGTGCAGCTCAGACAACAGGAAATCCTAATGCTAGGATAAAGGCGGATTTGTATTAAATGTCAACATATCCCGCTGCTGCACAGGACGTTACGCTCTGCTTATTTAATGTTAATCAGCAATGGAGTAGTTCCAGCCCGCTATAGCAGTGACAAGGTGAGTCGGTTGTAGGTATGAGAGGAGGTGGATACTCTTCTCATGGTGGAGTAGAAAAGAGGATTGGGGCAATTAATAACTGCCTATGCGTCAAGGTTGTCTAACAAGGGTTTCCTGGCCTGACTATTAGACTCATCAATAAATATCTGTTTGTTCCAGTGGGGTAATTACCAGGGGTGCAGGGGGTGCAATTGCACCAGGGTACCCCATCCCCTTGGGGCCCATCAGAGCCACGAAAATGGTTATGACAGGCAGTTATCTAGGGGGAAATTTTACATCACACATGCTATCAACACTCCAGCATGCGATTTATAGACGTAAGGGCCCCACAGGGGTTCCCAGGTGCCCATCCTGTGTCCCGGGGCCCACCAGGGAGTAGTTACACCACTGGTTTGTTCAGACCAATTGGGCATCCACTGTTGCTACAATATTGGCCCATGTACATTGCAGGGTTATACCATTATACTCTTATAACAGTGATCAGATAATTGGGTGGTTTCATAGAGTGATCTTTTAAAGGAGTGGTTCACCTTTAAGTTAACTTTTAGGGGGAGATTCATCAAAGAGTGAAGAGCCGCCACTAGAAGGAAATTCCGAAGCTCTCAGTTAATTTCTATGGGATTTTGAAAGGCATATTTATCAATGGGTGAAGTGAAATTTCACCCTTTGATAAATTTGCCTTTCAAAATCCCATAGAAACGAATGGAGAGCTGCAGAATTTCCCTTTAGTGGCGGAACTTCACTCTTTGATGAATCTACACCTTAGTATGTATGTTTGCATGCATGTATGTATGTATGTATATTTTTATTTGTACAGTAGTCCTTGAGGGCAAAGCACTGTACAGCAGAACAATAAATTAGTAAAACAGAGAGGGGGTCATTGCTAGTGATGGGTGAATTTATTCGCCAGGGGCGAATTCGCGGCGAATTCCCGCGATTCGCCGCTGGCGAATAAATTCGCGAAACTGGCAAAAAAATTCGCAAAAAAAAAATTTGCCGCGCAAAAACGAGTCGCGCGTCGAAAACGACGCGACGCGCACCGAAAATGACGCGACGCGTAGGAAACGACGCAACGCGTCACGTTTGACGCGACGCGCGTCAAAAACGACGCGCGACTCGTTTCACGAATCGGCGAAAAATTCAAGAATTTCTCTGGAAATTCGCGAATTTTTCGGCGAAGCGAAACGCAGCCGTTTCGCCCATCACTAGTCATTGCAAAAATAAGTACAAAAATACAAAAACATTTAAATTGAAAGTTAAACTTTATAGTCAAAATACAGATTAACTGCTTAGTTTGAAGGAGACAAAAGGATTAAGATCCCTGCTCTGTACTGTCTTACAGTCTAAATGGGAGGGTAACTTACAGACAACTATTGGGGGATATTAACTGCTGTAGGTTACAGTGGGTGACACTGCCATATAGTAAGTGCCAGTTCCCAGTTCAGGTGTTATGCAAGTGCTCTAAGAGGTAGTCTTTAAATTTAGTTCTGAAGACAATGAAGAGTATTCTCTCTGCAGAGTTTCAGGAATGTCATTTGAACTATAAGGAGCAGCAAGACAGAAGGGTTTAATGTGGGAAACAGCAGTAGTTGTGGGGTGGGGGGGTACAACCTGAGATGAGCAGGGGATATGGCCAGGAACACATAGAGAGACAAGAGATGAGGACTTTGAAAGTTATGAGGAGGAGTTTGTAAGTTATTCTTTGTGATAAGGACTTCAGCAGGGGAGGAATTGTGGCAGCAGTATTTAAAACAGATTGTAGAGGGGAGAGATGGGAGTTAGGGAGGCCAGTTAGTAGAAGGTTACAATAATCTATTTGGGACAGTATGAGAGCGTGTACGAGCATCTTGGCTGTAGCAGGTGAAAGAAAGGCACACATTTTGGCAATATTGCGTAACAGATCTTGAGAGTGGTATTAATATAGTCAGAGAAAGAGAGAGAAGCATCAAAGATTAACCCTAGACAGTGTTTTGACAGTGAGTTGACAGGATTAATGAGCATGCCATCAACAGAAATAGTAAAGGTGGCCATAGATATTAAGATTTTTAACAGATCTTTTTGTCATCGTAGGACCAAGGTTATCCTGAAACGATCATTAAAATGTACAATTTGCCCATCAACTAAAAAGACAATTTCAAGTAATATCATCTAGTTCAGTGGTTCTCAACCTTCCTAATGCTGCGACCCTTTAATACAGTTCCTCATGTTGTGATGACCCCCAACCATAAAATATAAAAATATTTTCATTGCCAGCCCAGAGCGGATTGTAAGAAAGTACAGGAGACAGCGTTGCTGCATTAAGGTTTTATTTCCGTGCATAGTGCAGCAAAATATTTTGCCACACCCATTTTGTGGCCACACCCCAATTACCATGTTAATTATACAAATTTTAAATGGGCAGGGAGAGCTGTATGTTAGTCCCTACTAAGGGGATATAGAAAGTTGTAGTGCAACTGGCTTCCCTACACAGGTTACTGAAGTACAACTCCCAGCACCAACACCCGGAGAGCTACAACCAGTCCCAGGGCTAGTGGGGAGAGAGATAAACCTGCTCCTGGAACCCCTTAAGTGACCCCTGTGAAAGGGTCGTTCGACCCCCAAAGGGGTCCCGACCCCCAGGTTGAGAACCACTGATCTATTTGAAGCCAGGAAAATTGTGGCTAGCTGCCTGCTTGGCCCTGCAAACAATTGGACAATGGATAAACTGTGAACAATGACCATTTTCTAACCTGACCAATTGATTTTCTGACGGATGTCGGATGAAAAATTGTTAGACATGTGATTGTTTGGTGCCCACTAACCTCATAATAATTTGACAGATTTGTCAGATCACACAAAAACTGTTTGTTAGGAAGATTCCAATATTAACTATGGCCACCTTAAATGGAGGAGTAGTACCAGACTTCTTAGGTGGAAAGATGATTAGTTCAGTTTTTGTTAGTCTGTTACAGAATGGCTAATTCTAAGCAACTTGATTGGCCTTCATTTTTTTCTTTTTTATAGTTTTTAAATTATTTGCTGCCTTCCACTCATTCTAGCTTTCAAAAAGGGTCCAGTGACTCCATCTAAAAACAAATGCTCTGTAAGGCTACACATTTATTGCTATTGGTACTTTTTATTACTCATCTTTTGATTCATAATCCAGTCTCTTATTTAAATCAGTGCATGCTTGCTAGGGTAATTTGGACCCTAGCAACCACACAGCAGAAATTGAAAAAAGGAAAGCAGCTGAATGGAAAGTTGTCTTACAATATCAATCATGCTAAAAGTTCATTTAAAGCTTCACCCCCCTTTATCACTTTCGGTGCTAGTAGTCTCAAAATAGCTCAAGATGCTCAGAGTTGTACTTCTATCAGCAGGCTGCCTACTCCTGCAACAGAAGGAATATTGCTTTCTGCAATCCGCATCAGTTAATGGTGCTGCTCCAGTAGACTTCTGCACTGAAATCCATTTCTCAAAAGAGCAAACAGATTTTTTTACATTCAGTTTTGATATGGGACTAGACATTTTGTCAATTTCCCAGCTGCCCCTGGTCATGTGACTTGTGCCAGCACTTTAGGAGGGAACTGCTTTCTGGCAGGCTGTTGTTTTTCCTTCTCAATGCAACTGAATGGAATGCAGTGGATGCAGAGATGCGCCCGCAATCTGACTAGGTTTTATAACCTGCCTGATCGAGATCTGGCCAACTTTCAGCCAGATATCAACCGTGGAAGCCTGTCAGATGGCCCCACACGGGCCAATAAGCTGCTGTCTGCTGCTTTTATCTGCCCGTGTATAGGGGCCTTTAGATCTACCAGGCAGCTGTTAGCTTGTGTTAGCTTGTGTTAGTGAGCTGTTACCTGGTTACTTTTCCATTTTTCTGTTGTGGCTGCTGGGGGGGGGGTGATATCACTCCAACTTGCAATACAGCAGAGTGATCAAAGTTTAACAGAGCACAAGTCACATGACTTGGGGCAGCTGGGAAATTGACAATATGTCTAGCCCCATGTCAGATTTCAAAATGAAATATAAAAAAAATCTGTTTACTCTTTTGAAAAATGAATTTCAATACAGAATTCTGCTGGAGCAGCACTATTAACTGATACATTTTGAAAAAAAAAATTTTCCCATGACAGTATCCCTTTAACTACAGCCATTATCACTTGAGTGTGTGAGAACTGCCAGCCAAATGTGCCCAACGTGCTGTGAGGCCAAGTAAAAGGAAAGTACAAGTTATAGGACAGGGACAGGTCAAACGTATTATGTTAAAAATCTAGGGAACAAAGAGAAGGGAGAATGCTTGGTATATGGCAATAGATGGAAAACAGGAATAATAGGAGGAATGTTATGCGAAAAAAGTAGGGGTAGGGGTAAAGTTAAAGAACAAATAAAAATACAGTAGGTTAACACAAGCTCTATGTACAATCCAAATACTTTATGGCTGGTTCATTGTAAGTTTGGAGATATGAATGCTTGACAATCAGTGCAGTCTGAGCATGTGTGTTTCATTGGGTGCCAAAACTAAAGGGAACAACATGAAAAGCCAACAGAGACTGAAGATAGTAAATTAGTAGGAAGGGAAAAAGAGAGATAAAGTGGTGGAGAAGAGATATTAAACAGAGCAGCATTCAGCGAATAAAAGGCGTTTGTGTGCCCAAAATGGAGCACAGCAGTAGGGTGGATTGGGGAAGTTAATGTGTGTGCTTTCCAAGAAGATCATAATTTTGGAGATGTGCTTTTAAAAATCCCGAACTAAATAAAGCCTGTGGCAATGGGACCTCAGGTGAGTGCGTTCCCTGCACAGAACAGAGCGTGTTGTTCCTGCCAGAGCTCACACAGAGGCCACTACTACCCTTCAGCCAATAACCCCTTGACAAGCCGGCCTTTATGTGCTGCTCTCCATTAATCACAGCAATACACCCACCAACAATATAGAAGGGTTAAAGGGGCAATTTGATTTTTATCCAAAATGGACTTGTTGCACAAAGTGCCGTTTCTTTTCACTGGTGACATAATACATTGTGAAATCCTCCCACAGTTTCCCAGCTCGGAGAAGGAGCCATGTTCAATTATTGGCGGCGGCCGGGTTGTCTTCAAATAGCCCCGGCTGTGCTCCAGAACTCTATTACACTTATTGTCTCTTGTGCCTCCATCTTAACTTTGCCCCCACCCCAATACCCTCTATTTACAACACTGCATTTAGGATTTCGTGGAAGAAATTGTGAAAATAAGCCTTCCTCTCATAAGAAAGGGATTGTGAACATTTTAAAGATATGACAGCCCAGCTGACTTCTTACAGAAGGACAGCCCTGACAGATGGCATTTCTATAGCCTGGGGCCGGAATGTGGGATCCTGAACTCTCATTAGATTATATTATTTACTGTTTTCATTCTACCAGTTTGCACAACATCAGCAGAAAAAGCTGTGCCATTGTGACCCTTTAGTATTGACGTGTTTATCACACCATGCATGCATTAAACACTCAGGATAACATAGGTTAAATGAAAGCCCCACATTGACAATTCTTGAGAGTTCTTTTATGCCAATATATTGCCTCCTATAGTACAGCATCGCTAAACAACATACTGTTCACTTGGAAATAAAACCTTTAATATGTTAAGAAGCAGGGTTGTCCAGCAGGAGGCGCACATGTTCATATGCGGCCTCATAACAGATTTTTAAGGCTGCATTTATTTCTCCAAATGACATCGATGTTTCATTATACTCCAACCCCTAATCATATGGTATGGTATATAAATGGCCACTACATGGAAAAATGTAGATAGTATCTAAATAGGGGTCTACTACCGCTCTTTGCTAGGGATGGCGCGAACCGCCGAAAAAAAGTTCGCGAACATGTTCGCGAACTTCCGCAAATTTGCGAACGGTTCGCGAACGGTTCGCGAACCCCATAGACTTCAATGGGAAGGCGAACTTTAACAGCTAAAAAAGATATTTCTGGCCAGAAAAATGATTTTAAAGTTGTTTAAAGGGTGCAACGACCTGGACAGTGGCATGCCAGAGGGGGATCAAGGGCACAAATGTATCTGAAAAATCCATTGTTGACACAGCGCTGCGTTTTGTGCTGTAAAGGGAAAAAAGTCACTCAGGTGGTTGTGGACACTGTAATATTATGGATATTTAGACAGAATGTGAACAACCTCACACAGCTAGATGGTTGAAGAACACACTGGGCAAAAAATGGCTACAGGGCAAATAATGCCTACAAGGTCAACGTATACCCTACTACAGCGGTGGATACGGATTACGTAAAATATATTATGGCTGCTTGAAAAAAGTCACTCAGGTGCTTTTTCTGGAGAGGGTAATATTATGGATATTTAGACAGAATGTGAACAAGCTCACACAGCTAGATGGCAGTTGTTTGAAGTACAGTAGATTACTAGCCAGCAAACTTACTATCCACTGTCCCTGAAATCACTAACAGCTCTCTCCCTACACTAGCTCTTCAGCACACACAGCACAGGCAGAGTGAAAAAAAAGCTGCAGGGCTTCGGTTTTTAGGGGGAGTGGTCCAGGGGGTGTGGGGTGGTCCAGGAGGGAGAGCTTACTGATTTGCTGCCATGTATCTGCTGGTCTGGGGTGAGAGGGCAAAAAAAATGCGGCAAAAAAGCGCCAAATTGATGCGAACCCAAAATGCGAACGTTGCGCGACGTTCGCGAACTTTTGGCGAGCGCGAACAGCGGA
Source organism: Xenopus borealis (assembly GCA_024363595.1). Lineage (NCBI taxonomy): Eukaryota > Metazoa > Chordata > Amphibia > Anura > Pipidae > Xenopus > Xenopus borealis. The sequence continues at coordinate 17,679,679 of CM044446.1, read as the reverse complement.
TGTTCGCGCGAACAAGTTCGCCGGCGAACTGTTCGCGCCATCCCTACTCTTTGCAAATTATATCAGACCACATCAGCCAGGAAGTGGGCTTGAATTAAAGACTGAAAAGCTAAATAGGCGTGGGCCATAATGAAAAGATATAATAACAATCTGAGCTCCATATTTGAGCTCCAATTTTGGATTGGATTTTTTATTGCTAGGTTGGGAAGTCTAGCATCCAGTAGGTTTTAGATGCTCAGAGGCTGCTGTATGCCAAATTAAGAATGTCTTGTATTTTACTGGTTTGACAATATCCCATTCCAGCGAATGGAAGCTGCACAGGAAGAAACCTGAAGAAAAGGTTAATGTTGAAGAGTCTATGGGTGTTACCTGCAGAGGGATTTGAGGGAATCCTCGTCTAGGAAGCTGTGGTCTCTCTTCACACAGGATATATCAACAGGGAATTGGGAATCTGTAACAAAAAGAAATATTGCGTATTTGCTTTATACACATCTCCGACCTCTGTAGCATTATTCATCTCAGGAGGATAGGATTCCTTCTCAGAGGTAGTGGTAAACATTCTAGGGCGAGAGAGCCCATTTTTGAGATGTTACCTATATTAACCATAAAAATAAAAGTATACGTGCATTACATTAGCAAATGAGCCTCTTCAGTGGAAAGGAGGGGCAGTTGTTGCTTTAGCCAAACCGGCCATCTCACCTATATCCTCTTTTTTGACTTGATTCAGAAATCCTTATGATTGCTTATGGAAAAGCCACTAATTGATGAAATTGCCTAATACTGCTGCTACAGCTATATTGCAAAGGAAAATAAACTTGATGCATGCGCTGTGTCACATTCAGGGGTGTGGTTCCTCCAGTCCTCATGATTGGCTGCTTGCCCAGAGACACCACAACACCCACTCTCATAGTAGCCAACAAATCTAGAATAGCTACACAAGAACAACATCAATGGGCTCTCATCTTTTTATACCCACATTTTCCATACTTGCTACATGCAGATCAGGATACCAAAAATGAATGCCAACAAAATACTTCAAAAATAGATCAACGGATGCTGCAAAACTTCCTCCTCTGGCAATTCATTTTGCAAAGGGGTGCTGGAAATTGCCATTATGCAACTCCATCCACAATTCCTGGTCTGGCCTCAGCGGAAGGCTGTTTAAAGGAGTGGTTCCCCTTCAGGTTAACTTTTATTATGTTTTAGAATGGCCTATGTTTAGCAACTTTTCAATTTTTATAGTTTTTAGAATTATTTGCCTTACTCTTCTGACTCTTTCCAGCTTTCAAATAGCAGCCCAAAGCTATAGCTTTGAGAGGCTACAATATTATTGTTACGTTTTATTACATATCTTTCGGTTTAGGTCCTACTCTATTCATATTGCTGTATCTCTTTTAAACCACTGTTTGCTAGGTTAAATTGGACCCTAGAAACCAAACAGATACAGGAATGCCAAACTGGACAGCTGCTGAACAAAAAGAAAATACCACAAATAATACAAAATGGAGACCAATTTCAGCACTTTCTACATGATATTAACAGTGACCCTGTATTTTTTTGAGAAAGCAGAAGTATACTCAGGCCCGGATTTGTGGAGAGGCCACCTAGGCCCCAGGCCTAGGATGGCAGGACTTTAGAGGGCGGCATGCTGCCCTACCACACCTGAATTGGTGCAGAAATGTAAATTACCTGTGTGCCAATTCCCATTGCTCCTTCCCGATGATGAAAATTTTAGCAAATAAAAGGGAGGGGACAGGGGCAACAAACGACAGTAGGCCTAGGGGCACCCGCTAGGTAAATCAGGCCCTGAATATACTATAGATTCTTTTGCAATAAAAGTAACGTGTTGTGGTTCACAACCATACAGAGTCTCAGAGGAACATCTAACTGGGCATGACAAGCCAGCTCCACTTAAGTGAGTAGGAAAGCTTTTCTGGCAAAAACCTATGAGCTGGGACTGTTAACAGCTACTGTCGTCTTTTTGTTTATTTGCTTTCTGATTTTTGGGAGGGGGAGATGTGGAAATGACTTGGCCAGACAAAACTTGGCTTGACACTTCCCTATTATGCCATGCTTCCAGCTATTGTTCTGCAGCACAGTCTCATCCTCTCTGCCCCGTGTGAGCGTTGAAGACTCAATTCCTGAGTCGGAGGCAAAAGGTTGAAGGATATGAAGTTATAGAAGTATGTGGGGTGGACCCGCTTCCCTGTGTCCCAATTACAGTAAAAGCAAATGTAGCTCTATAGACCATGGAAAAAATAGTTAAAGGTCAGGCTAATTCTCTGGACCAAACAACTGGATTGCATAAAATGAGCGACAGAAGTGCATACTCTGTTAAGCTAGTGAGAGATGGGAGATTAGTTGCACATCAACAAATCTCCTTTTCTGTGGGCGACTAATCTCCACATAATGCCTTCCAGCTGGTTAATATATGCCCGCAGAAGGTGAGATTTGTCGCTAGGTAAGTAATGCCACTAGCCTTACTTTCTCTTTGCATGTAGATAGACAAGATTTTCAGTGGGAATCACCCAATTGTATAGTTGTGTTCATAAGTTTACATAACCTGGCAGAATTTATGATATCTTAACCATATTTTAGAGATTATGAATGATAACACAAAAATGTGTTAATGATTGGCTGAACCCATTTAAAGGGGCTGTTCACCTTCAAACAACTAGTTGTTTTTCGATAGATCACCAGAAATTTCTATTTGTAACTGCTTTTCTAATAATGAAGTGTAAAGTGTTATTTTTCACCTTCTAAAGATAGTTGTTTATACTCCAGAGATGTTGCTGTGAAATGTATCAATTAAATGTTGCAAAATTGTATCAGTTTAGAGTCTGTGCCTGAATTACTGAGCTGCCAGACACAAACACCAGAGACACTAACATTCAAATTTAAACTTAGATTTTGGAAAAACAGTAAAAGATAAAAGTCTTTATTTATGGAGAACAATCTGAAAATTTACATACCCCAATACCGTGTATTGCACCCCTTTAACATCAATGACAGCTTGAAGTCTTTTGTGGTAGTTGTGGATGAGGCTCTTTATCTTCTCAGACGGTAAAACTGCCCATTCTTCCTGGCAAAAACCCTCCAGTTCCCGTAAATTCTTGGTCCGTCTTGCAATGAACTGCACGTTTGAGGTCTCCCCAGAGTGGCTCAATGATATTGAGGTCAGGAGACTGAGATGGCCACTCCAGAACCTTTACTTTATTTTGCTGTAGCCAATGACAGGTCGACTTGGCCTTGTGTTTTGGATCATTGTCATTTTGGAATGTCCAAGTATGTCCCATGCACAGCTTCCAGGCTGAGTGTAAATTTTCCTCCAGTATTTTTTTTGACAACTTACTGCATTAATTTTGCCATCAATTCTGATCAAATTTCCTGTGGCTTTGTAGCTCACACATCCCCAGAAAATCAGCGATCCTCCACCGTGTTTCACAGTAGGAATGGTGAAACTTTCATCATACAGTAGGGCCTTGTTGACTCCTCTCCAAATGTAGCGTTTATGGTTGTGGCCATAAAGTAAAATTTTAGTCTCATCACTCCAAATGACTTTGTGCCAGAAGGTTTGAGGCTTGTTTCTGTTTGGCATATTGTAAGAGGGATACTTTGTGGCATTTGCGTAGTAATGGCTTTCTTCTGGCAACTCAACCATGCAGCCCATCTTTTTTCAAGTGCCTCCTTATTGTGCATCTTGAAACAGCCACACCACATTTTTTCAGAGAGTCCTGTATTTCACCTGAAGTTATTTGTGGACTTTTCCTTGAATCCCGAACAATTATTCTGGCAGTTGTGGCTGAAATTTTTGTTTTATTTGGTTTGGTTTGGTTTGGTTCCACTTCTTAATTAGAGTTTGAACACTGCTGATTGGCATTCTCAATTCCTTTGATATTTTCTTATATCCCTTTCCTGTTTTATAGAGTTGAACTACCTTTTCCCACAGATCCTTTGACAATTCTTTTGCTTCCATATGAATCCAAAAAACATCAGTGCAGCACTGGATGAAAGACTCAAGGGTCTGTCAGGAGTCCAGAAAGTCACGGACCTTTTATAAATAGGGATGGCGCGAATCGCGGCAAAAATGTTCGCGAACATATTTGCGAACTTGCGACAAAACACGTGAACGGTTCGCGAACGTCGCGAACCCCATAGACTTCAATGGGAAGGCGAACTTTAAAAGCTAAAAAAGACATTTCTGGCCAGAAAAATTATTTTAAAGTTGTTTAAAGGGTGCAACGACCTGGACAGTGGCATGCCAGAGGGGGATCAAGGGCAAAAATGTATCTGAAAAATCCAATAGTCGCAGCCACTGAAGCACAGAAAAAATATGCCATATAAATGCTGAAAATAGTCGCAGCCACTGAAGGACAGAAAAAATACAGGTCAATGTATGGCAGTTGTTTGAAGAACAGTAGATTACTAGCCAGCAAAGCTACCTAACCTAAAATGTCCCTCAAATCCCTGCAGACTTCTGTCCCTCCAATACAGAGCAGTATCAAGCAGATTACTAGCCAGCAAACTTTCAACTGTCCCTGAAATCACTAACAGCTCTCTCCCTACACTAACTCTTCCAAGCAGCACACACAGACAGAATGAAAAAATGCTGCAGGGCTTCAGTTTATATATGGAAGGGGAGTGGTCCAGGGGGTGTGGGGTGGTCCAGGAGGGAGAGCTTCCTGATTGGCTGCCATGTATCTGCTGGTCTGGGGAGAGAGGGCAAAAAAAAGCGGCGACTATGCGCGAACCCAAAATGGCGAACGTCGCGCGACGTTCGCGAATATTCTGCGAGCGCGAACAGCGGATGTTCGCGCGAACAGTTCGCGCCATCCCTATTTATAAACACTGACTAATTACAAGCAAATAGATCACAGGTGAAAATGGTTACCTTTAACAGCCATTCTAACCCCTTTGTGTCAAGTTGTGTGCATGTTATCAGGCCATATCATCAGGGTTTGTAAACAGGGTCATTTGGGTAGTTTGTGTAGTGATATTGATTTAAAAAGAGTAAACACAGTTGTTTGACAATAAATGACTTCAGCCAACCACTAACCATGAGTGAAAGAAAAGTTTTTGTGTTATCATTCATATTCTCGGAAAAAATAGTTAAGAAATCATAAATTCTGCCAGGGTATGTAAACTTATGAGCACAACTGTATATCAACACTTGCACTTTGTATGCCGAGAGCATCAAACACAAAGCAATGGTCAGAAATTACTTCCAGACACCTTGCCTTGTGTTGGGTCTGCCACTCAGAGCCACTTGTGCTTACTCCACATATTCAGAAGATCTCTCTTTCCGAAAAACATTTTTTTTTTAAAATAAAGATGCCATTCTTACCTTCATAAAGCTGGGCATACTGAGGAAACCCAGCAGCCCGCAGCCAATCGCACGCTTTCTTGGCCTCGAGGTCTGTGATAAAAGAAAAAGATATGGATCATTACCAGTTCCCTTGCACAATACATCATCAGTGTTTATTATACAGTAACAATTACAAGAAAAAAAAAGAGCAAGTGAAGCTCTGCAATAGTAAATAAATACTGTTAAAGGGAAAAATATACCCCACTTTTTGACATGAGCTCATTCAGTTGGATTTATGTAAAAAATAAGCAATATAAGAACTGCCAAATATTAATATACTCTATACATTTAAAGAAATATGGGATTCCTCAGATTAAGAGGAAACCATGATGGCTTGCATCTAACTCACACATACCATTTCCCCACCCTTTTGGACAGTAACTAGCCATGTTTGGTCCTGGAGCCACCTGGGCTCCTCTATAGACCTGTGCCTACTGCACATGCCCTGAAAAATTCCCCCACCCTGCCTCCCACTATATGCTTATTGTGGCTTTGGCGGGCCCCAAGGAGATGCAAGCCTGGGTGCAATTGCACCCTCTATACCCCTAGTACTTAAAGGGGTTGTTCCCCTGTGAGTTAACTTTTAGAATGATTTAGTGAGTGATATTCTGAGACAAATTGCAATCAGTTTTTATTTTCTATTATTTATGGCTTTTGAGTTATTTGGCTTTTTATTCAGCAGCTCTCCAGTTTACAATCAGCAATCCAAAGGCCCAAAGAACCCTAACAACCATGCATTGATTTCATTAAGAGACTGGAATATGAATAGGACCATGCAACCATGCACTGACTTGAATAATAGACTGGAATATGAATAGGACAGGGCCTGAATACAAAAAAAGTAGCAATAACTATACATGTGTAGCCTTACAGAGCATTTGTTTTTGGATGGGGTCAATGACCCCCATTTGAAAGCTGGGAAGAGTCAGATGAAAAAGGCAAAAAATAAATTACAAAAAATAAATAAATAATGAAGACCACTTGGAAAGTTGCCTAGAACCATTTTATCACATCCTACAAGTTAACTTAAGAGTGACACCTTTAAGCTATTACCTTTGGAATAACATTTGAAAAAAGTATGTTTCAAGAATTGGCAGATCCCTTATTTTATTCAGCTGAGAGGAACCACATCTAAACTCCAAAATCATGGAGTCCCTGCATCCCTAACAACCACTGAAAACTAGAACCCTTGCATGCCATTTAAGGATTCCCAGACAGACATGTGAGGAGTGTGAGAGGTAGCAATATGTAATTGCAGGGAATAAAATTAGCACCGTGTCCCAGTCTGGCACTATGATAAACTCTGCATTCTTTACGTCCACAGGGTTAACCTTCAGACACTATGGAAGCAGAAACCACACTGCTCCTGGAGTCATTTGGATTAAGGCTTTGGGAAAACAGAAAGCTTCTGGATGTAATTGAGAGGACAAAAAGACTGAGAAATGGAATGGCATGGGGTTAGGCTTAGGGTGAAGAATGAGGACTTTAATGGGTAGCAGACCTCCGGGATTCTAACAATATCTTTTTTAAAGAGCCATGTATTAAAGGGAAATAAACACTTGTCACAGGGTTTATTCCATGTTTGGTAGATACATTCAGTAGAACATGCTGCCATACAGTAGGTAAGAAATAGCCTTCTCTATATATTTGCAGATGGGAATAGCCATTTGGCTGCTTCTGCTTTTATTCAGAATATGCTCCAGAGACATAGTGCCAGAGCCAAATTAGTACTATGAAATCATGAATACAAGTGGAAACTGTGGGGATAACTTTATTAGTACCCACAGCAAGCAATCAGATGCCTACACCGGTACACTACATGCTAACTGCTGGCTGATTGCTATGAGTTACTGGACCAGATTGTTATTACAATCATGACTATGAAGATTCTCATTCATCCAGGTCATGATATATTTATCAAAAGTAACTCAAAGCAACTGGACTTGCTGAGATATTTTAATGAAGACGTTTCACTGCTCATCCGAGCAGCTTCTTCAGTTCAACTGACTGGTGTAAAGTAAATGGCTCAGCATAGGAGGGCGAACTCTACAGGGCAAGACAAGGGACACTCTTTTGAAGATAGCAATGTCCAAATCTTGGATAAAGAAGACCACTGGTTTGAAAGAGGTGTGAAAGAGGTGATTAATGTCAAGGTAGAGAAACCATCCCTGAACAGAGGCAATGCTGTTCTAACATCTGTTCCCCGGCGGTTTCAGAACTCTTCACACATCCATTCATGCAACTCATGAGTAACACCTGTTTTCTAGGCGTTGCATAACACATTGGTAATCCTATCACTGTAACTACACAGAATCAACACCACTGTGAATTTCAGATGTCACCTCTCTGAAGAGTTACAAAGTGACGTTGTGATTGGATTGTTGGAAGAGTCTATATGCCGAGAACTCCCCTATACCAGTTGAACTGAAGAAGCTGCTCGGATGAGCAGTGAAACGTCTTCATTAAAATATCTCAGCAAGTCCAGTTGCTTTGAGTTACTTTTGATAAATATTTACTACAATCATTTTTCACAAAGTACTATACTCAGTAAGAAAAATACAGCACAGGTATGGGATCTTATTTACGAAAAAGGAATGGGACCTGTTATCCAGAATGCTGGGGACCTGGCATTTTCTGGACCGGATAACAGGTATTTCTGTAAATTTGATCTCCTACCTTAAGTCGATTAAAAAATAATTTAGATATAATATAAACCCAATAAGCTGTGGTTTCCTCCAACTATACCTTAGTTGGGATCATATACAAGGTTCTATTTTATTATTACAGACAAAAAGGAAATTATTTTTAATAGGGTTCACTGTTAAGCAACTTTTTGGTATGTTATACAATTCTAAGCAACTTTTCCATTGGTCTTTATTATTAATTTTTTTTTTATAGTTTTTGAATTATTTGCCTTCTGCTTCTGACTCTTTCCAGCTATCAAATAGGGGGGGGGGGGGTAACTGATCCCATCTAAAAAACAAATGCTGTGCAAAGCTAAGCATTTATTGTTATTGCTACTATTGATGACTCGTATTTCTTTGCACACCCTCTCCTATTCATATTCCAGTCTCATATTGGCTGAAACTGCAAACTGGATAAAAATAACTCAAAACCCACAAATAAAAAGAAATGAAGACCAATTGCAAATTGTCTCAGAATATCCCTCTTTACAATCATATTAACAGTTAACTCGAAGGAGAACAATACCTTTAAATATTGCATTATTTGATTAAAACAACCCCTACTCTAAAAATCTAAGAGGCAATTTATCCCATATTTGTATCTGAATGCAACTGCAGCCAAAGCAACCTTAGAGCACTGCTGATTTCACACAGGAATTATGAGGCATTATTGGGGGAAAAAAGGCAACTTGTGTCTAAAAGTTGCCTTTTTTATGCAGATGCCTTCAAAGGAAAGATTATGTGGTAATTATGTGGTGAATTTGCAGCTGCTGAGGACTACAACTCCCACCATTCTCCTACAGCTTCCAAATTCTGTCATTTAAAACACTGCTATCTAAGCCAGGGATTAGAGAATACAGAGCAATGCTCATATGTTACCAAACTGAAACTTTCAGGATGCCCAGTTGTGGAAGATATAGTAAAGTGGGGCCACAAATTAATCAACCCAACGGTCTGTATTTGTTTCTAATCCAAGCACCCTTTGTGACTCCACTGCACAAGCACATTACTCCTTTAGTCTGTCCCCGTGTATTGTCAAATAGTTTCCACTCTTAAATATTTTCCAGCAGCTGCTAAGAGACATTTACGGTATTTCCTCTGCTTGGCCAATCTGATCTGCTTTCTGATATCTTGCATTGTGCTGCTGCATAAACTCTGCAATACCCTAGAGGCAAAAAAAAAAATCAGTGTAACAACACTGACTTCAGTACTAAGGATGTATGTGCCCACACAAGCTCATTTCAAAGAATTTATTGCTGCAGCGTGCCACTCACAACCATGCCTGGACTGGCAATCTGTGGGTTCTGGCAAATGCCAGAGGGGCTGCTATAAGGTGCCATAGAAAATCAGTATTTAGTGGGCTGGTGGGGGCTGTTTGGGCCTCTCTGTACCTGAAATGACAGGGCCTATTTTAATTCTCAGTCCAGTCCTGCTCACAACTATGGTGCAGAGAGTCAGCAGTAATTGGACCTGCTACATAAGCCACTAAGAGACTTAAAAATTTATTTTATACTCCTTTAATTATGCTTTCCTTGCTGGTACTACTGATGAAAAGACTACTTTCTACAAACCATAAGTACTATGGAACACGTGGTGTATTCTCACGCTGCATATAACCAGGGTGCAGGCATACAAATTGGATTTTGACACTGAAATGCATACTCAAGCATTTCCAGGCCAAAAATATGCTCCATGTCACTGCACCCGGGTCTACACAATGGCTCCTAGTAAAGGCACTAAAAGTCTGTTAGGGGCATAGGGGTGGATTATTGGTTTGCGTTTATATGCAGGCTGAAAATCCGCCACATGTTGCAGTAGTCTAAAGCATAAGAAAGGACAAGGTTGTAAATGCCACACATTATGTTCACACAGCAGTTCCCAAACTTTTTTTCTGCTGATTCACAGCAAATGATCTGTGCTGTTGCTGGTTACTCAAGCTTAGGGACTGACTCAAAATAAATATAGAATACTAACCATAATACAAACCTAATTAGCGATTAATTCATATTCACATTACAGCACTGTAAGCATTAGCTTCTGTTACTGGCGAACTTCATTGTCTTCTTACAGGAGAACTAAACAAATAAATTCAATAGGGCTAAAAATGTCAAATATTATATACTGAACTTATTGCACCAGCCTAAAGTTTCAGCTTGTCAATAGCAGCAATGATCCAGGACTTCAAACTTGTCACAGGGGGTCACCATCTTGGAAAGTTTCTGCGATACTCACATGCTCAGGGGGCTCTGAGCGGCTGTTGAGAAGCTAAGCTTAGGGGTCGTGGCAAATTTATCAAGTAGAAAATAAGGTTGGCCTGTAACATAAACTGATACTACAGGGCTGATTATTAATTTCTGATGCTAGTTGCACTGTTGCTTGTGCTGTCATGTAGTAATTATATGCATTATTTACTAATCAGCCTTATATTGTGACATTTCTATGTGTGCTGCATATTTTAATTGGGTCCCTAAGCTCAGTAAGTGACAGCAGCACAGAGCATGTGAATCAGTGAATCAGCAGAAAAGAAGATGGGGAGCTAAAGGGACATATTAGAAAACACAGATCTTTACTGCTAAAGGGCTATAGCTGCCTTGGGCTGGTACAGAAGCCCAAAACACAATGTACAAACATTTCTAGCTACTTCTTTAATTAGGCTATAGTTATCCTTTAACAATTTCCAACAATCCCCTAAACTTATCTTCACTATGACAGCCAAGAGCACTGTCCAATGGCCAAGCAAGATCCAAGATGGGGGCTGCTATGAACAATTTTGAAAGCATGTATCATTACTATTACAGGGCTGCTGAACCTCTCTGTTGGTTCAGTAAGCTCAGTATATACATAACATATAGCATTTCTAGTCAGATTATTTATTAAGCTTCAGTTCTCCTTTAAGCATTGACTTGAAATCAGAACAGCACAGCTGCAACCTTAAATCTAGTTTCTCCTTTACTTTCTGCACATTTTATGTTTCCTTCCAGATTTGTGTAGAAATAGCCTTTACAAGCCCAGCTAATAACAGAAAAAAAACTAATGGCTAGACATGGCAAATAAAAGCCAAATAAAGTTGCCTTTTATTCCGCACAGCACACCTGAAGAACACATGTACAAAGTCTGGAGTATACATGGTTTGGCAATATATACCTCTGACCTAAATAACACTCAAAGCACTTCTAAACTCAATAATTAGTCACTTTTATATCTGACAGGGCAGAATATTCCTGCTAATAACCATCTAAGTCCAACCAGAAAATATAATATATGGTCAGTGTGGGAAAGCCTGAGCTTCAGTCACACCAAACAGAACTATGACAAAAGTCGCCTATTTGCTGTTTGAAGTCTAGACTTAATCTATCAGGCACTTATATTGCTAGACGTGCCAGTAACTGATGGATTCTTAGACAAATGTGTGAATTGTATTTGTATTTTCTCCAACACAAGGAGGTTCCAAGCTGGGAAGCCACATTGCAGCTGGGGGTGATATGATGTCAGACTCCGCGCTGTGGGAATTATTTTCACTATAAACACTGGCTGTTCCATTACAAAGAAATCTGATTCTAAGCCAGTTGGGTCAAAGCTGTGGGAAAACTATGCTAGATATGTAGTATGCTGAAATTGCCTTGTTTCTCTGTCATACACCTGGAAATCCAGACTCCCAAACTCTCTTGGAGTTTACAATAAAAATAAAATATACCCCATAAAAGACTGAAGAACAGATTATGTAATATCTCTCTCTCTCTCTCTCTCTCTCTCTCTCTCTCTCTCTCTCTCTCTATATATATATAAAAAGATTACACGAGAAATAAAACTTTAAGGGGATTTCAGAAACTCCACTTTTTGGCATAAGGTTTATAAGCCAAGGACCAGGGGCATAATAAAATGAAATACACTCTTGTCTGAATGAGATGAATGGGTATTTTCTGTAATGACCAAATTTACTGTACATCTGTCTTCTACTTACAATGTGCCCTATGTCTCCTTTTCATGGACTCAATATTAAGAGGCTGCTTTATTATTGTAAGTGCTTTATGCTCAAAATCCATTCATTTAAATATTTCCTTAATCAAGAAACAATTGCCTGAAAATGAAATGTACCCACTCATACACACCTACTTCCTGGTTAACCTCCTAGGTTTTCAGACTACTGTATACCTCTTTTGTTTTGACTTAGACTCCAGAGTGCTCTGTACTCCCTTGGATAGACACTGAATATCCTGAATATTGTCACTAAGCCATCTACAGGTATAGGATCAGTTATCTGGTAATCCATTATCCAGAAAGCTCCAAATATGGAAAGGGCGTCTCCCATATAACCCATTTTTATTTTGCTTCCCCAAAGGTGTCTGGAAGTTCAGCTGTTCATCCCTGTTCGAAAGGGTTCTCTAGGGGATCCAACAAAGATGACAGCTGGAACAGATGGGAATGTTGAATATCCAAAACCATTCAGTGAGACCCTACTGATGTAGCTATCTGCAATGAGAAGCAGGAGACGGGGGCAGCACGTCATAAAGTTCCTGATGACGTCCTTTAAAGGCTCAGGCTCATAGCACTTATTTATGTTTTTATATGGTTTTTATGTGTGTGTCCACCACAGCCTGTTTCATTGCAGGGGTGCAGTGCAGGGAAGTTTCAGAGGAACTCAGGGTGAAAGGGACTCCCCCCTAGCTGCACGGCAAAGCAGAGTCTGAAGACCCTTGCCCGCTTTTGTGCAAGGGAGGTCAGGAATTTTTTAGACTAACCCTAGCCTTTGGGCAAAGGTAGTGCATTGATTCTGGTCACCTTTAGCACCTTTTGGCCCATGCCATTTTTGGTAGGACTCACTGGGGCACCTTCAGTTTGCACTTTATGCACTGTGCACTTATAGGTAAAGCACAATCCTGAGTTTTTAATAAAAAAAATGGTCTGTATCTGTAACACCTGTCTGGAGTACCTTGTTCTGGCAGCACCTGGCTGCTTTCACAGGGAAAGGCTAGAAGCAGCTATCTCTGGCTGGTTGATTTTTATTTTAGCCAACGGTCAACACACACACATATATAAATGCGTCTAATGATCGCTTACACTAAAATGCACTAATTGCTAATTATGTAGAATTTAAGGTTACGCCATAAACCATGTTCAACCAACAGATATTCTCAGGCAGCAAAGGGGTTAAACGGGAACCCGACTCATGTTGTAATTTCCATGGATGGAGCAAGAAGGTCTGTGAAGGTTTCGGGTAGGGATGTGGAGCATTTATGCCCCTGGCGGAAGCGAGATTTTGCAAGATATGAGCTAATGACAAAAGCAGCAAAGCAGCGTTGGAAGGCAGCAGCTGCAGGGCCTGTGAAGGATACCTCTTTTATGTGATAACAGTTAAGAATGGACACCTGCAGGGGAGGAGGGTGCTAGAAGAGGCTTTAATCGGAGTATTAGCACTGATAACATTGGAGAAGGTTACCAAAATTCTTTAGGGTACATTTAGCAATGGTACAGATACAAGAGCTGAATCGCCTTCCTATATATTTAGCATTTTCCCCTATTAATAACATTGGGATAACCATCATTTTTACCGGCCAGGCCAGTAAAATACTGGCCAGGTGGCAAACCTACTTGCATCTGCTGTAGCCTGCTTCAACCTGCACTCTGGACTCGGTGTTAAATTTCCACATGGTGCACAGCTCACACAGATACCTGTAAATAACACTTGCTTATAAGCAGGCACCAAGAACAAGATTCTCTAGTCCGTTGATTACTGCACGGATCTTGTGCATGATAGAGGCCTTGCAGTGGAATGGGTGGACTGGAACAGAGTTGTGAAATAATTCAGGCATGGCTAGGGAAGATCAGGGGTGTGACTGTGTCTGCATGAGCATTTTCCCCCTCTGGGACCCCATTTTACTTGTTTAAGTTGTTTACTTATTAGCAGGGCCCATACCCCATATGATCAGTGGGTTAATAACTGGGGGCTGCATGCCTGCTAACTTTGTAATATGGTAATATTTAATAACCACTACTTCTTTAATGCATGAAAAAATATTTTAGTGATGTTGCTACAACATGTTCCCCGGCAATGCCATCTAAACAGGTGATCACTGATAAACCTTGTCCAATGGCATCCCAAGTGTTTGGAGGGTAACCCGGATAAGTAAAGTGCTTTAACCGGGATATCCGCCTATAATATGTACTATAAAATTGTCAACTAATTTAAAATTATTTATAAATATCTAAACTTTAGGCTAGCATCACACCAAGTGGTTTCTCTAGAGTAGCCATATTCAGGATGTAGAGAGACCTGGCAAGGCGATGGGTGATGACACCACAGACGTCAGACAGGTGATGTTGGAGGCAGGATTATGCCATGGCAATCAACCGCTCAATGTGTCAGTCTAATATATTCCTACCTAGTTTTCCAAATTTGTTGAAAGGCCACCAAGCCCCAGGCCTAGGGCGGCAGGGTTTTAGGGGTGCTGCCCAACCACACCCACATTGGTTCAGAAACACTGGGGATGTGCAGGAGATAATCATTTTTTAAATTTCCTGTGTGCCAATCCCCATTGCTCGGTTCTCGATAATAATAAAAGGGAGGTGACGGGGGCAATGAATGTCAGTGGGCCTAGGGGTGCCCGCTATGTAAATCAGGCTCTGAAAAAGGGTAAGGCTGTCCAGGTAAAAACCCTAGGGTTCTCAGTCTGTGGAGAAACGCAGAGAAAGAATCAGATGAACTGTACGCTTCTAACTGCTTTGTGATATGCCTGTACCTGGAGCTATTACAGAGTAGATTTAAAGGTTCAAGGAAAGTGTAAAATAGAATAATGCTAGAAATGCTGTATTTTGTATACTAAACATAAACATGAACTTACTGCACCACAAGCCTAGTCAAACAAATTATTGATGCTTTCAAAGTTGGCCATAGGGGGCTGTCATTAAAGAAAGTAAAAATGGGATTTTATTTCTTTGCCTTTCCTTGCCCTTTAAGACACAAAACGCATTCACTACCAATTCCAACCCAAATCTGCTCCATGTACCTGCACCTGGGCCAAACAAAAGGCGTGATTCTCAGTCTGCGTTAATCCGCAGGCCAACAATATGCCCAGTACTTGCTGCTTGCCTAAAGCAATACAGTATTTGTATCTTTCTGCTCCCTTGTTCTGCCTCTTGAATCAATGTAGCAAAAGTCAGTTCTCCTAAAGGTCAGGTTCTGTTACATTGTTTCAAGTCAGAACCAGTAGTACAGAGAATAGCAAAGGACAGACACATTTATATTCATATATTAAGAATTAAGAATTAATTTTTTCCATTTCGTTTAACATCAAATCATGCAGGATTGAAATTATGAATTATGATGTTTACTTTGCCAAAAGAAAAAAAAATTATAATATGTTCAATCTTGTTTCATGCACAGTATGTATAATATATATATATATATATATATACACACACACATACGCACACACAGTAGCAGAACAAGTACTTCATCTCAGAAAAGAACTGCCTAACTTCCCTACATAAGGATAAATTTGCCAGCATGTAGTTGCGGCTTTGCATATTAGTTTGAATGATTTGCCTGCATGTTATCTGAGAACAACCATAAGGCTAGTGGCAGACAAGCAGATTCGGGCCGATTTAGTCGCCAGGCAAATCGAAGTGCCGCTAGTGTATTAGCGCAGGCGATTCCTCATTCAGGCACATGGAAGGAAGACGGAAGGCAGTTCGGAAAGATTGTCACCAGGCTGAAGAGGCAATCAGTCGCCTGGTGACTAAGGCGACCATTTACTAAAGAGCGGTAAATTTCACTATAAGTTTCCGCATGTTATCGCTGAGAATATTTTTCCGCCAGAATATTCACAGCGACTAAGTTTACTAAACTGTGATGTGCTCAGAAGTCATTGCGATCGCTCGCGGTAACTAGGTTAGTGAACCAGCTTACGTTAGCGGTAATTTTAGCGAGTTGTGAATTTTCTGGCGACAAATTAAGCCTGCAAATATTTATTAAACATGTATGCATCATATAAACCAATACTTCATCCAGCCACACACACACCCTTCTGCCAGTAGAATAATATGAACAAGAAATCATACCAGTTATCTCTTTGTATCATTTAAATGCACAGTTAAATGAGAATTAAACTTCCATTGAGAATTTTCTGGCCAAAAAATAAGTAAACGCCACATTGAGGTGGGCGATATCGGGCTGATCGGATCAGAGTGGAGGGGATACGGGCGGTCGAATCGGGGGACCGCATACACGCAGAGATGCGCCAGCGATCCGACTGGGTTTTTTAACCTGCCCGATCGAGATCTGGCTGACTGTCGGTCAGATATCGATCGGGGAAGCCTATCAGATTGCCCCACACACGGGCCAATAAGCTGCCGACTTGGTCTATCGGCAGCTTTTATCGGCCCATGTATGGGGGCCAGTGTCAAACTTTCCAAACTATTATTCCTTCTCTCCTCACTTCTTTATCCTCCTGTCTTTTATATCTACTTACTATACATGAAATAGGCCAAATTGTTAGAAGCAAGAGGGCCCACTGACACCTGGGCCCACCGGGAGTTTTCCTGGTATCCCTGTGGGCCAGTCCAACACTGATGGGGGCCTTAAGACTGATTTTGAGCACTCAAGTAAAATAGCATTGGTAATTAAGGGTACAACACAGCCTGTTGTCACTTATTTGTGGCACAAGCAGCACATTTGCTATATATCAAACAAACCAAACTGCCTTGCCAATGGTAGTAGAGCCTAACCACCACTGAAGTAGTTTATTTCCTAAATAATCCAATCCGGAATATATTCTGAACCCTCAACAAACTCACCTTTACTTATTAAAGCAGTCAGACGCTCACCGCTCACATACACAGACCTTGTAAAAAGCCACTGCAACTACAGTGGGGAATAGATTACCCTTTAAGCTATAGAAGGTTTCCAAAGCTCTCCAGCACTGTGGGAGTTAATTCCCAGAATGAGCCTGTGATGTTGGGGTGTGATTTCCTGACAATCACCTCTTTATTTCCAGACTGCCACAGACACTCCCTGTTCACCTCCCAGGGGGCACAGACGCAGCCTTGGGTGGGATTTGATCCCACACACTGAACACATATAGGGTCCTTTCTACTCTTTCCAAAAACACACTGCTGCCTCTGCTCCAGAGTATGTCACTGAGGGCATTCCGAAGAGGGAGAATTTGGGTGGGACACGGAGCCGACTTAGGTCCCTCTGTGCCGAGAGAAAATATTGAGAGGAATCTTTCAGTTCAGGAATGTTTAAAGACGTTATCCTCCTGGTGTCTGGGACTGCATTATAGAATGACATGAGTCCAACCCAGGGCTGGCCTAAAGCATTGTGGGATGTAGCACGGCTAATATATACAATATACAAGACAAGACAGGCCCACACAGGCTAATTAGCAGTGTTTAACAGCACAATGTTTTCATTAAGCAATGACATTTTGGTGATTACAAGCCTCATAAAAATGTGAAAGGGCTTTCTCTGTCAGAAATTATATATGTATACTGGCATAACAGCGTTTCTACAATGCCAGCTTCCAGAGCTGTGTAACCTAACTCTACAGCAAGACTACCCTTATTTAATCAGACACACATTCCATATCTATAATATTAACATATTCCTTAGCCTCCTACACCCTTAACTTGCCTGATTGTTTTCCACTCACATGACCACCAAGTATAAAATGTTCATTTATAGGGGCAGTTCCCCTTAAAAGTAGCATCTGTGTGATATAGACTGTAGTGTTGTAAGACAATTCACAATAAACCATCATATTTGTGGCTTTTGAAATATTTAAATCTTTTGTTCAATTCCCAACCTGCGAATTACAACAATTTGGTTGATAGAGCTTACTTACCTTAGCAACCAGGTAGCAGTTTGAAAGTCAGAATGAAATGTTAATACAAGGGCCAGGAAAGATAAGGTAATTGAAAATAAGAACAATACTGAAACTGAACCATTAATCTGGGTTCTTTCTTTCTGTTGGGGGGGGGGGGATCATTCACCTGACAGTCTGATGTATCAGTAGTACAGGCGGATACATTAGATAGTTTTAAAAAGGGGTTGGATGGCTTTTTAGCAAGTGAGGGAATGCAGGGCTATGATAGATAGCTTATAGTACAAGTTGATCCAGGGATTAATACAATTTTGGAGTCAGGAAGGAATTTCCGCCCCCCTATAAAATAAAGACAATGTTGCTCAAGGTACTTCCATCCATAGCATGAAGGTGAGCATCAACTTTAAGTATGTCCATTTCAACAGTAATATTCACTGGCATAATCAAGAGTAAAACATGATTGGTGAATGGATCTGTTAAGTTACACATCGATCTGCACATCCAAAACCAGGGGTGCTCCATGCATTAGTCCTTCCCACAAAGTTAAGTGCAACTTGACCCTATAAATAGAACCTATAGCAAGCAGGCCTTTGATTTCATTCTTCTATGCACACTACAATGATGAAAGGTCTTTGTTGGTTTATATTGTTGCACTGGCAGAAATGTACACATTTGCTGCTCGCTATCCTGTATGCTAGAGTGCTTTTCCGACCCGTACCCACAACCCGCATTCTTACCCACTTAGACCCGCGACCCGAACCGTACCCGTGATCCGCAACCCGGACCCGCAACCCTCTGACCATCAAGAATCAGGAAGTGCTGTCATTGTAAACCGGAAGTGACATCATCGGAAGTAGCTACGATCAGAAAAAAAGGAGTAAATCAGGAAGTGCCGTCATTGTAAACCGGAAGTGACATCATCGGTAGTAGACATGCTCAGAAAAAGGAGTAAAAATCGATATGGTGAGGATCCGCGACCCGACCCTCAACCCGCCAACCTGCAGAACCACCGGCCTGCTTCTATACCCGCACCCAGAAATTCTACGTGCAACCCGCAGTGTACCGCGGGAATTTGCGGGTAACCCGCGGGTACCCGACCCGCTGGAGGACTCTACTGTATGCATCCAGAGCAGTCCATTAGAAATGTTTAGGTTCAGTAAACTACTGTATCAGATGTGAATAGGGTTGCCACCTGGCCGGTATTTTACCAGCCTGGCCGGTATTTTTGATGGTTGATTGATCCCAATGTTATTAATAGGGAAAAAAGATAAATATATAGGAAGGCCGTAATGTTTTTCAATAAAAGGTGGCAACCCTAGATGTGATGCTGGGTATGTTATGATTTCATGCACATTGTAAAAACAAAATGGTGCCCAGGGGAAGAAACTTAATGTATAAAGTGTGTCTAAAAGTGGGGAACTTGGCTCAACCCACGATCCCAAATATACTCAGACAAATCTGATCCTTGTCTAAATGGAATTGTACCCTGCCTGAACACCTGGACAATGTTTGGCCATGTATCACTTAAAAAGGCCATCAGAGAGTAACATAACAACATGTAGTCTCAACAACGTAGTCTCAGCCTACTCCAGACAGCCAACAACATATTTCTTTCCTTCCTGACACAGGTACTGGAGCCGCTATATACAGTGTAATCTCTGATCTTGCCTTGTATTCAGCCCAAGTTAAAGTGTGCCCCACCACTGCAGGAACAGAAACCTGTGTGTCCATGCCCTAACAGTGGCCTCTGTTCTTCCCAAATAGCCAGCAGAGAAGAAGTTGCAGTTCAGGAATAGCTGAGAAGCTACATGAGAGCAATCCCCCCCTGGACACAAGCAACATCCTGCTACTCCCCCCAAACCCACCCCAGAAGCACATCTGCCTCAAACCTGTCCTGCACATTTCTCCCAGTATTCCTTCCCCAGTGACCCTGGAGCAGCCAGACAATCTCCAGACCCCCACACTAAATTACAAACCAGGCAGACAGTGACAGCACATAGGGGAAATAAAAAAATGGAATTCCACACACAAATAAGTAAAAATGATTCCCCTCTTTTGAATAGTAGTGTGCATGTAATCTCAGCCCCACAAAGTAATTATGTAGTGAATAAAGTACCCCCTATTGTAAAATATAAGGAAGGTTATTATAAGTTACAGAGGAGTTCCATGGCCATATAAGAGCACAAGACCAAATGCTGAGAGTTTTTATACAGGTCATGGAACTCCGAGGTGACTTCTAATATCCTTGTATTTTACAACAGGGTGTAATTTTTTTACTATAATACACAAGTTTCAGTGAGTCATGTGACAAATGACACCACTAAGCTCCAATTATAACCAATGGCATCACTAAACACCATTTATATAGTGAATAAAGTACCCCCTCTGGAAAATTATAAGGAAATTATAAGTTACCGAGGAGTTTCATGACCATATAAAAACATGAGGCCGAAGGCCGAGTGTTTTTATACAGGTCATGGAACTCCGAGGTAACTTCTAATATCCTCATATTTTGCAACATAGGGTACTTCATTTATTATAATACACGTTTCAGTGAGTCATGTGACAGAAATGACATCAGAACTCACTGTTTATAACTGATGACATCAGAACTCACCGTTTATGAGGATATAATTTACAAGATATTCACAGCTTTTGTGTATTATAAGGATATAATTTATAGGATATTCATGGCTCTTGTGTGTTATATAGGATTATATCAGCCTCGCCATTCTCTCACTCTATCCATGGTTCTGTAAAATCACCTTCCTGAGCTTTCCGCTCTCCTGAAGTCAGAGAGAGGGGGGGCTATGGGAAGCTCCCTAAAGGGAAAATGGTAAATGCTGGCAGCCATGCCGTTCCTACACAAGTATTTCCTGCTATAGCATAACTCTATGAATGCCGGCTTATTCTGGAAACAATGAGAGCTGCTGCTGCAAAAATAAATGCCCTTCTGCCTTCTAGTCCCACCTATAAAGCACAGGGTTAACAGATATGCCACACTAATTTATATAAAGGGCTCCCTTTGTCAGCTCCCTTGATACAGGCTCTGGCACAGCAAGGGGTTAAGCTCAGTTGGGATCTTAACTCCCTTTTTTTGCTCTTAATGTTACAGTTTTACAATGTGACTTTGTACCAAGCCTTCCTGCTCTACCCTCCGCTTCATAGGGGCGGCTGCTAACTGCACATTGCTCACCATTTCCAACATTTAAGGAGGATGTGTTCCTAAAATAGCTAGAGAATAACTGGGCACCACTGGAGGAACTAGAATTTAACTGGAAATAAAATCCCACCGATTCAGCTTCCATACAACAAGCAGCAAAGAAACCTGACCTGGGTGGGGAAACTCATATAACTTTACATGTGACAGCAGAAATTGTCTCACATTAGTCCAGAAATGCAGCTCCAATTTCTCACCAAATGTCTCTCCTTTTGTGAATGTGTGTGGTTAATTATACAAGTATAATTACAGCACACACAGACTGGAGCAGATAGAACAAATATTAAACTATAATGGGGGAATGTAATGAAAGTCACAAACAGAAAAACATTGCGCACCAATAAGAGTTAAAATCCACATATCGCAATCTAATATTGTTCCTTAAACAGTTATTGTATTGCGAATCGTTATTGCGCATTGCGGATTATAATTGCGCACTCTTAAGAAGTGCTTGAAGGTGTCGTAATCTTTTGGAGCAAACATTGCGACTTTTTCAGTAAGAAGTTTTATTACATTGACAGCGTATTAGCGCAAAGTGTAAAATTCGCAAACGGCCGTCCACAGGCATAAGTGGTCGCGAAACAGTTTACGGGTTCACAAAAGGTATATTGTATTCACGTTAAGCAAACTTTTTTCGCGAATAATTTTTACGTTACCGATGTATATTACATTCCCCTATAGGTCTCTAAATTATGGTCTACATTATGGAACTGCAAATCCCAGCATCCTCCTTGAAACTCTAAAGGCTGAATTAGACTATGTGACAAAATAAGCATCATAAAGCTTGTTTTGTCATATAGGAGAGGTATAGCTGGCTTAACAGCTTGCAGTCTACTGCACAATGCATGCCATTCCATAATGCTGCATAGGGCTCAATCCCAAACCCAAACCGAGCCCATGAAACCAACACATGCTGATGCAGCAGCTGCCAGAAAAATGTTAGAAGCACAAAATAAAAATTTGTAAAATATAAAAAGAAAAAAATTATACTGTATATAGTCGCTGGTGTAGTCGTTACTTTAGTGCAGGACAATGTGAGCTAAAAGTTTCCATGTTGCAAGTCATGGTATACTGCCTTGTACTCTCTAGGAATAAACTTTGCTTGAAAGTGCAACATCTGCTCTTGACAGGCAACATTCTGCACTCAGTAAGAGATCCATCAGCCTGGATTGTGAGGGGTTCTTACCATACTTGATCCTCTTAGTCCTGATCCTGTTCATTGGTGGGCATGGGTTTGTCCCGGGTTCGGGAAGCCAGTGGTATCCTGGGTTAGACAGAGGCAGCACATTCAGGGAGAGGCAGCGAATCTCCTACACATAGGGTTCTGCTAATAGCAGCATCTGGCCCTGCTGACCTCACTAACTAAATGTTCCATCCACAACCCTGGCAGGAGTGGGACAGCCCATGGGGTGGGAGGAAAAGGGAGAGTGTTTCTGGAGGCTGCGTTTAACCCATAGATTGCCACGTCAGCCTGCAGCTCATCAAAAAGCCTTAGAATACTTCTTGTTAAGTCAGAGCCACAGAGCTGGGAGCTTAAAGGAAAAAAGAAAAAATGTTAGCCACAGCCTCTCTCTTTAACACATAGTAATTAAAAGTGGCCTTGGAAAGCAGTTACGTATTTATAAGAATTAAAAAATCCAAAGTCTTACCCACCACCCCCCTTAAAGTTCAAAGAATTTTCTATGAAGTCAGTAAAATTGTCTGGTTTTATATCCCCCCCCATTTTTTATTTTTTTTTACTTTAACCTCCCAAATTTCATTCTCCAGCCACCATTTGCTGCAGCTGTTTCCAATAGGCTTATTTTGTGGGGCCTTGTTAAATATGGCAGCCACAAAGTGCGTTAGTAAAGAAATTCCTGGAATATTTCAATGTGTATCAGTGCAATGGTTTTTTATCCCCCTTCTTTCATAGGTAGACAGTATGGAGTTTGTCACTGATATTCAGAAGCCTTTACCTTTTCTCAGCCATAGGTCAACACATTCCAATGAAAGACGTCACTATTTCCTCTGACAACCATTTTAATTAGTTGGACAACTCTAATTCGTTGGAAGGGGTGTTGGTACAAGTACGGGATCCGTTTTCCAGAAACCCGTTATCCAGGAAGCTCCAATTTATGGAAAGACCATCTCCCATAGACCTCATTTTATCCAAATAATCCAAACATTTGAAAATGATTTCCTTTTGCTCTGTAATAATAAAACAGTACCGTGTACTTGATCCAAACTAAGATATAATGAATCCTTATTGGAAGCAAAACCAGCCTATTGGGTTTCTTTAAAGGGATACTGTCATGGGTAAAATTTTTTTTTTTCAAAATGCATCAGTTAAAAGTGCTGCTCCTGCAGAATTCTGCACTGAAACCCATTTCTCAAAAGAGCAAACAGATTTTTTTATATTTCATTTTGAAATCTGACATGGGGCTAGACATATTGTATTCCCAGCTGCCCCAAGTCATGTGACTTGTGCTCTGATAAACTTCAATCACTCTTTACTGCTGTACTGCAAGTTGGAGTGATATCAACCCTTCCCCTTTTCACCCTGCAGCCTAACAACAGAACAATGGGAAGGTAACCAGATAACAGCTCCCTAACACAAGATAACAGCTGCCTGGTAGATCTAAGAACAGCACTCAATAATAAAACCCATGTCCCACTGCATACTATTCAGTTATATTGAGAAGGAAAAACAACAGCCTGCCAGAAAGCAGTTCCCTCCTAAAGTCACATGACCAGGGGCAGCTGGGAAATTTACAAAATGTCTAGCCCCATGTCAGATTTCAAAATTGAATTAAAAAAAAATCTGTTTGCTCTTTTGAGAAATGGATTTCAGTGCAGAAGTCTACTGGAGCAGCACTATTAACTTATGTGTTTTGAAAAAAACATGTTTTGCCATGACAGTATCCCTTTAATGTTTTCATAATTTCCTAGTAGAATTAAGGTATGAAGATCCAAATTATGGAAAGATCCATTAAGTTTTTAATTTTATGAATTCAAATTTATTGGCCTTGAAAAATCTGGGCACGGAGTTAGCTTTAACAACTATCTAAGCAATTCAGGACTAACTGCCAGTGGCACTTTATCTCCTCCATATTTCGGGTCATGCCATGAGATAATGGACAAAAAAACAGTTTTCATTGTTTTCTATGAGGCAAGCCACATGGTCATGCCCTAAGTAGAGCCCCCAAAGGGTTCATAACAAAAATAAAGCATAAATGCACCCAAAACCTGTGCATATATACCCACAGTTGGGCAGGTTTAAGTTACAAGGAGATGGGTGTGGGAGGATGGTGGATCCTGCTTATCTTAGTGATGACTATTTGCCCTTTGTGATGTAATCTGTAGATGTACGTACATCACAGAAGATTTGGAACACTATAGGCTTCGGTGGGTTCTGGTATGCTAAGGCTGGGAGAGGGTAATTTTTTATTATTATTATTATTATTATTATTATCATTATTGCTGCTGCAACTGGCAGACAACTCAAGTCCCCTAATCTGCCATTATTAATAAAAGGCTTGGATACTAAGCCCCGGTTCAAACAACCTTTCAGCCTAACATAACCGCTAAAATATAAAAAAAAAACTGTGTAGACCCGTGCAAAACAGACTGTGAGCAGTGTATTTTAGAGCTAAAGCAAAGAGCAACTTTTTAATGGAGCCTAGTTGTAGCCACACACACATATCATTGCCGCATAAGAAGTCATATGAAAATCAAGTGAAAGCTCTATGGTTGCACAGGTTACATGCCAGTGCTTTATTATAGATACAGAACTGGATGTTCACTACGTGGCCAGATTAGAGATTATTTCATTAAATAAACCCAAAGAATGTTTTAATTACAATAACAGATAAACTGAGGTTTCACGACCCCCCAAAAAGCATAAGTGTAGAGTAAACAGCCTGGCTGATAAATGATACGCGCTGGACTGTGCTGTTTATAAGAACTGCTAACAGTTATATACAAATTGGTCAGCATTCCCCACATGACCGTAACCCATGCTGCCCTCAAGATAAATTATCCTTGCCATGCAGAGGCTGGTGGTAGGGGTAGGGTTGCCACCTGGCCGTTTTTGTCCAGCCTAACCGGTATTTTTGATGGCTGATCCCAATATTATTAATAGAAAAAAAAAGCTGAATATATAGGAAGGCTGGTATTTTTTTTTAAGAAAAGGTGCCAACCCTAGGTAGGGGCTACAGTCAGTTATGGCTCTTCTGAAGACCTGCCAATGGTATTGCTCACATTCAAAAGTATGAAGCTGAACAATTTAAATACAATATTCAACATGGGATTTTTCTCCCTGTAAAATGACAAGTTCTTTTACTTATACAAGGCTACGGCAATATGGTTAAGTCTAGTACAGGGGTGTCCAAACTTGGCCCTCCAGCTGTTAAGGAACTACAAGTCCCACAATGCATTTGCCTGACTGTGGCTGTCAGACTCCTTCATTGCATTGTGGCACTTGTAGTTCCTTAACATCTGGAGGGCCAAGTTTGGACACCCCTGGTCTAGTAGAAACGACTCCACAGCTGCCTGACAGTAATGGAGGGACCACGTACAACAGAGCTGTCATTTTTCTAGCTGCAGAGGCCTCCCAAGGCAAATATCTCCGTTATGCGCAGAGCTAGACGTCACACAGGAATGAGGAGATGCCCACAACTCTCCTTTGATATAGGACATCTATGGAAAAACATATACTGCAGGGTATCATCTTTTTATTATAAGTTCTCCCATGGGACGGTTAGACTCGGCAGGCGGAATGTCTATGGACTGCATACTTATTAGAGTCATAAAATTGGGTTTGCTGTAACCACTTGCACATGGATATATAGTTACACAGCCAAAGTCTGACTATATACTACTTTGCACTGCCTTGCGCCGGTTACTGAACAGGATTAATTCCCACAAGGAAAATGCAGGAATGCTCAAGTGAGGAACATTCAGATGAAGCAGGCTTATCTGTATCATCTAGGCACAACCATTCCTTAAATGTAATTACTGTTGTGCCAATAGTTGCAACTTTGTCAGGCTTTTGCCAGATTTAGCCATAAACCGCCTAAGAAATTAGGACAAACTACATAAAGCTGCTCGTGCTAGAGAGTTGGTAGACTGATGGGTGGCAGGATTAGGGTAGTTTGCCCATAAAAGTTTTAGTTCATCATGATGGTATGTTTTAGTTGAGAGAGCAATTTTTAAGTTGACAGAAAACAAAGTTATTTAAAAAAAAATTGGAGACAAAAAATCAATTGTAGGCACTTTAAGCTTTTACTATGAGACTAAACATTAAGCATTCCAACAACCTCAATTAGGCATAGCAAACTCTCAGCGTGTTATGAACTGCAACTCTCAACATATTCAGGCACTCAACAGCTGGTGCATTCTTAGTTTGACTTTCCTGATTAAGGGCCCTTACACACGGGCGTTTTGGTCCTGCGCTCCCCTGCGTTGCGTTTGGCTGCGTTCAGCCGCAGGGGAGCGCAGGTCTAGACGCACCTCATTCTTTTCAATGAGGTTGTACCCACGAGACGCGTGTAAGCGCCAAACGCAGGTTCAGACGCAACATGCTGCATTTTTCCTGCGTTGGGCGCCTACATGCGTTCATGTACAGCCCCATTGAAAATAATTGAGTGCGTCTATACCTGCGCTCCCCTGCGGCTGAACGCAGCAAAACGGAACGCAGAGGAGCGCAGGTAAAAAACGCCCGTGTGTAAGGGCCCTAACAGGGCAGTCAGACAAAACCATATCATCAAAAAGACAATAGGGTGAATGTACAAAAGTGGAGACATCCATTTTTGGAGTGAAGGTGGTAAAGTGTAAAATACTTTCTCCATATTCACAAACAAAAATCCGCCTAAATTCCAACTCAACCGCCACTTTTTTAGTGAAAGAAAGACAGTTTGCAGACACTTTTATGAATTTGTCTTTCAAACGACATTTAAATCGACATTTTAAAGCTCAGTGTAACTATTCTCCATGTGTCAGATCAATTCTAAACTAATCTGTAGTGATGGGCGAATCTACCCCGTTTCGCTGAAAAATTAGCGAATTTCCAGCGCGACTCGTTTTTGCGCGGCAAATTTTTTTTGGCGAATTTTTTTTCCAGTTTCGCGAATTTATTCACCAGCGGCGAATCGCGGGAATTCGCCGCGAATTCGACCCTGGCGAATAAATTCGCCCATCACTACTGGCGAATAAATTCGCCCATCACTACTAATCTGCTCTACTTTGGTTCACTCAATCTTCACTCTTGTAGGTGCCCCATTGGGGAATTATCATATTAATAAGGATTAGCATTTTATAGTTATAGGTGTAAAAGCCTCATTAACAAAACAAGTAAAGCACTGAGAGTATTTTATACTTTTTTTATGTAAAAGGTTTTTAACTCACACATGCGTTATTTTACTAGTTTTATCTTAATGAATAAGGCAATATTAACAAGTTGAGTGATTATACCATATAAATCAGCGCTACGCAACAAGTTGGTGCTATAGAAATACATGTTAATAATAAATCAAAAGGAAAAGTAAAGCTTCCCAGCCATTTTTTTTTTTTAGTTTTAGCAGCACTAAGACACTTGACTAAAGACAATAAGACATATTTCTGATACAAATCCCTATACTATGCAAACTATCATTCTTTGTATTAAGACCCTTATATCTTGATACAGAAGCGGAATTACACAAACATGTAGTCAGATTTAGAAATCCCAGGCTATACTGAAAAAAGGATGTATAATTTTCCTAGGTAAATCAACCTGCCCCCGGAAATTCCAATTTGATGGACAGGTGTAGTAAGAGCTAAAGACAAATTCAGAAAAAAATGTTGCTAAAATGTTGCGAGAAAGACAAAATCTGAAAACTGTCTGTTTAAAAGACATTCACAAAAGCAGAGTTAGAGGTTTGTGAATTTGGAGTGAAATCTGACATTTTTATCTCCAGTTTTATGTTGTCTCAAGATCACCACTTTTGTACATTCTCCCTCAATGTGTTACTCTCCTGCATGCTCCAGCTTCCTTCTACAATTAAAAAGAAAAAAAAACCATCATCAAAGGGCCATCATACATTTTGCCCTTTTCTCAATTACTCCGAAAAATGTCATACAAGTTAAGAGAGCGCTGATGAAGTTCAATTCAGAACATAATATGGGTTCGTGTATTAGTTTCCCCTTAACAGATCTAAACAAAATGACAGTAAGAGAAGTAAGTGGTTACGCAAAAGTAGTGGTAAATCATTACACCAACATTACTTTATTGTTTCACCCCATACATGCTGAAAGAAGGAGCAAGTGTTTGAAATTCAAAGGATTTTTATTGCAATTCGATCGATCAAATGATCGAATATAAAAAATTCGATTGATCAAATATTTGATTTGTTTTTGGCAATACTGAAAGATTTTTTTTGCTTTTTCTCAAGTATTTCACTAAACTATATGAAAATGACAATATAGCTGGAAGCCACCACTATACATCCTGTTTGGTAATGTTTCCTTTCAATTCCTGGAATTCTTGGCTCAGAAGCTCTCTCTGCTTTTTTTTTTTTTCAATTTCTTTTTTTTTAATGAATATTGTTTGGTTTAACTTTGCAGCATCCTATGATAATAATTCCCATAAATGAATTCAAGGGGAAAAAAGAATCTCTACCGATGTAAACATGAGTTCAGGGATTCCTAAGCCAAAGAAACTGATCCTCATCTCGATCCTCTCAAGAATAAGTAAAAGACATAATATCCTGGGGATTCACTATTCGCTATTTCTAGCTTGATTCACTATGAAGCATTTCAGGAAATTGACCCTTTTTATGTTGGTCACAGACAGTGACCAACCTGAAGTCTGCTATTCAGTAATTAGTAACTGGGGCTGCAACCCTAAGGCTAAGGCCAGACGGGGAGATTCGGGGGCATTTTATCGCCTGGCGACTTCTCGCCGCGACTTGTAGCCCCCGAACCTCCCCGAACAGCCACTTCACTAAGCGCACCGGCGTTGCTTGAAAACGCCGGCGCGTATCCACACGGAGCGGCGCGCTTTTTAAAATTGCTCCAAATTGCCTGGAGCTGTATAGCAAGGCCATTGTTTTGTGTTCTAAATTGTTACTCTATAATGTATTGAAAGATTAAAAACATAGTTGCTTGGTGACGTACACTGGCATGTACAGGAGGCCATTGCTGCAAATAGTGATTAACGAATGTGTATATACAGTATTGGGTCTTTTAACCATAGTTTACTCTTCACATGTACTGAAACTGCACAATATACAAACCCCCATGAGTACATCATCTAGGCAAAGCGCTGACAAAGCTGCCCTGTAGACTTTCCCAAGGCTATTACTGTAGCTGTGAAAGAAGAATTAAACCCAAGGCCTTTTGCATCAGAACAGAAAGGCACAACTAGTAGCTATTTCTAGGTATGCATGACTAACACTGCTTTTGGAGCCTACTGTATGTCCGAAGAGTTTGGCTACATTGCCCGTATTTGGACAGAAATGAACTTAGAAAAGACTGAACCGGCTGAGTACATACATGAAACTGTAAGGGTGATAGCACATGGGACACCAACAGTAGCTCCGAGCCAGTTTTTCCAGGGCAACACAACAGTACATTATACAGTGGTGTGAAAAACTATTTGCCCCCTTCCTGATTTCTTATTCTTTTGCATGTTTGTCACACTTAAATGTTTCTGCTCATCAAAAACCGTTAACTATTAGTCAAAGATAACATAATTGAACACAAAATGCAGTTTTTAAATGAAGGTTTACGTTATTAAGGGAGAAAAAAGACTCCAAATCTACATGGGCCTGTGTGAAAAAGTGATTGCCCCCCTTGTTAAAAATAACTAAGAACAAAAGTAATTGAGATCTATCAGTCTGGTAAAGGTTATAAAGCCATTTCTAAAGCTTTGGGACTCCAGCGAACCACAGTGAGAGCCATTATCCACAAATGGCAAAAACATGGAACAGTGGTGAACCTTCCCAGGAGTGGCCGGCCAACCAAAATTACCCCAAGAGCGCAGAGACAACTCATCCGAGAGGCCACAAAAGACCCCAGGACAACATCTAAAGAACTGCAGGCCTCACTTGCCTCAATTAAGGTCAGTGTTCACGACTCCACCATAAGAAAGAGACTGGGCAAAAATGGCCTGCATGGCAGATTTCCAAGGCGCAAACCACTTTTAAGCAAAAAGAACATTAAGGCTCGTCTCAATTTTGCTAAAAAACATCTCAATGATTGCCAAGACTTTTGGGAAAATACCATGTGGACCGACGAGACAAAAGTTGAACTTTTTGGAAGGTGCACGTCCCGTTACATCTGGCGTAAAAGTAACACAGCATTTCAGAAAAAGAACATCATACCAACAGTAAAATATGGTGGTGGTAGTGTGATGGTCTGGGGTTGTTTTGCTGCTTCAGGACCTGGAAGGCTTGCTGTGATAGATGGAACCATGAATTCTACTGTCTACCAAAAAATCCTGAAGGAGAATGTCCGGCCATCTGTTCGTCAACTCAAGCTGAAGCGATCTTGGGTGCTGCAGCAGGACAATGACCCAAAACACACCAGCAAATCCACCTCTGAATGGCTGAAGAAAAACAAAATGAAGACTTTGGAGTGGCCTAGTCAAAGTCCTGACCTGAATCCTATTGAGATGTTGTGGCATGACCTTAAAAAGGCAGTTCATGCTAGAAAACCCTCAAATAAAGCTGAATTACAACAATTCTGCAAAGATAAGTGGGCCAAAATTCCTCCAGAGCGCTGTAAAAGACTCGTTGCAAGTTATCGCAAACGCTTGATTGCAGTTATTGCTGCTAAGGGTGGCCCAACAAGTTATTAGGTTCAGGGGGCAATTACTTTTTCACACAGGTTTGGATTTTGTTTCTCCCTAAATAATAAAAACCCTCATTTAAAAACTGCATTTTGTGTTTACTTGTGTTATCTTTGACTAATAGTTAAATGTGTTTGATGATCAGAAACATTTTGTGTGACAAACATGCAAAAGAATAAGAAATCAGGAAGGGGGCAAATAGTTTTTCACACCACTGTATTTTTATTTCTGTTTGCACAGTTTCATTTTTGGGGTTAGTGTTCCTTTAAAGGTAAACCCCTAATCTGACTCTATGACCGTAGCATGTTCTCCAAAATGAAAGAGTCTGCCCTGCAATGAAAGCCAATTAAAGCCTGCCTTTTGCATGTTTCATGTGAATGCTGGCAGGCAGGAAAGCAAGGACCATGAGGGCAGGCAGTTAAAAAACTGTATTAAATGTATAGGAAGGTTTTGCTGTTTGTATAAACAAATATCTTTATTTACATAGCAGTACTGCATACGCAGTTCTTTACATTTTCACAGTACAGTAACAGTACAAACAGGACAATATAGTAAAAATAAATATACACATTAACAAAAATAAATATACACAGTATCAAAGGTTAAGTGACGTGTTAAGAGACACAGGATGAAGGCTGTCCCTGCCCCACAGAGATTGCAATCTAAGTACACTGTACAAATACTGCTGTAAAATGTGACTCAAGTTGGTCGGGGGGGGGGGGGTTGCTTTCTGGGCTGTGCCATGTAACATGTCTTTTGGTGATATTTATTGAGTGTATTGATAACTGCATAAAAGATAACCGCATGAGCAATACATCATGTGACTAGGGTCAGATGCAAATCCTGCACCCGGGCCCCCCACCCCACTTCCGGCCCCTCCACATACCTTCCTTTTTTTCTAATTCAGTAGATTTTAGATTCTCATTAGTAAAGACTTTTTTCAGTTATTTCCATTATTAATTTTTTTATTGTTTTTCCAAAATATAAATTTAAAGTTGAATGTTGGTGTCTCTGGTGTTTGAGTCTGGCAGCTCTGTAATTCTAATGCAGACTCTAAACTGTTAAGCTTTTGCAACATTTGTTACATTCTCAGCAGCATCTCTGGAGTATTAGCAACTATTGTATCAGCTGCCTATAATGACTCGCAGAGATTCTACTCAGCAGGGACAAAGATAAGAAATATATCAACTAAATGTATCCATTTAGAACAGTTTATTTGTCAGTTCACAGGAGCAGATTCGGGGAGATTAGTCGCCTCTTCTAAGCAATTTCTATTTTAGTTAGAATGTTATATTATATACCACAATAAGCTTTAGTTTTAGATAAAATGTCAGATTCAAACTGTATTTGTATCAACCTGTTCCATTGCACACCATACCTATAATTGCTGTATTTTGCAGACAAAATTATAACTAGGACTTTTTTATTTACTAAATCACCTCTTTTGGTATCCAAACACAATAGAAGTTTACAGGCCTTTCATTCATCCACAGTGCTGAAGATGCAATAGTGCTCTCACATACAGATGCAGCCACTGGGGTTTGTGAGTTAAATGCATCATGACTCAGGGTTAATTGAAGAAACTGTGTTATCTAAAGTTATCTTAACTCATTTAATGCATTTAACCTTTTCATTAGCATACCAAAGCACCATTGTTTTCAATGGTGAACTCTTTGATTGCATAGGATGCTGTGACACAATATTCTGTGATAAGTGGGATAAATGGGATAAATGAGTTAAGTTATTCTGTGTCAAATGCACAATCCAAAGTGGCTTCATCTGTACACAGCCAACGTCTTTAGGGCTGAAGGCGAATAGACGCACTGACGTATTACTATTGAAGACTGTACTACTGGCTGGCAGTGACGCGCCGTGATCGCACCATACTTCTTTACTGCACTACTGCCACGTCAGTGCGCCTATTCACCTTCAGCCCTAAAGACGCATGGCAGCGAATGCGAGAGTGGCACGTCACTGACAGCCAGTAGCACAGTCTATTTCACCTTCAGCACCGTGGGTGAATACAAGGCCTGTACCCTACTACTGGATACCGTCACAGGCGGGCCGCATTATAATGTAATGTAAATTTGAACACGGCCCGAAATGTGCCGAGTGTGGACATGGTTGCCTTTACACTTCAATATTGGAAAAACGGTCACAAATAGAAAATAGTAAGTCACTGGAAAAAGTTGTTATTTGTGGTGATCTATCTGCAAACAACTAGTTGCTTGAAGGTTAACAACCCCTTTAAAGGTCCATTCCATTCATGATCATGCCCCAAGGGGGTGCTGGTCTTGGTACAGTCATATCCCGTTCACTCCAGTAGTTACACATTAGGGACAGTGGGCTTACACACTATATTGCTTGGTATTTAGCTGGTTACTTAGGAAGCCTTGCTCTGCTAGTATAATTATGGGTCTGTCTGATGTAGCAATGCAGGTGTGATGGAAGAAAATTAGGGGGGGGGGGATTTTGGGCCCATGGCTTTCTATCTTAACCTTTTGTTTGGCCCTTGGACTGTAACTGTTCAGGCTGTTAAACAGGACTATGCCATTTTTATTACTCAAGGGATTAATATAATAACAAAGACAGCATTGTCAACAAGAAAAGTCTAACCCAGATGAAACAAAACCTAATAAGAATTATTAAAATTATTATTTCATCACTTCTTTGCCCTTAATGAACCCAACAGGTTAAACCTTGTGCTCCTGTAAGATCAGCGGAGAGGAGAGAGTGTGAGGGAGATTTGGGGATTAGCGGATAGTTTCACAGAAATTCTGCCAAAGCTTTCAGGAGCTGCCGTACAAACATCAAGAAGAATTAACAGCAACGCTCTAAAGCAATTTATCCCTGATAATCCTCATTGCCCTGGATATGCAATCTAATTACTATTTACGGTTATGCAATGTACACCCCTGTAAAAATAAATCCTAACGGTTATTCTTCATTAAGTTATCTCATAGTAAAGCAAAGCGCTGAAGCCAGGACTGAGAAAATGGGAAAGTTTAAATGTGGAATCAGCAGAAAAATAAAAATATAAAATGTATTGATATGTTTTCTGCTCAATGGGTCACTGCATTAGACTGGACAAACCACTGATTACTCTGTATGTATACAAGGAAGTCAACCAATATTATTACCAAAAAAGGGTTCACCATGGCAATGCACTGACCTCTCCACACATACACCGCAACCCCATCCAGCACATACTGCAGAACCAAACATTGCCATACTCATTCACAGAACATACTGAGATTGAGAGACTAATGTCCAAAAACTGTTTTTGATGTTAAGTTATAATAGTTACTATAATGGAATGGAAGAATCACCCCCACTAGAGTTATGTTCCACCTGCATTCAGGTGTTTTTGTGAAACAGAGTACAGCCTCTCTTGCGTTCCCTTACAGTCGACCAATGAAAAAAAGCTTATGGCTTACATGACAAACACTTGCCTGTAACAACCCTAAGGGCAGGCCCGGACTGGCCATTTGTGGGTTAGGGCAAATGCCAGAGGGGCTGCTATAAGGTCCCATAGAAAGTCAGTGTTTAGTGGGCTGGTGGGGGTTGTTTGGGCCTCTATGTGGGCTGATGGGCCTCTTGTGTACCTGAAATGCCAGGGCCTATTTTAATTCTCAGTCCAGTCCTGCCTGGGTGCATTCCAGGGGATACCTACACACTAGCCTTCTGCATTCAGTCCTATACACAGTGCTCCTTCTGCTCCACTGTAGCAAACACAGCTGCATCTCCATATAAAACACAAAAGGTAAAGGTGCCAAGTGCAATAAATATTGTTGCTAAACAATATCTGCCTACTGAAACAAGTAATTGCTCCCATACATAGTTCATTTTATATTCAGGGGAATGGAAACGACTGTTGGGAGGAGAGAGGCATACTATAACCTTATTTTTGACTGCAGATCAGTGTTAGAATGTAATACTTCACAACCACCAAACCATGCATTTCTGGCACTAACTATGGCAGAGAGCTGGGGAAACTTTTAGAATTAACACTCTTCTGAACAGGGCCCACATAATCAGTTATAGTCAGACCCTCTCTGTTGCCAGTCGGAGCTTGTTCTGATTTGCATCTGGCAGGTGGAGAACTCTTGTCAGCTGAGGAGGTTGGTAATAGTGTTTTTATTTTACATTGTTGGATATATTTATTCATGTTACAGACCACCCTAGCAGCAGTCAAGAATTTGCGGCAGGCACTGACCCCATCAGGATTAATGTAAACAAAAAGATGATTTGGGAGGGCTGACGGTGTGGGTGAGAATGGATGGAACTGAAGGGGTGAGAAGAATTATTAGTGATGCATTGAATCCAGTATTTTGGGATTCAGCCAAATTCTGAACCTTTGTGAAAGTTTTGGATGAATTCTAAATCCTTCATGAGAGATTCGGCCGGATCTTAAATCCTTTGTGAAAGATTTGCCCAAATTCCGAACCTGAATCTGAACCCTAGTCTGCATATGTATTAGGGCTGGGAAGGGGGAAAGAGAATTAAATTTTTTACTTGTTTGCATGAGAAGTGATGTTCTTTTAGGGCTGAACTACAGGGCTGATTCTGCCAGGCAATAAAACGCCAGCGTCAAATCGGATGCAACAGGAAACTTCAGACTTTTGTATTACGTAACTTGTTTCCTATTGTATCCGACTTGATGCGAGTGTTTTGTCGCCCAGAGTTGGGTCTGGCAGAATCGGCCATATAGTTCAGCCCTAAACAATTCATATTTGGTTTGGTTAGGCACTTGAATTCAGTCGAATCTGAGTCCTGCTGAAAAGCCAGAAACCTAACAAAATCCTAAAGCGAATTCTGGATTTGCTGCTTCCCTAATCATTGTATATTTTGTGTATACAGCATTCAGAGCATTCCCTGATACTCAGCCACCAAATGTAAATTACACACACCCCTATTCCTCATGTCACACCCATTCCCTGATTTGCCTCCTCTCCATCAAATCTATACAATCTCCTTGTTCAGTGTCGGACTGGCCCACCAGAATAACAGGAAAACTCCCGGTGGGCCAAGGTGTCAGTGGGCCCTCGTGCTGCTAAACTTTTGGCCTATTTCATGGCCAATCCCTATTTATATGAGAACAAAGAGGCTAAATAGATGGAATAATTGATTATAGTATGTAAAGAAAACAAACTAGGAGAATAGAGGTTGATTGAGGAGATGAAGAATATTAGTACTGATAGTGGACCCTTGGTCTAAGGTTTTATGGTGGGTCCCTGTTCTTAGGTTTTTGGGTGGGCCCCTGGTCTCCCAGTCCGACACTGTCCTTGTTCCATTCTGGTCACCATTACTTGTGCCAGTCTTGCCACTGTCTACTCTCAGTACAGGTATGGGACCTGTTATCCATAATGCTTGGGACCTGGGGTTTTTCTGATATGGGATGTTTCCTTAATTTGGACCTTAAGTCTACTATAAAATAATTTTAACATTAAATAAACCCAATAAACTAATTATGCTTCCAATAAGGTTTAATAATATCTTAGTTTGGATCAAGTACATGCTACTGTTTTATTATTACAGAGTAGTGATGGGCGAATCGGCGGGGAAAAATTCACGAAACGCCGCTGCGTCCTTTTCCAAAAAAGGATGCATGTATCCAAAAATGGATATGCGCATCCAAAATGAGATGCAGGCGAATTTTCGCCAGGGTGAAATTTCACACGTGTTTCGTGAATTTATTCGCCTGCGCCGAATCGTGGAAATTTGCAGCAAATTCGCCGCAGGCAAATAGATTTGCCCATCACTATTCATTATTCCTATTATATAATATATTCGAGCAGACTGCCTTTAATAAATGTACATTCATAAGACAATTTCCTGCCATCTCTATATGGATAATCTCAAATCAAATGGAACAATGATTCCGCAATACATAAACAAGAAACCATTTCCTCTAAGCAAGTTCTGTAGAATTCCTAGGCAGCCTATGAATATGCCTTACGGGTAATTTTTCTGTTGCAAGAGCTCAGCTTGTGCCTGTGCAACTGTATTCTCTTAAGCTCTGTCACTGGTGCACGTCACAAATCGCTAATTCATCTTTTTCTAGAGGGAGAAAAAATATTTTGATAGCTGTTGAACACTTGTGATGGGCAGATAAAAGGCTAAAACGTCTATTTATAATGCGTGTATTCATATTATTCTCATTAGTTCTACTGTACAATGTTATTGTTAGAACTGGCTCTGACATTGAAGAGAGATAATTTTAGCAGCACTGCTTTACAGATGTGATATTAGCCGTTTCCTTTAAGGTCTAATGTAAACAGGACTTAAACATATAGCAAAAGAGTGATGTCAAACTGTAAGTCTTTAAAAATCTGCTGAGAAACAGGATAATACTGATATGTACCCCCTTAAAAAAAAATATATGACAGAAGTCATCTAGGAGTTCCGTGACCTCTCTGTATAAGTTCTTGGAACTTCTGGGAGTTCTAACGTCCTTGTAATTTACAGTAAGACTCAATGGTTCTACAGTATATACAGTTACATAGCAAAGACAAATGAGATCCCTCTTATTAACTAACGCTAGAGTACTATTATTACTAATCTTTATATAGCCCCAATAAATTCCACAGTGCCTTACAAAATTGACATAGCATTCGCATTAGTTGATGCCCTATGTTCCTATCACATTGGCACACTGTAGTTAACCTGCCAGTATTCTACAGAGTGTGGGAGGAAAGTGGAGTAAGCAAGAAAGCATAGGAAAAACATACAGAATCCTGTGTGAACCTGGGGTACCAGGAGGCACAGTGATTCCAAAGTTAAACAAGGATTTAGTAATCCAACATCCCTTTATAATTTCTATCCCTCTGGATACATGACTCAATTTAAGGATAACCACAAAAAAATCCATTGCTACCTATTAGGAATCTCCTAACAATCAAACATATGTAGCCATAAAGTAATCTAAAATTACTGTATATTCCATGACATATGTATTCATTATCTAGAGAGTCTAAAATAAATGTCTATTTCTTATGAATCTGAATATTTCACGAGTCTCCAGAATTTAACCGATTGCAAAATATTCCTTTGTCCAACCTCTAACCCACTCTCTCCAGTCCAAAAGTCTGTCTGTGTTGCAGCATCTGCTCCTAACCTTCGTACAGGCCACAAGCTAAACATAATAATAGCAAGTTCACTGGCCCTTTGGTCTGTGTCTGGAGTTGGACTCAAGATAAATTCTCCGGTTTCATCACACTTTCCAACCTTTGGGCTCAACAATAAAATCTCAATATGAGAATGCAGAAAGGATGCAGAAGGCAAATAAGGCTACTGATCAAATGTCTATGCTATAACAACTGTTATTAATTTTTGACACTTCTCCTTATTTATTAGTATTGACATAATAACCCAAGTAGGGGATTAATTTTCGATCTCTAGGCCCCTACCACCAACTGTGGGTTCCAGTTCCCCACCCGCCCCTTCCCACCCAGCGCCTGCAATCCATTGCTCTCTTATATGTCCCTCCAAGGGCTGCTCTGTCCCTAGAGTTATTCCTAGTTTCTCTTCCAGTCCAGATTCACATGGAAGCCCAACCTAAAAGTCAATTTGGAGAAATTTTACGGAAAATCATACTTGAAGTCACAGATATTTTTGAAATTATGGCTGAATGACTGATAAAGCAAAGTTTTTTTGTAACCTTGTTATGAGCAGGAGTCATAAGGTTGCATCTCCAAAGGAAGCTTGAATTGAAAATGTTGTATGGCCTTTGGCAAAGATGCAGTGGGTACTCCATAATATCCTCTTTTACACCCAGCTAAATCCATGATCCACCCCAAGCCTCAGCCAATGCAGTGGGCACACCACTTTTCAGGAAAGTTGGATAGTATGCACAGGTCATAGATGGCTGATAATAAAGGACAATATTTTAAAGCGATTCAGGTAATGAGAATAGTAACTTTTGTCTAGATTTCCATTAGTGGGATGTAAAGTTATGCCAATTCATTACAATTCATGCCTATGCTACTCGTTGGTAGGATTAGCCAATGAGTAGAAATGACTCCGCTAAAGAAAGTATTTCCTTTAAGAAAAAGATTATGATGATCTGCCTGCGGGAAAGGAAAGGACCTCATAAACCCCTTGGATCCTTTAAAAACTTACAGTATATGGTGAAACAGTGATGGCAGAGAAGGGGTTAAACAATGAAAAGACAGTTGTCTAGATTCCTTGAAGTGAGTGCCTGTGTAATGCAATGAAAAAAACTCTTGCTTCCTGCAACCCTTTACTTCCCAATGAAGGGAAAATGATTCACCCCAAAAGACGTCTGTCTAAAGCTGGCCATAGACGCAACGAGTGTTCCGACATTTGTCGTGCCATGCCGATTGGTCATTTGGTCGATCGGCCAGGTTAGAAAATTTTTGTCGGCTGGCGATAATATCTTTGCGTCTATTGCAGATCGTACGATTTTCAGTGGGAGACCGTCACTAGGTTTTTAATCGTACAACTTTCGTACGATCCTTGTCAGGGGCAGAACGTCAGCTGTCTGTGCTTTTTACTACTTTAGTTGATCTGAAGGTTAGTGACAGGTCGGGAGATGCAAAGATCTGATCGTTGGAATCATCTTACGATCGGATCTTTGCGTCTATGGCCAGCTTAAGAGGGAAAGGCTTAGGGAAGAGATTTTCCTAGAAAGGGCTGCCACGTGAGATGCAGATATGACCTATGAAGAAGAATTATCGTGCTGCGTAAGATTAAGGAGTTGCATGCAACATGAGTGCTCACTGTCTTTTTGTAGGAATCCTTCTTGGTCAGTTCTAAAATTGAATTATGCATCATCCCCCCCCCCCCCCCCCCCCCCCCATATTCATGACATCCAAGGACCTATACAGTTTCCAGTATCTCCCAAATGCTTTGGCCCATCCTTTATAGATGCACTACTTTTGTACAGTGGGGGTCAATTACAGACACCCTGGAGGCAAGTGCAAAAGCATGTGAGAATTGGTTACAAGTACTTGTTCTTAGGAACCCTTTCATCAACTACACACCTTGCTCGTCATGCCTTGAAGAGCACTCGCCAGGCCAGCCTAAATCACCATGTACCATGCTGATTAAATATAATTGTTTGTAGCTATTATCTATCCTATCAGAAATGCAAATATTGCTGCATGCAGGAGAGTTAGAACCTGGTGCTCTGTTACAAAAGGTGGTTTCCTTCAGATTCTGCTAATAAGGGGTATGACCTTTGGAGGCCCTGCCTTTTTCAGCAGGAAGCGAGAGCATACCAACCCAATTGTCCCATATTTTGCAGGACAGTCCCGATTTTGACAGCTCACCCCCAGTCCCAGATTGTTACTGAAATGTCTTTACTTTCTCTTTGATCTCCTGCACTGAACAGCCAGAAATAAAACATATAGGGGCAAATTCACTAAGATGCGCAAATTCGATAGCGTTGGCTTTGCTAGGGTTCGCCGCACTTCGCCAGGCGAATTTTCGCCAGCACTACGCAAATTCACTAAAGTGCAAATTTACGCTCAGGTCGGCGAACTGTAGCGTAGTTGCGCTAGTGTTACTTCGCTAGGCAGAGAGCTGTTACGCTAGCGAAGCCTAATTTGCATACGGCGGGAACTTTAACTTATAATAGAAGTATATGTTACAGCCACTACATTCCACTACACAAGCCAAGGAAACCTTTAATAAATAAAATAAAGTTGTTCTATTGCCCTACATGTGCCCACTGTATAGTTGAGTTGCCATATGTTAGGAAATGTAGGGGGGGAAGAAGGGTAACCCTCCCAAAAAAATATTGACCTTTTTCAGACTATCACCCTCCTATGCTAAAATACGCTGGTGTTTTTTTTGGGACTTAGAAAAAAAACATTTTTTTTCAACCTCCTATCTATTGTATTGAACGGCAAAGTAACATCTAGCGTAAGTAACGTAGAGGAAAATGCTCATCTTAGTGAATTCGTGAATTTACGATTCTTCGTCAGTGCGCAACTTCGCCTGGTGTAAGGGTGCAAAGTTGCGCAAGTCTATCTTCTTCACTAGCGAAAATTCGCCAGAGTCCTGCTTGTGAATTTGCGAAGTTGCGAAATTACGTCACGCTGGCGAATTATCGCTAGCGTTAGACGCTTCGCACTTTAGTGAATTTGCCCCATAATGTTTCTAAAACGTAATTGGCTTTTGGCAGAGAGACCAGAATAAGTGGTGGGTGCACTTCGATACATTTGTAACAATTTAAGATAAGCAAAGAAACAATTGCAACAAACAGGTCTCTAGTATAGTTTAAAGGGCAATTCACCTGCATTAGCAAAACTGTAATAACACAAAAAAAAATTACAGAAATGTTTAAGCTTTCATAACCTAGCAAATTTTGGGAAATGACCATAGTAATTAGGGGGTGTGACCAAAAACTGGGTGGGGTCGAGAAATATTGGCAAATCTTTAGGTTGTCTATCATGTCAATAAATTTTTCTAATGTTTTACTTATTATCTTCATTGGAGGCGCTCATAATAATCTACTCTGAAATTTATTTTTGTCTTGCGCCTTGGGACTGGGGACTGGGGCAAATTGTGAGTATGCCTCTCATGTTTTTCACTTTAATTATTTTTGACTTATCAAACTATAACTCTTGGCAGTACCACTTATATACTTTTTTGAAAGGAACTCTTTGGCACCGAACTATTTTTCTTATATAAATCTTTCTGTCCCTCTTTCTATTTTCAAAATGTTGGGAGCTATGACAGAGAGTTTTTATGTTTTTTTTATATCTTTTTACCTGTGAAACTTTTGATGAGGGTCATTTGGGTAGTTTGTGTAGTGATTATTATTTAAAAAGAGTAAACACAGTTGTTTGACAATAAATGGTTTCAGCCAACCACTAACCATGAGTGAAAGAAAAGTTTTTGTGTTATTTATATTCTCTGAGAAATGGTTAAGAAATCATAAATTCTGCCAGGGTATGTAAATTTATGAGCACAACTGTATATATATATATATATATATATATATATATATATATATATATATATATATATATATATATATCCCCGTTGTAAATGATAGGGATAGTATATGTCACTAAGGAGTTGCATGAGTATATAAAAGCAAGAGTGCTTTTATTACAGGGCGTGGAACTCACTAGATGGCTTCTAATATTCTCATAATTTACAATTGGGGTACATTAGTCACTATAATATACTTGTTTCAGTAAGTCATGTGAAAGAAATTAAATCACTACGCACAGATTACAGCTGATGACATTAGGAAGCACCATTCATAAGGATATAATTTATAGGTTATTAATGGCTCTTGTGTTTATATATAATGCCTCATTGATTGCACAATGAAATATGCCAGATAATTCTAAATGAAAATGTCAAGACATCTGTCCATGAACTGAATCTCAAGACAGTGAATCATGCAGCAAGACAAGGATCCTAACTATTTGTTCTACCAATGAATGGTTACAGAAGAATAAAAGAGAATGTTCTGAATTGGCCAAGTCAAAGTCCCGACCTTCATCCAACTGAAATGTTTAGGAAAGACCTAAAGCGAGTGGTTCATGTGAGGAAACCCACCAACATCCAAGAGCTGAAGCTGTTCTGTATGGAGGAATAGGCTGATGTGGAGGATTGATGTGTAGGAGCAGTTATTGCTATTATCTACAAGGGAATCACACCAAATACTAAGAGCACAATTAACTTACTTTTGCCAGACGAAGATATAATATCAAATCTTATTTTTTTCAATAAATAATTTACCAGATATCCAGATATAATCATTTTTCTTTAATATCTATAACTAGGTTTTCGTCATCTGCTTTTAGGACTTGTTTGAAAATCAGATCGTGTTTAGGTCTAGTGATGGGCGAATTTATTCGCCAGGGGCGAATTTGCGGCGAATTCCCGCGATTCGCCGCTGGAGAATAAATTCTCAAATCGTCAGTGAAAAATTGCCATTAAAAAGGAGTCGCGCGTCGTTTTTGACGAGACACGCACCGAAAACGACGCAACGTGTCAAAAAAGTGCCGCGATT
Organism: Xenopus borealis; assembly: GCA_024363595.1. Classification (NCBI taxonomy): domain Eukaryota; kingdom Metazoa; phylum Chordata; class Amphibia; order Anura; family Pipidae; genus Xenopus; species Xenopus borealis. The sequence continues at coordinate 17,636,783 of CM044446.1, read as the reverse complement.
CGTTTCGCAAATTTTTTCGCCAATTCGCGAATTTCGCTGGAAATTCTTTCGGCAAAGCGAAACTGGGTAGATTTGCCCATCACTATTTAGGTCACATGAGGTGATGTCATCAGTTATAACTGGTGCTTAGTAATATCATTTCTGTCACGAGTCACTGGAACTTGCATATTATAACAAATAAATTATCTCCATATGTAGAATATGAGAATATTAGACGTCACCCTGAAGTTCCATGGCCTTCAGCCTTGTGCTTTTATATGGTCATGGAAAGTTTTGGTGACTTATAATATCCTTATATTTTACAGTAGGGGGTACGTTATTCACTATGTAGCACACAGCTTCCATTCTAGGCCCAGGTGCATGGTAAAAAATCCACACAGCTTTTAAAATGCCCACTAACATCTGGAAATTTCTGATGAAGAGGTCCTGTGAGTGCTGGTGAAGGGTATTATATTATATCAGGAGTCCTCAACCTCTTTTGGTTCAGGGACCGGTGTTGAGGCAAAACATTTTTCAAGGACCGGGGTGGGAGGTCAGGGGTTTGGGGTAGTTCTGGGGGGGGTCAGCATCCAATTTGGTCGCGCCTAGGGTTGCCACCTTTTCGTGTGGCTGATCCCGGACAGGGGGGCACGTCCGTAATGTCAGTGGGCGGGCCCGGGAAATCAGTGGGTGGGTTCGTAAAATCAGTGGGCAGGTCCGTGACATCAGTGGGTGGGGCTATGACAAAGCAATTGCCGATTGGCCGATCGCTGTGTCAATCAAGCTAATCCCTCCCGGTTTTCCTTATTTGGAAAACTGGGCAGGAATTATTGACCTGGGCAGCCCTTCAAAATACTGGGCTGTCCAGGTCAAAACCGGACAGGTGCAACCCTAGTCACGACGGACTGCAATCTGGGCATGCTGGCATCTAATTTGCACACTGGCGTCCAATCTGGGCACGCCTAAAATTTGCACACATCCTATTCGGCTCACCTAGTTAATTGCAGGCTAGGTGGCCCAGTTCAGAACTGATATACATGTATATACATAAAGCCAGAGTAATAATGAAAAGAATTTCCTTAGGAAAAAGGTTGTCACCTCTCTCCCTCTGGATTAATTAAACAGCAGCATGCAAAGTGAATGGGGGTTAAGGCTACAGGTGCAGCATAAAGCAAGTAAGGCTAAAACAGGACTGATCCTAGACTTACAAAAATGAAATTGGTGCAGTTCATTGTTATAGTCACTAATAGCGCACCTATGATGTGACATCTGCTTGACAGCCATTCATCTGCGTTCTCCAGAGTGACAGCCAGCTAGGATTTATGAACTACCTGACAGCTATATTTAGAGATGTCAGACAGAAGAACCAGCTAAAGTTTCCTTTCTGTCAGAATTGAGCACAGACCAGAGGGAAAATCTTGACCCTGACTCTTTCAAAAACACTTTGAAGTCTGGACTCAAAATGGTCAGAACTGGGTCAGCGGAAAATACACACACATACAGAGAAGAAAAAAAAAAACATGTATTTAGAGGCGTTGGCAATACTTACTTTCTGGTGCTGTAAAACCTACCATAAAGCTACCAACTGAACAAACATCCCTCACATGGCATATTAGGAGTTAATATGTAACAAGTTACTGGTTATCCAGAGAACTTCCTGGAAATGAACCCGAGACCCATAAAACATAATGACTTAGGTTGTCCCTTCTATTATATTCCAATCTATACAGCCCACGGCAGTGCAAACACACAGAGTGCAACCCAAACAGTCACAGAAACCAGAAGACACCTATCACACCAGATAAGGAATCTATGTCATGTCTCTTTAAGTGGCAGATAGGTGTATGTATAACCTCTAATAATGTGTCACTCATTAACCACTCGGGATCACAAACATTTACTCCCAAACAGTTATACTTTCATGTACCAAATTATATACCAAGTGCCACGCAGAGTTAAAATAATGCTCCAGGTCTGAAGTGAGAACCATAATTAGCCCTGGTATTTTACATACACAGAGTCCCAAACAGCCCTGACAGGAGCAATTAATACTTACTGTCTACAGCATCTTACAACAACAATCAAGACATTATCTTTTAGCTTTTCCAACATGGTACAGGAATAGGAAATATTACCGGAATGTTTAGGACCATGGGTTGTTTTTTTTTTTTAAAAGGAGGTCTTTCTTGGGCTTTAAGGCTACGGGTGTAGCATAAAGCAAGTAAGGCTTTCACAGGACTGACTCTACACTTACAGAAACAAAATCTGCCAATTTCTTAGGCACTCTGTAATCTCTCAGACTCCACACCACAGCTCTTCTTCACTGAAAAATGTGCCAGTCTGTTGCCCACTCTCCGTGGATAACAATTCTTTAATAAGTGATGGGCAAATCTCCCGAGATTCGATTCGGCAAAAAATTGGCGAAAAATTCTCGAAACGAGTCGCGGGGCGCTTTTGACGCGCGTCGCGTAAACTTTGGCGTGTCGCGTCGTTTTCGGTGCGCGTCGCGTCAAAAATGACGCGCGACTCGTTTTTCTGGTGAATTTTCGCAAAGCTAAATTTCGCTGGCGGGAATTCGCCAGCGGCAAATTGCGGGAATTCGCCAGCGGCAAATTGCGGGAATTCGCCGCGAATTCACCCCTGGCGAATAAATTCGCCCATCACTAATGTTGGACCATTTTTGACTAATCTTCCTAAACTGAGGGCTGAGCAGTGACCGGGGGTTAGCATGAAGGTTAGTTTAGGGGAGAGAATGCTTATATTCTCTTCTAGATATGCCATAAAGCCCAGCTGGAAGGTCAGTTATTGTGAGATTTGGGTGGTAGATTCTTATATATGGACATATTCTTGGAACTATGGCTAAATGACGGATATGCCAATACTTCCATTTTATTTATTTATTTATAACCAAATATATAGGACCCTGATCAGGGTCAAACTGGAGCATTGGGGGCCCACTGGGACTGCAAAATAAAAGGCCCTCCTAGTAGTCCCCGGGGCCAAACCCTGAACTCCAAACCCCTGCCCACGCCTCATGCATCTGCAAATGATGCACCACGGTGTAAAAACCTTCCTTTACTCTCTCATTATACTCTCTCATTTTCTCATAAAAAAGCCCATCAAATGTTCTCTGCCTTCCACTCCCCATCTTTTATCGGCCCCATACACGGGCCGATAAAAGCTGCCAACAGACTGAGTCGGCAGCTTATTGGCCTGTGTGTGGGGCCATCCAACAGGCTTCCCCATCGATATGTGGTTGAAAATCGGGCAGATCTCGATCGGGCAGGTTAAAAAATCCCGTTGGATTGTGCCCGCATCTGTGTGTTTGTGCACATCGGATGCATTATGATGGGCTCATTGGGCCCACGATTGGATCAGCCCGATATCGCCCACCTCAATGTGGGCATATCGCTGAGAGATCCGCTCGACATCTCCTTGTGTATAGCAGCCTTAACTCCCCCTATTCAACTCTCAATCCGTCTTATTTTTTCTGTTAAAATTAATTTTATCAGGGATAATAGTGCATACAAACTTCATTAATACTTACAGAAGTGCAATAAGTTTTAAAACCTTTAAAAATAAAGGCAAATTACACTGTCTGCGCTTTCCCTGCTTTTCAATCTCCTGGTGTAGCCCCGAAGTTGATAATGATATGATGATTTGAAATCAGGACTCTTGTAAATTGCTAATCCCAACAGAGAGCGGAGAAGCTGAGTTTGTCTGAAAAAAACACCATTGCATTTTGCTTTCATTTTACCTTTTGAAGAAAGCACTATAAGCACCTTATTTTATTTAATTATAATTTTAATTTGGAGGTAGCATTTTAGAACACACAAGAAAAATGAGGGCATATTGGGGAGAGATCCGCTCTTTTGGCAACATTGGCAAACGAGCAGATCTCCCTGTGTATGGCAGCCTTTACTCCCTATTCAACACTCAATCTGTCTTATTTTCCCTGTTAAAATACCTTCCCTAAAGGGATAGTCCACACGGGAAGATTCAGGGAGATTTATCGCCTGGCGACTAATGGCCGCTTCTTTGGGGCGACTAATCTACATCTGCATTTCGAGCGACTTAGGAAAACGCAGAGCCGCGTGTAAATAGGCGCAGGCGACTTTTCATTTTAGCGGGCCCGAGACACGGTGTAAGCAATTCAGGCACATTAGTCACCCCAAATAAACAACGGTTAGTCGCCAGGTGAAAAATCTCCCTGAATCTTCCCGTGTGGACTAGCCCTAAAGGTTAACTCAGGGGCAGCAGTGAAAACAAAGGCCCCAGGTCTGCCAGACCAGCTGAGTCCAGACTTCTTTTCTTTCACATACCACAAATTCCCAGAGACTTGATGATTCCGAAAGGGAGTCTGGGGAAAAAATAGGCCAACCCAGAAGAGGTATCTTTATAGGATTCATCCAAAGACTTTTATAGGATTCCTGATTATTACCAGATACTGTATCCCTCATAGCAAATGCACAGGCTTCTCTCAATGTGTCTCTTTGGTCATTTTCTGCTAATCACTTAGGTTTAGCACTGCTGTTCAACAAGGTTGCCAACACAAACATTTCTGAATCAGGGTGTAAAATACCCAGTACAGTTTTATTACAGTTCTTGAATGCAGAGTCTTCTTTGTAAAAATATTGCCTACTTTCCCTGCTGACTCACTAGAGCAACTTGCCAGTTACCCATAATAGCAACAGGGAGTACTCATGGAAAGCTAAATGAACAGATGCATTCTGGCCAAGTGTAAAAACATTATACATGATACTGCACTCTCACATGTTACCAGCTCAGTTAAAAGCACTGAGTGGCATTACAGAGATGCTGATGGTAACCTGAGTTTTAAATAAGTGCCCCTCTGACCTGCCTTGTGAGATAGAGCCACACAAAACACACAGTCACATGATCCCTTTACCTCATTGTGATTTAGAAACTAGCAATACAATGTTATATATGATCTATAATTTTATCTTGATTTGGTGATCCAGTGGTGCTGCTGAGCACATTTTACAAACATTATCTATTAGTCCCAGTTATCCCCAACCAGTAGCTCGTGAGCAACATGTTGCTTTCCAACCCCTTGGATGTTGCGCCCGGTGGCCTCAAAGCAGGTGCTTATTTTTGAATTCCAGGCTTCGAGGTAAGTTTTGGTTGTATAAAAACCAGGTGCACTGTCAAACGGAGCCTTAATGTAGGTTGACAATCCACATAGGGGCTACCAAAGGGCCAATTACAGCATTTATTTGGCACCGCAAGAACATTTTTCATGCTAATGTTGCTCCCCAACTCCTTTTACTTCTGAATGTTGCTCACAGGGTCAAAAGGTTGGGGATCCACACTTTTACAAGATCGGACAACATTTGAACGAATAGAAAAAGCATTGAGAGAATACTTTCAATTTAATGAAGGGTCAGT
>CM044446.1:17565581-17628673 GCA_024363595.1 Xenopus borealis | reverse complement strand
ATGGGAGCTACTAATTCAATCCTAAATAGATACCAAGATATAACAGTTATTGCCATATATTTCTAGAGGAAATAAATGTGGGTACATTTCCCTTTCCATCTTGAAAAAGTTACATAATCTAAAATAGGAATTTACAGATCGAACATTTTGCTGTAGTAAGAGAGTAAATGACACGGAATAATTGTATTGTTTTTTCTTTGTTTTATTACTTTCTCTATTAATATGCTGTTTGTTTCAGTTAAACTTAAAGCAATGTCAAAAAAGATCAATATGAATAATGTTGGACTGTAATATTATTTGTGTGACGAAAAATCAATAAAAATTTTTAGTAACAAAAAAAAAAAAGGTTGGGGATCCCTGCATTAGTCTATAGACACTTCTCCCTGGCAGGGCTCAGATCTACTACACAAGGAAAACAGTTTTCAAGTTTCATCCATTGGACAAGCTATAAAAGAATAACAGACATGTATGTAAAGGCCTCATTTCCCAACTATATTCCTAGCACACCAACAATCAGTACCATGATCTAATCAATTTATCACCCTTTACAGTATGCTCATCTAGGCCATTATTTCTCATCAAAGTTAAATTCTCATAATATTTCCCAGGTTTAGAGGTGTGAGCCAAACTCAGAATAACAAACACCCATCATCAAGTGACCATGTCAAAATGAGTATACCCAAGTCGATATACCTAGGATCCCATCCTGGTGATAATATGCAATATATAAGGTACAATATGTTAAGTGCTATTAGTGACTCCGATCAAAATTCAAATTCATATTCATATATTCATAAAGTGCCATATAGTTAATAAATATTAGATTCAACATATATATCTTAAAACATACTTTCATAAAATCAATAAAATCAGCAGTTGTATCTTCAGCATATAAAGTACATTAAGGTCCCTGAATTCATTAGTCATAAACATAGTAACGTTCCAGTCACACATATCCTAGGTGGCATTATATCCAATGTAAGTAGTTAGAGAAAACATGATAAGGAATACATTTCATTCAAACCCCTAGGTGAAGTTGTGCCCAGAATCCAGATCCATTTTGTTACAGAAGGAGGCCAAATGGATCTGGATTCTGATATATATATATATATATATATATATCAGAAAAACAGTCTTCCTAATGACATAGCTAAAAGTGTCATATAGTGATTGTTTTGTTACATAATAGCAGGACTTGACTCTAGCCCCTGACCCTGCAGCACAAGTCATCAAGTGTAAGAAGAGGTCAGTGACATTCCCAAATCTGTGCTCCTTCTGGGAAAAGGAGGGGCGGGAAAGAGGGTAAAGGCCTGTGATCAGTCCTAAGGCCTAGTGACCCTTTTAACACGGTGACCTCTCTTATTGATGTGTGTCTGCAGATACAGATGATACAATGAGGGTTAGCACTTTCTCACTTGTTAAACCGTCTGCTTCTTGTTTTCGCAGAGGAGTCGGATTACTGGAGACAATGTGCCTCACAATAATGTTGCCTGGCCATTAGAGTGCCTTTTATTCTATCTCCCAATCACCCACACAGGTTGCAGTAAGGAACAGGAAACACTTATGTGTGTAACATAGGTTAGAAATTATAAAAGCTTTGTGTCAAACTTATAAGGGTAGAGACATACAGAGCCTGGCGACAAATCGCCTCTTCCTCAGGTGACTTAACTCCCAGAACTATCTACCCACCGGCTAGAATCTAAAATACCGGATGGCACTTGGAGCGCTTCGTTTTCCAAAGTCGCCTGAAAAGTGCCTCACGAGAAAAACGAAGAGCTCAGAGTGCAATCTAGCCGTCCATTTAGATTCTAGCCGGTGGAGAGGCAGGTCTACTGTATAAAGAAGAGTTTAGGCAAATAGTGCAAAAGACTTGCAGCTCCCAGCACCCCTGCCCACGACTTGAGGAATTGTAGTTTCAAAATCTGAATGGCCAAGGCATGCTGGAAAAATGAAGACTTTTGATAATCTTTTTGCGCCACTGATTCCTTGACTCCTGAAGGTTGCCCTGGGTGGGGTTTAATAAGGAAGTAGAATAAAAAAAACCCAATTACATGGCCAAACTTGAGCAAAGCTCTGTTCTTTGTGAACTTCGACTAAACCTCCCATATGCACTGCAACAACTAACAAAAAGCACCAGAATGTTAAAGTAATTTAATTACAAATCATGTGGTGTATATAATTCAACAAGTTGCTTTCTATAGGCTGCCTTAAATATCTTTGAAGAAAAGAAATATTATGGCAAGATCTCTACGTAAGATAAGAATAAGGTAAGAATATGTGCACAGATATGTTAGTTCTGTATGATCATTGAAATGACGACACACACAAACCTGTTAGTGTAGAATATTTGTGTATTCATAGCTTTCTGGTATGTGGACTTGCAACAAGCCACTAATGGTTTTTCACAGATATTATGGTTTTTTTTTTATACAATTTCATTCCAAGCAACTGCTCACATACAAAACTGCTTTAGACTGCTTTCACTGGTACTGACTTAACAATCGCATTCTATTATTTAGAATGTGATGCAACTGCTGAGAGCATTTGGGGGCAGTTTCGCATTTCTGTATGCAAGCTATGTTCCTGGCCAAAGTCACATACAAAACATAGTTTTAGTTTTAACCATTTGTCTCCACTAGAGTCTTTCTTACAGGAAACACAGGGACTTCCTTTGCTCTGATATTCCCCCTCCTCCTTACTTGGCTGTTAAACAAGGGTGCCTTGAGCATAGAAATTTAATAATTAGCCAGCTTTTAACATCTGCACTGCAATGAAAAATATGTCACAAGGTGGAAGTCTCCCTTTTCCTCACCAATACACAGAAAATCCCAGTGGACTTCAGAACCATGAGTTAATGATCTTATAGAGGAATGTAATATAAGTCGTAACGCAAAAAACTATTCGCAACGCGAAAAGTTAAGCCTTTGCGCGAACAAATTCTAATTTGCGCAAATACAATATACCTTTTGCGAACCCGGAAACTGTTTAGCAATTTTATACTTTGTGCTAATGCGCTGTCAATGTAATAAAACTTCTTACTGAAAAAGTCGCAATGTTTGCTCCAAAAGATTATGACACCTTCAAGCACTAGGGATGGCGCGAACCGCCGAAAAAAAGTTCGCGAACATGTTCGCGAACTTCCGCAAATTTGCGAACGGTTCGCGAACGGTTCGCGAACCCCATAGACTTCAATGGGAAGGCGAACTTTAACAGCTAAAAAAGATATTTCTGGCCAGAAAAATGATTTTAAAGTTGTTTAAAGGGTGCAACGACCTGGACAGTGGCATGCCAGAGGGGGATCAAGGGCAAAAATGTATCTGAAAAATCCATTGTTGACACAGCGCTGCGTTTTGTGCTGTAAAGGGAAAAAAGTCACTCAGGTGGTTGTGGACACTGTAATATTATTGATATTTAGACAGAATGTGATCAAGCTCACACAGCTAGATGGTTGAAGAACACACTGGGCAAAAAATGGCTGCAGGGCAAATAATGGCTACAAGGTCAACGTATACACTACTACAGCGGTGGATACGGATTACGTAAAATATATTATTGCTGCTTGAAAAAAGTCACTCAGGTGCTTTTTCTGGAGAGGGTAATATTATGGATATTTAGACAGAATGTGAACAAGCTCACACAGCTAGATGGCAGTTGTTTGAAGTACAGTAGATTACTAGCCAGCAAACTTACTATCCACTGTCCCTGAAATCACTAACAGCTCTCTCACTACACTAGCTCTTCAGCACACACAGGCAGAATGAAAAAACGCTGCAGGGCTTCGGTTTTTATAGGGAAGGGGAGTGGTCCAGGGGGTGTGGGGTGGTCCAGGAGGGAGAGCTTACTGATTTGCTGCCATGTATCTGCTGGTCTGGGGTGAGAGGGCAAAAAAAATGCGGCAAAAAAAAAGCGCCAAATTGACGCGAACCCAAAATGCGAACGTCGCGCGACGTTCGCGAACTTTTGGCGAGCGCGAACAGCGGATGTTCGCGCGAACAAGTTCGCCGGCGAACTGTTCGCGCCATCCCTATCAAGCACTTCCTAAGAGTGCGCAATTACAATTCACACTGCCCAATAACGTTTTACAATGTAAGAACCGTTTAAGGAACAATATTGCATAGCGAGATGTGGATTTTTACTCTTATTGGTGCACAATGTTTTGCACTTAGTGACTTTAATTACATTCCCCCCTTTAAGTTCTACTAGTGTATTATAAGCTGTGCTCATACCAGGTATTACTTCTAGAGGAGGGGACTGGTGTAATTCTAGTGTGCCTGCATCCAATTTGGCATGGAAGCATCCAATCAGGCGCGCCGGAGTCCAATTTGACACGCCTTGTTTAATTTGGCACTAGACTTGCGGGCCCAGTTCAGGACTGGCCGCAGCCTAGAGGGAAGTGGTGTGCAGCACCTGGCAGCTGATGAAGTCTCCTCCATCTGTAAGAAAACCTTTTTGTTGTCCAAAAAAGCCACTAAATTGCCGTTATACATTTTCTACCCCCAAAAGTTTTGATTATTTTATTGTCCTCCTTTCCCCATATAACAGTTCTAACAGTCATGCCATATAAACAACTGGCATCTTATGGCTTCAAAGAATAGTCTGTTTATATGAACATTTAATGCACCCCAATTTAAATCATGGCAGGGGGGGGAGGGTGTCTGGGTCAAAATTGCAAGGTTCCATATATAATGGTTTAACGCATTATACATGTAAGTGGTCTATCTAATACACATAGCAGATCTAATATTCTGAAAGTGGAAGCTTATTCCACACACTATACAAATGAAGAAAAGGTTACAATGAATTCATAAATGAAAACATACACATTACGTGCAATTCTTGACACACAAGGAAAAAGAGGACCCTGCTTATTAGAGCTTAGTCTAAAAGGACAAGAGGAGTAAATGATTATAGTGCTTTAGCAAATCGTAGCGGTGTAGGGAACTTTGTAGGGAATTCCAAAGAAAGGGTGTAGCTCTAGTGAATTGGAGAATGAGAATGTATATATATATATATATATACTTTATTTAGGAAACTAACAAAGGCTGAGTGACAGCCGAAACGTTAGTTTCCTAAATAAAGTATTTACCTTTTGAAGTCAAGTCCTGTGAGTGCAGCTTCTTCGGTTGAGAATTGTGTGCAAGATTTGATGCATGCACCCAGGCAGCGTATACTGTTTTATCTTGAGTGCTGGGATTTTGGACAAGTGATTATATATACTGTATATATATCCATTTCACAGAGATAAACTCTTGTGCATGTGCATTTGATTTGCCATGAAGTCTTAATCATCTGGGTCCAATTAGAATAAGGGATTTGATGGTAAAGCAAAAAAGCATTGCTCTTTACTGAGCAACCCCATTACTTCAGTACAAGCAAATAATTCTAAAGTTCTAAAGCTCAGCCATAATCTACAACATATTTTTAAGCACACAGGCTAATACTGGAAATTACATTTACCTGGAGGCTGTGTCTATTCTTCTTCTGTCACCAAGCTTTTTCTACTGTGCCGGGACAAGGACAATCTAATCCCTTTGTCTGAAAACGATACAGGTGATGATTGATGGATAAACAGTCTTTCAGGGGCTTTATAGAGCTGGTGGCATCTATAGGGCTGGGCAGATAAGAGGCACGTGGCACAGAATGCAGCAGTGCCAGCGTCATGCCAGCTCAGCCGATGACCCTGCTGAGCTGTTGTCACTAAAGGCACAAACTGGAGGTGATCAGTGAAAATCCTTGATGGATTAAAGGCCACACCTCTCCAAGAGGTCCAGCCAATCAAGGGAAAGCTGGGGTATGAAAAGGGAAGGTGTCAGTTTAGTGCAGGCAGTTGGTGTGCGTGTGACTGCACACATGTAGGATCATTAACTCCCTCGTGCCTTAAAAAGAGAAGTTTGTGTGAGCAAACAGTAAAACAAAACAAATAAAAAAATAAATATATATATAATCCAAATTCCATGTTGTCGGCACTCTCGATAAACCCAATACGTGCCTGGGCGCAGTGTCCATCATAAGTATATATATATATATATACATATATACATATATACATACATACATACATACAGAGATACACAGAGAGAGAGAGAGAGAGGGGTATGGGACCTTTTTTCCTAGAATGCCAGGACCTGGGGTTTTCTGGATAACGGATCTTTTTATAAATTTGGATCTTCATACCTTAAGTCTACTAGAAAATCACGTAAACATAAAATTCCATAGACAGTACAAGGTACAGTTGTATTACTACAGTTACTACAGAGAGAAAGGAAATTATTAAAAAAAACACGTGATTGTTTGGGTAAAATGGGCTCTATAGGAGACAGCCTTTTCAGAACTTTCAGCAAAACCTATTTCCGGATAATGGATCCAATACCTGTATATAATATAATGTACAAAATATATATACAATGGAGTCGACGGGAGACAGTCTTTCCGTAATTTGTAGCTTTCTGGAGAACAGGATTCCAGATAACAGATCCCATACCGGTATGTACACTCTAATGATAATGAAAACCTTGCATACTTCCTATGTCAAATAAAGGTTGATTATAATTTATTGCTAAAGCATGGACAGTTTTGTTTTACAGTAAAACAAAAAATATTTTTTGCAACTTTTTTTATAGAAAAAAAAAAACAATGGGGCAATTCACCAATATTTTACAAAGTATGATGCAGATCAATTAATGTAGTTATGTTTAAAACAGGTCTTAATTATTTTGCCTCTTTTTTACCCTAAAAAAAATAAATAATTGCAAATTGTCTTTGAACGTTATTAACATGTATGTAGACATTTAAGTTACCCTTTAAGTCTAGCCAGACAACACACAGTACAATATAGATCAAAGAGCAACCTAGAAATGTAATATATGGCAGGCCAGAATGAACAGCCTTCAGCCCTTGATGTTGTTGGGCTAAAATCTTATCACTAAGGGATCCCCACTCCCAGCATGCCCAAGATCTTGTAGGGCATTATTGCTTTATAATAATTTGGGCCACAATCATGTAATAACGTATAATTGGCCTGCAGCATGGGAAATTTTGGGCAGCAAGCATATAGTTACATAGTTACATAGTTAACTTGGGTTGAAAAAAGACCGAGTCCATCAAGTTCAACCCCTCCAAATTAAAAACCCAGCATACATACACACACACACATCTCCACTCTTTCAAACAATACTGTATGTAGTGTAATACTGTATGTAGTGTAATAACTGCTTGCTCCAGTTCTAGTAATTCAAAGTAACCAATCTGACTGCAAAAGGCTAGCTTAAAAGTGTATATTTATTACTAAATGCCAGAACTAGGGTTGCTTCAGCAAGTATTCTGGTACAGCTGTTGCCCTTGATTACTTCCTTGGTATCCTGACACCTTGCTTCCATCCAAACCTACCCTTGAATTTTATAGAACTAGGGTTGCCACCTTTTCTAGAAAAAAATACCAGCCTTCCTATATATTTACCTTTTTTTCCTATTATTTAATAACATTGTCATCAACCATCAAAAATACCGGCCAGGTGGCATCCCTAGCCAGACCCATAGCAAACTATCCATCTCCCCAAGGCATTCACATGGGTTTTACTCCAGGGCTGTTATCAGATTCAGCGACAAAGCATGGAGCAAGGTAATATGCATTCGCTTTAGCAATAGATTAACATTTGAAGATGAGGCATATGGGCATTTAGATTGAAGATACCATTTTAGCAAACTGACAAAATTAAAACCTAAAAATAAGGAGCAGACCTCTCCCCGATATGCCCACCTTGAGATGGGCGATATTGGGATGATCAGATCATGGGCCCTAGGGCCCAGCAATCTGGTCAGTACAGCACAGATATGGGCGGTCGGATCGCAGGAGCACATCAACAAATAGATGCGGCTGCGTTGTGACGGGATTTTTTATCCTGCCTGATAGACATCTGCCCGACTTTCGGGCAGATATCGATCAAGGGTCCCACGCGCTAGCCAATAAGCTGCCGACTCTGTCTGTCGGCAGCTTTTATCAGCCCCTGTATAGCCACCTTTAGGATTGGGGCAGACAAGCAGATTCGGGGAGAATATGTCTAATCAACTCTTCTGCACGCGACAATATCCCCGAACTCTGCCTCACGAGGAAACATCAGGCGACTTCGTAAATCAAAGCGCCACGAGTGCATTAGCGCAGGCGATTACTCATTGAAGCACACAGAAGGCAGGAAGAAGGCAGTTCAGGAAGATTGTCGCGGGGGACTAAATCTCCCCGAATCTGCTTGTCTGCCCCTACACTAAAGTTCCCATATTGGGTGGTGGAGTCATTTTAGACCTTCCTATTGTAGTTGCAGATGATGTGTGCTAAAGTATGTTGGGAATTGTAATACCAAAGCACTCAGTTTATTTAAATGACAGAAAAAAGTACTGCAGATGATTTAATGTAGAAGTCAATGGCAAATGTCCCATTTACAATTCCAGATATCCTGATGTGAGCTGAGTTTCGTTCAATAATCCAAAGAGTTTGTGGTTTTCAGACAATGGTCCAAAAAAGTTGCAGGTTTTGGGCATCATATCTGAAATGGTTTGCTGGCCATAAAACCAAGAAATTCATACGGTTCGTGTTTCTTGACGATTTTATCAAGGCTTTTCCCACACAAGAAATTTTTGTGAAAATGTATTGATAAATAGTGGGGAAAAATCAGTGCAGTTGTGTTCGGATTGTTTTTTTTTTTTAGAAAATAGTGATACTATTTCGGATTTTGATAAATAACCCCCTTAAAATATGAAGGAGCTGGTCACTGCAGTGGCATGTTGAGTCCTGTAGCATTTCACCACCTCTGGGTAGTCGAAGACACCAAGCCATAAAGTGGAGTTCCATTTTTGTCTGCATCACCCAAAACAAATGAGAAGGTTGAAATTCTAATCCATTGTCGACTGGGAGCTCAGCAGCCCACAAAGACTACACAAATATTATGCTTACACATAAAAGGAGCAGTGGTGGAGCTGTAATTCCATATGGAGTCTCCATCCTCTCATAGACATCATACCCACAAGGAACAATCAAGGGACAGCAATATAGACAAAGATAAACAATATGCTGGTTAAGAGGTAACCTCACCCAAAAAAAGAAAATTAGTCAATAAATCCCAAGTAGTGATTGTAATGGTTGAAATTTTTACAGACCAATCAAAAAAGAGAAGGATAAGAGACCCTCTGGATTTATTGAAGGAATTATTGTCCAGGAATGTACAAATAAGAAAACCCTTTACCCCCCCCCCCCTTCTTTAGGGCAGTCAAAGGTCTTCATAGTCTTCTTTGTATAACTTCTTTATAATATGAATATGGACTCTAAAATAAAATAAAAACCTATCATAGACTCAGCATACAACATTAAAAAAGTGAAAAGAACTGAATAAGTCCACTGGGTTTTCAATAGTGTTGGTGGGAACAGGTTTTTAAAGGGTTAATGTCATAAACAGTGATACAGGTCTAGTAACCCACCGCAACCAATCAGCAGGTAGCATTTTCGGACTAAACTATTTGAAAGCAAATATATTTATTGGGTACTGCTTGACAGAGCTTACTTTTAGTCCATAAAAATTCTACTTGAATAAAGCATGCATACAGCATCTGCCAGGTGAATGAACTGTGTCCTTGTAAATACCCGCCCACACTTCGTACAACACCTTATTGAGTTATGTTTGGGAAACGCCCAGAATGTGTAAAATTCCAACATTCCAACAGGGATGTTTGGTTTCTATAGTATATATAGTTATATATATATATAGAAAGCTAGGTTGAAAAGAGACACACTTCCATCAAGTTCAACCTTTTCCAATTTGCATCAGAGGAGAAAAATTCCCTCCTGAATCCTAAATGCCAGTCGGTCCAGTCCCTATAATCTATCTTCCATAACCCTGTATTCCCTCCTTCCCTCCCTCAAACACACAAAAACACATCCTGCATCCTTGATATCATATATGTCATGTTGTATACAAAACATATAAAAATAAGTAAAACCTATTACTTGCAGCAATCTGTCTTGACCACGGGAAAATGCAAAGGGAGGTGATTTCCTGCAATAAAGGCAGATTGCCACTATTGAGAGGTTTTACTTTCGGCAATCTTGATGTTATGCTATGGAAAGTCTTTTTCTGGAGATTTGTCGTCCACGGTAGAAAAGATTTAAAAAAAGGCAAAAAAACCTCTCAGTTTATGTGAGTCTATGCAGTGGGGTAACTATAGGGGGAGCAGGGGGTGCAACTGGGCCAGGGCCTGCACCCTGCAGGGCCCCCCTGGCTGTTGGCTGCAACTGCAAAGAAATTCCGCACGGAGGCAGCTGCACGGCCCATCCCCACCTAGTTCCGTTACTGGTCCCATGATCCTAAAGAGTGTTCAGCCAGTAAATATGAAACTGATGCTGAATGCGCTCACCTGCCTTCTGGAGGCAGAGTGGACA
Source organism: Xenopus borealis (assembly GCA_024363595.1). NCBI lineage: Eukaryota > Metazoa > Chordata > Amphibia > Anura > Pipidae > Xenopus > Xenopus borealis. Next base: position 17,618,251 of record CM044446.1, on the reverse strand, counting down.
GACAGCCCCACCGACCGCCATTCTTTTACCACTAAGTAAATAAACTAATCTCCTGGAGAGGTGATAGGATGAAAGACTTCAGAGGATAGGACAGCTGTGAAAGTAATCAGATAATTATCTGTAGTGGCTTGGACATGGTCTGCCCAGCAGAAGGATCCACCTCGAAAGCAGGAATGCTTTAGCCTGGGAATAGCTCAGCTCACTTGAGTATGAATGCAATTCTTGGTTTGCTTATATATACAGATTAAAGGAATATTGAAAAATCTAAAATACAAATAACCCTTACAGGTACATCATTCCTCATTAATGATGAGGCTTCCTCCACAGTCTTGGAAAAAAAACCCACCAAGGACCACTAAGCACTAAAAGAGAGAAATGGATGTTGTAGGGGTAACTTTTACTGAAATATCAAACAAAGCTGTATAGATACCAATGCAAGAGCAGAGCTTTGGGTGCTCAGAGAACAACTGGGTGACTGGAGGAGACCCAAACAACCTGAAATGTTCTCCATGTGTTTGCTTGGTTTCCTCTTACATGCCAAAACTATACATGAAAGCAAACTGGCTTCCTTTAAACCTGACCATAATTAATGTAATAGAAATTAATCTCTGAAAAACATCTTGAAAATGTATGACTTTATAAATAAGCAACCATTATTCAACAATTTCTACCGTATTTGTCTTAGGAATAAGTCTGAACTAGAACAAAATACTTTATGGTCAGTCATATGGAATCACCTCATAAGTTGATTGGTTGGATACCTTGAATGGTAAGTAAGTACCTCACTAAGGGTATGGCCAAATCAAATAGAAACCGATCTATTTGTGCAATCTGAATCCACCCAACATTGGTTTGTTGTTTAAAACTTTAACCAGCCTTCCACAGCAGTATATCTGGCACATTTGCTTTGTGCAGTGTTAAGTGGAAGCACCGGGACAGGTTCCCAAAATACCAAAAGGTTCCCCTTCAGCACTTTTTTAAATTGAGTCTCTATGCAAGCCATTGCCTGTCTGTAACAGTAGCACACAATACTGAAATGTGTGTATCCTAAGACTGAGAAAGTCAATTTGTCAGGAGGGACAGTATATATATTTTTTTATAAGGGACGAAATGCAGCTGCTGAACATTCCAGCATAACAGCCTTGTAGGCAGCGTAGATTTGAGATACTTAAGCTCTGCACAAGTACAGAAATGAACACACTGCTCTTATTGTAATAATAAACCCAGCATTGCTTACACCTGTTCTGTGCCCCTTTCCCAGCTGCCCCACACCCAGACTCCAAATTCAAACAGATGCCAGCACTGTGTGCCAACATAATGGTCCCCTGATATGTCCTCATGAAGTGCAGGGTGGGGAGATGGAATATTTCTACTACAGCGCTGAAGCATGTGTGACAAATGCATCCAATTCAATGCTACCCAGAGCTCCTAGCGCCTCCTTGTGCATGCACAAAGGAACTTTAAGTAGTATTAGACTTGCACTCTTGTTTCCAAAACGTCTGCACCTTGTAGCCACTCATCCCTAGTCTATAAGACACGTACACATATTTTACATATTCCTATGTGTGTGTTTAGCCAGGATTGAATATATTTAAGTCAAAATGGATGATTATCCTTTCTAATTTATATAAATTGCGTTATTCCCAAAATCTGTCAATAGTTCCTTTTTTGAAATCTGGAAGTTAGTGAGGGTATTTGCATGCTTGAATGCATTCGTTACATACTGTTTGAGTGAATGGCAGCATTGAGACAGCTAAAACACATTACTGAAGGGTCGTCAAGCACCCCCACCTTCCCAGTTGTATAACAAGGGCATCTGTGTGTGTGTGAGAGGGGTGCTGATCCTGATTTTGACACACCTCTCAATATATGATATGGGTGCAAGGGCAACATGTTTGACATTATTGCAAGTCATTTATAGGCTAATACAGGGATCCCCAACATTTATTACCTGTGAGCAACTCAAAGAATTCAAAAAGTATCACCTGTTTTGGGGCCACTGGGAGCAAAATCATAGGGGTTGGTGAGCAACATGTTGCTCATGAGCCACTGGTTCGGGATCACTGGGCTACTATTATATAGCGAGGCATGGGAGGAGATAATCTAGAATGGCTTTTAGAAGCACACTCATTTATGATGGGGTAAAGAGGTCACCCTTGTAATACACTGTATGTCAGAAATTACAAGTCAACAAAAACTATCCAGTAAGCATCATGCAACAAATGGCCTGGCGCACAATGCTGCTTTTACATCGATATTGAAACTCCAAAAAAGTAAATTGTATAGAATGGCACCAATGTATAACATTCCACTGAATTGCTGGACCAGAAGACCTTTCATCTCTTCCTACAACAGTGGCTTTCACATCTGTCCTCAGGCACCACACTGACCTCTGAGTTCTGAGTGTCCACATGGATGCACAAGGCGAGCCCTTCGGTCAGCAAAAATGGGCTACTGCTCCATGCCTAAACTACCTATAACACTGTGTCCCCAACTTATTCAGCAAAGCAAATGATTCCTCTACAATCAGCTGGCCCATCTGTAAGAGCCTATTGATAGGTGAGCAAATTAGATTATTGCTTGATATGGAGTTTGTTTTGGGCTAGGGCCACACAGGGTTGAAATCAGTCTGCTGTGCAGTATCCTCTGGAATGAATATACTCGTAGAATATTGGCAAAGGAATGTGAGACTTTGCATTTTGTGCCAAAATCTGCACAGTATGTTTCCACCAGAGGCAACACAAAGGTTTGAGATGTGAAAGAAGAAGAGGATACTGTCTGCAGTGAAGGGTTGAAATTGGCCAGCAGATCTCCCTAGCCGTATGTAGGTTATCAAGTTGTTTAAATCATGCTAAAACTCTTTTTACTAATGCAATAGAGGATATATTGGCACAATATAGATGTGGAATGCACTCGCAATATTTTCACAAAAATACATGGCAACTGATATTCATAAATACTGATTTGTGCTGCTACAGGGGCCAGATCAAGTGTCATTTTGGAGTCAGAAAAGACTTCTTGGACTGGCTGCAAAAGAAATTATAATGTGCCAGCTTATGATATGCATCATTCCAGTTGATGTTGAAATACGGACATTACTAAATCTAGACTCAGGTAGGGAGTTTAAAAGAAAATCCATCCAAGTGTGCTATTACAACTTTACATGTTGACAAACCTAACATATCTATTGAAGGATCGAAGATTTTTAGTTAAATTAAATTCACCTAAATTATACTCTTTGGTTCCAAAGGACCTTTGCTCTTCAACTTGGGAACCAAAAGTGTGAGTGTGTCCGTTTTGAGCCTTTTCATTTCATAATGCAAATACTGATTGAGCATAAGTAAACAGTGTTGAACTGGCCCACAGGAATACCAGGAAAACTCCCGGTGGGCCCAGGTTTCAGTGGACCCTCTTGCTTCTAACAATTTGGCCTATTTCATGTTCATTTCCTATTTCTTTTTGTGGAAAAAGAGGCTTAATAATGGAAGAATAGAGTATAGTAAGTAGATCTAAAAGAATAGGAGAATAAAGAGGTTAAGTGAGTAGAGAAGGAATAATAGATTGTAACGTTGGGCCCCTGGTCTAAGGTTTTCTGGTGGGCCCCTGGCATCCCAGTCCGACACTGTAAGTAAACAAAGGAGAACATACATGGGCAGATTTAAGCTGACTATTCAGTCCATGAATGGAGCCCTCCAATGGGCCTACCTGAACGAAAATCAAGGTGCCTTAACGGGATTGTTCACAATCCTGTCCAGTTGTTTTCAAATAGTTTACCAGAAATAAAGACTTTTTCCCAAGTACTTTATATTTCCTATTTGTGACAGTTTTTTCAAATACTGAAGTGTTAAGTTTCATTTTTCACCATTCAAATTAATGACCCTGCCATTCAAAGCACTTCATAACTCTGCCCCTCCCTACATCTCTGAACTCATCTCTATATACTCACCCAACCGCTTACTACGCTTCTCTACTGACCTGCTACTCAATGCTTCTCTCATTACCTCCTCACATGCTCGCATTCAAAACTTTGCAAGGGCTGCACCCCTCCTCTGGAATTCTCTCTCACGGTCTGTCCGACTTTCTCCCAACCGTTCTGCTTTCAAAAAATCTCTTAAAACGCACTTCTTTCGAGAAGCCTACCCTCAGTCTTAACTACCAAATGCAACATTACTTACAGTACCACATTTCTCACTCACTTAATTTGATCTTGCCCATTCCCACATCTTATGTATAACTCCCTTACCTTTAGATTGTAAGCTCTTTCTGTATAGGGCCTTCCTCACCTTTTGTACCGGCATTGATTGTGATTGTATGTAACTCCATATGTATGTGATTTAGTTGTATAAACACATTTACTTTAAAGCGCTACGCAATATGTTGGCGCTATAGAAATACATGTTAATAATAATAATAATAATAACAGTCTTTCTCCCATTGGGATTTTCAAACTTTCCAGATACGCAAATTCTTGCAGAAAATGTTCAGCAATGTAGCTTAGCCCAGGCTGACACTGACACACTAATTACCTGCTGCTTAAAGTCCAACCATCCTAAAGATGGAGACCATCCAATGTCACTGTTTCCAATAAGATTCCCTTTAATCAACTGATTTATTATAGTTTCCTCATTGTATACAGCACACGGAATCTGGCTGGCATTATATATACTTTATATATATATGTGTGTGCATGTTATTTGAAGAAGGGCATACAACTGCCTACATATTTGGGAATCTGGCATGAATTCAGCGATGTGTCAATGCTCTGTAGCTGACTAGAGATTTGCAGAGAGGTATGTGTGCTGCAATGTGCAGTGTTGATGACTGGAGGTGTCATGGGATACACATCAGTGTTAGTATCATATGAGCACTTAGCTGTTTCAGGAGAATTCTGCACTTAACAAATTACCAAGAAGGTGCAAGGAAAGTACCGACAATACAATCATCTGCAAATTAAAGGCCAAGATATTTAAGTGCAAAAAAGGCTCATGTGATCGAATCATTGTTTGGAATAGCATGTGCCAGTGACTGCTATGTGAAGAAAGCATGACAAGCATAATCCAATGACTATTTAAACTTGGCTACTATACTTACTCGTGCTCCAACATCTCTACTATAGAAATTCAGACGTTCCAGCTGTTAAGTGAAAGGTTTATGTGATGAAGCGTTAGTTATCTGGCAGCTACAGACGAGTAGGGAGCTGTTTGATGACTATAATAATAAAAATTATCCTGAAAGTCAGACAAGCCAGACAAACAGCTTCTTACAAAAACATAATAGTGCAATGAGACATTGACTATATGAATGAAGCAAGACTCTCACTACTAGACAATGGCAAGTACTTAAACCAACTAGGATGATCCCAAACCTACTGGACGTACCAATTCCAGTATAAGAACAGAGAAGATAAGAAGGAAAACAGTCTGTGTGCATTTCAAAAGAATAGGGGTGGCAAGATGTACAAGGTGGCAAGCCAGAATTCTGAAATCCTTCAGTTTCCAGCTTCTAATAAAAGAATGTTAATACATGTTAATATAATGTTTTCATTGAGTTTATCATGAACATCAGTCCCTGCCCTTGTGGAGTTTACAATCTAAGTTCCCTATTACATTCACACACACTAGAATCAATATAATTAGCAGTCAATTAACCTGCCTGTATTTTTTTCAGGGTCAGGGTATCTTTATACCACATGAAAACTGGTAAACAGTGTTTGACTACCCGTGACAGCAGTCAGGTACTGCCCATAAACAGACCTGTGTTGGTGCTTCTCAGATTTTGTCTACTGCTCACAAGGATTTATAAAAATATCAAAAATCTGCAGGAACTAAATTATGTGACATTAGAGCCCACCCACAGAGCCAAATTGGTAATTTACTTCCTTCCTCCGCATATGCTTTGATAGTATCCGCTGTGACAGGGTGTTCGGCAAGCACCACTGAAAATGCACATAAAACAGTGCATTTAAATTGCATTGTATGTGTTGCAAAGGAATACTCGGGCTCAGGTAGGGTCAATATTCCCTATCAGCCAGGTAATTAAGTGGCAGTTGAGAGAGGATCTACCTGGAAAGGTAAAAGGGCTAGGTTACCATAGATTAGAACTCTCCAGATACCTGCTAGAGTGGAAGAGAGATCCAGACATTGGAGCCTAAAGCTGGCCACAGATGCAAAGATCCACTCGTTTGGCAACATCTCCAAACGAGCGGATCTTTCCCCGATATGCCACTAACTGGCAGAGCTATTGAGGGTAATCCGAACGTTCATCCTTATGGCTGAACGATCGTATTACGACTAGCGATATGGACTTCTGACTGGTCGGTCGGATGAAAATCCTACCTTCCCGATCAATATTGTGTATGGCCACCTTAAATCCCGTGTGGGGGAAAGAAAGAGGACTGGCAGAGGCTAATGAGTCTGAGTTCCAGGAGGGGAAGCCAGCAGGGCTGAATGTGAAGCCCAAATGCTCTGAAGTTCCAGAGCAGTGTTCCCCAACCAGTAGCTCGCGAGCAACATGTTGCTCTCCAACCCCTTGGATGTTGCTTCCAGTGGCCTCAGAGCAGGTGCTGATTTTTGAATTACTGGCTTAGAGGCAAGTTTTGGTTGCATAAAAACCAAGTGTACTGCCAAACATTCTCTCCTGTAGGCTGCCAGTCCATATAGGGGTTACCAAAAAGCCAATCAGAGCTCTTATTTGACATCCACATGGACTTTTTCATGCTTGCGTTGCTCTCCAACTCTTTTTTAAATTTAAATGTGGCTCACGAGCAAAAAAGGTTGGGGACCCCTGTTCCAGAGGATGAGAGTTTCCCTTGATAGTGAGTGACCAGAGGGGAGAAAACCTTGAATGTTTTGCAGTGTAGTTGCTAAACTATACCATGTATGTTCTACAGTGAAGTAGTTGAACTGTAACCTGATCATTTTCTGTTGCCTTTTGTTGGGTATGCCCAGTGCTTAATAAACCTGCATTTGTCCTAAGCCTTGGTGTCCCTGTCTCTAAGCTCCAAATCTTATGCTACCTGTCTACCAAATACTAATTCCCCCAGAAAAGTGCATGTGCAGGCCAGTGGCACGTCACACCACTTAAATATTCTAACAGAGTCAACTCTGGGTGCACAGTTGCCTTTTATGTAGGGCAGCCCCCTGTCCAATGACACGCGTGCATGTAGAGTCAAAGATAGCAAAAACAGTCATAAATAAAGACGCACAATTTATGTTCTACCTGACAGCTGCTCACTTACTAAGGCAATATTGTTTCCCAGTTTGGTCATTGGTCATAACAGATACATATTTCTCCTGAATGATTTGGAGTAGACAAGATGGAAATTCAGTTTGGTTGATGATTGCATTTCTTCAGGTTTACAATCACTGCTGGCTGCCTAAACATCTAAAAGACTAGAGCTAATATGGACAAGTGTAGTTGGACTGTACACAGATCAGGCTGCTCAGCAATCTGATTGGATGGCTGCATCTGCGTGTGTACAGCTAGAATTACACCATTGTTTGTGACACTCACTTGAATTGGTGCAGACCAGGGAAGGGAAGAATGTATACATTCCATACATTTCTAAGTGCTGTTTTTCTATAGCAGCCTGACATACAATGTTGACGGTTTTTGATGATACCATTCACAACAGAAAAAGGCTCATGGAATGTAGGGAATTTGCTGAAATCATCCAAGGGGATTTTAAGATTAACACTCGGACATGACATGAGAAACTAAAAGGGCACCAAAATAAAAACTGAAAATATAATTTGAGGTTCCTGGAAACATCTTACTCAATAGTGCATGATGGGTCAGTAGAGTAACAAGGAGCTGAGAACGGGAACTTCTCGTGTTTACTATTAATTCTGTAGAGTAAAGTAGATTAATTTTAAAGAGCAGTCTCCGATTAAGAGCAATACTACTACAACTCTTAGGCTCTACTGAAAGAAGGAAGCTGTCCGGTGCTAGTCCATTGTACTTTATAACTCACAGTCTGTTAAAGGACCAAATGTATTATTTAATAATCTATTTCTGAAACATTCAAAGAAGCCATTGATATGTTGGCATAAAGTTCTCAGATGGGCCCAAAAGATATTTCTCCCTAGTAACATATATACTGTACTTCTGTTTGGTACAGATGGGCACACAGTCATAAAAAATAAGTTGTAGAGAAATCCTTGTTATAATGCAATAATGCAATGCAACCTTATGTCTGTGGAGGAGTCCAGAGGGCTATGGTAGAGAGGACTTTGTCACTAACACACATTGAGGCAGATTCATTATGTGGTGTAAAAAATGGGGGAATAATTAGCCGCATATTGCCAGGCATTGCCATGTAAAAAAAGGTCATAAAAATGGCGTCATTTTTTTACACGCTTTTTTTTCTGAGTTAATTCCGCTTGAACTGAACTAAGGTCTGAAGCAGTATAAAATAACTGGCAAATCTGGTGTTCAAATTATGTAAAATATAGCACACATTGATAAAAAAAAAAAAAATGGCAAATTTTTACACAGCATACTAAATAGGCCCATATATCTCCTCCAGCACAATGGGGGGGGGGGGGGGGGAATGTAGATTGTTGGTGGTAAAACACATGCAATGTGTAGTAGCCTGAAGTGAAGTGTGGTTGACAAGTAGGGCCACCACCTTTTCCTGAAAAAAATACCGGCCTTCCTATATATTTATCTTTTTTTCCTATTAATAACATTGGGATCTACCATCAAAAATACCGGCCAGGTGGCAACCCTAGTGACAAGCCATTTGCCATTAAGTGAGCCATACACTGGTTGACTCTCTTTGGTATAGAGTATAACTGGCAATATACTGCATGGCCACCTTTCCAATGGTTATTCATGCCCACAGTCTTAACAATCGGAACAGCAGGAAGTGATGAGGAGCAGATGCAGATAATTTTAAAACATGTCCAATCAAACCAATATCCATGGTACGAAGATATTGATCAGGATATTGATTGCAACATTTTCTAACCAGATTGTGTGGTCTTTAAAGGACAAGGAAAGTGTAAAATAGAATAAGGCTAGAAATGCTGTATTTTGTATACTAAACATAAACTTACTGCACCACAAGCCTAATCAAACAAATGATTTATGCTTTCAATGTTGGCCACAGGGGGCTGTCATCTTGAAACTTTGTTATACATCTTTGCCTGACACTGGCACTGCACATGCTCAGTGTGGTCTGTGCTGCTTAGGGATCGTCATAAATGATCAAAAAACAAAGCTGTTTGAGTTCTGCATGGCTGGTAAGTAAGGCATGGGCTCCCCCTGCTGTTCATAAGTATGATTGTTTCCCTGGCAGAAGTTAGGGACTGTCTGACAATTCCTATCCACAGCACTAAATGAAGGGAGAATTTCACTGCATACAAGTTTCTTATAAAAACAGTGCACATTTTTACATTAAAGTATATTGGAGATGGATTTCTTTTTCATTAAAGAAAGTAAAAATGGGACTTTATTTCTTTGCGTTTCCTTGCCCTTTAAAGCACTACCAGTCTACTCAGCCAGTACAATATCCCTTCAGTGTACTGTATCATGCACTGGAAGGGTCTCACAGAATGCTAGAGGTGGTCGTAGACGCACAGATATTGTATACTACTAATTTTCATACGACATTCGGTAAGTGTGTGGTGGGAAACTAGCAGACCGATATCGGCAGAAGAATTGGATATGGGTCGGCTCGTCGATTGGGCTGGACGGAAAAAAAATTTGATCGGGTGCTTTTGAAGGCACTCAAACATCAGCCATTGTTAAGGTGGCCATACACGGGCAGATAAAGCTGCCGATATCGGTAGTTTAGAACAATTTGACAGCTTATCTGCCCATGTATGGTGGTTTCCGATGGGGAAAGTTTGATTCTTCCCCCAACTGACCCGTCAGAGCCCATTGGCCATAGGTCTGAAAGTTCGGATTACCCCCGATATAGCCCTGTCATTAGTGGCATATGGGGGAAAGATACGCTCATTTGGAGATGTCGCTAAACGAGCAGATCTTATAGTCTATGGCCAGCAATAGTGCTGAATTGTCAGATACAGATAGAAGCCTATTGTTTCCACCTGTATATCTGTGTGTATTGAAATGAAGATCTTTCTTTCCAAAGATCTTTTCCATTTAAGATTGTAATTGTTACGTCTATGGCCACCTTAAGGGTGCATTGTAAGAGATTGGGGCTGCTGATTGGTGCCACATTGAGTGTAAAGCAGACTTCATACTTGCAGTAATGTGATTGGGAATCGTTACTGATCTTTGTTAGAGGATTAAAAAAGCAATATTGTCACAGCATTTGGTGAAATGTCCTGCTGAATTGTGAATTGCTTATTCTGACAACCTACATTTTGAAGGAAATGAATGAAACAAGCAAATAAAGGGGACGTTTCCCATGAAAATACTGCATCTTACACAAGATTTAAACGCAAAAACATAACCAATCCTAAACAGTTTTACTTTCCTTTAACAATGAGGAAGTATAGAGGAAGGTCTACTACGCTCCTCTACTGACCTGCTACTCAACTCTTCTCTCATTACCTCCTCACATGCTCGCATTCAAGACTTTGCAAGAGCTGCACCCCTCCTCTGGAATTCTCTCCCACGGTCTGTCTGACTTTCTCCCAATCTTTCAGCTTTCAAGAAATCTCTAAAAACCCACTTTTTTAGAGAAGCCTACCCTCACTGTTAACCACTCATTGCAATACCGCTTACATTACTACATCTCTCACCCACTTTACTCTGATCTTGCCCACTCCCACACCTTGTGTATGATTCCCTTCCCGTTAGCTTTTTCTGTACAGGGCCTTCCTCACCTCCTGTACCAGTATTTATTGTGATGCATGCACAGTAACTCCATATTTATTGTGATGTATGTAACTCTTTATGTTCTATATATGTAATTCATGTGATTTGGTTGTATAATCACATTCACTTTAGAGCGCTACGCAACAAGTTGGCGCTATAGAAATACATGTTAATAATAATAATAATAGAACATTCACAGCTCTCTAAGGAACCATACACTGGCTGATTGCACACAAATTATTGCTGCAGCTAAAAAAAATGGCAAACAGTTTGATCCTAATCATCAAAGCCGATTTTAAGCTTAGCACTCGGACATGACATGAGAAACTGAAAGGAGGCCAAAATAAAAACTGAAAATATAATGTGAGGTTCCTGGAAACATCTTACTCATTAGTGCATGATGGGTCAGTAGAGTCACTAATCTGAATGTAAGGAAGTCAACATCAGCTTAAACCTAACCCCAGAGTTACATCTGCTACTGGCTGTACATTGCACAATGATGACAGGTAACAAATCATAGGTTTGGCAGCTTTGACACACCCATATACTAAATATCAGCACAATATTATATATTGCCATCATGATATAAAGATACAAACTACAAATCGATGGAATGACCATTATAAAGTACTACAATGCACAAAATAATGCATAAAATATATAGAATATGTGCAATACATTTTTTGTTTTTAATTTTTACGTGTGCACTCGTGGGCCCCCCCCTCTATTTGTTTTCTAGTCTATCATCGTCAGTTAACTTTTGCCTCTGTCAAGATGCCCCATCCTGCTATACACTGGCTGTAATAAAGAAAGTAGTGACCAGGTGATAGTGTGCTGACCTTTGTATGCTACTGCTGGCTCTGACTCTTTAATATATTATTTACCACTGCAGATCATTGCAATTCCACCTACTGAGGGTTTAGGGTAGGTAATTTGCCCTGGGAAACATTGTACTGTCAGTATATTTAGGGATTTCTCAGGGATGCTGGAGGGCTTCAAGCTGGATTTATGTTAGCCCTCTCGGTTGAGTATTAGGTCTCCCTGCACTGTCACAGGCCCCTTCTCAATCTTCAGCCCTGAACTACAAATCACAGTGTTCCTTCCCCTTAGCATATATGTCTTGTGGCATGATATTAATCACACACAGTGGGCTGGAACTGGAGCCATTTGCTCACATCCTGCAAGAGTTCCAAATCTCAGGGGAAACGAGGGAAATCATGAGTCAGAAACACCCAGCCCAGCCTATGAGTTCACACTCATAATATTTATACAATACCACAATAAGCCCAGAATATCCCTTCCTCTGCCCTCCACACCAGCAAATTATGGTTAAGCAGTGTAATTTGCCACTGAAACACATCACTACAGGAGAAAGTTCTGATCCTTTCTCTATCTGCCCAGGAAAGGTACCTACATTCATTAGTATCTGATGATGGCTGGGGAACAAGCGGCAAAGCAAGTTTTTCAAATCACTCTCTGGTTGTATTTATTTATTATAAGGATTACATTAACCAAGTATGTCCAACATGTTGGCCCCTTGTAGTTGTTTTACTGCAGCTCACAACAAACCCAAATATCTCTGAGCATAGGACAATGGTCCCCAAACAGAGGCTTGTGTGCAACATGTTGCTCACCAACCCCTTGGATGTTGCTCCCAAGGGCATAAATGCAGCCACTTATTTTTAAATTCCTGGACTGAAGGCAAGTTTTGGTAGCATAGAACCATCTGAGTGCCCCTTGATAGATAACTGGATTATATGTAATATTATTCATATGTGAAACTTCAATATGTACTAGGAGTCCGCGTGAGAGTTTAGTTTCAGCTAAATGCAGTTAATCCATTTGAACCTGGAGCAACCCATAGATGCACGTTAGACCATACTGTCATGCTACCACAGAGTCTCTTTAAAGTAAACGTTTTTCCTCAAACGTACCTAACATACACATGTTTTGCCAAACATTTACATTTTACAAGTAGCCATTTCTCAAATGGGTTTCAATGTAGGTGTTCAGAAGCTGTGATTGCAATAACAAAGTCCCAGAATTCAATTGCAGATGGGCCTGTACTTTCCGCCAGCCCAAGCTCCAAGTATTGTGTCATCTCACCTCGCCATCTTTCCCTGGGAATCATCCTGTGCATCACAGTTCACCAGATTTTGCCATTACCGCTATGGGACCTATTATCCAGAAAACTCAGGACATGGGGTTTTCTATTTAATGGATCTTTCTGTAATTATGTAAACAATAAATAAACCCAATAGGCTGGTTTTTCTTCCAATAAGGATTAATGATATCTTAGTTTGGATCAAGTACAAGCTAGTGCATAGGCTGCGCAGGTCTACTTTTCGCGACCTGTACACGACCCGTAGCCGAAACCCCCATTCCCGAAGCCGCAACCCCCCGCTTGGACCCGCTACCTGACCCGCAAGTACTTTATCTGCAACCCGCTGACCATCAAGAATCAGGAAGTGCGGTCATTGTAAACCGGAAGTGACATCATCCGAAGTAGGCGTGATCAGAAAAAAAGAGAGCAAAACTCGCTATTGAGAAGACCATCGACCAGATATTCCACCCACAAACCTGTAGAACCTAATAACCGCTTCTATACCCGCTCCCGCAACCTGCAGGTTTTGGTGGGTAACCCGCGGGTACCCGACCCATTGCAGGACTCTAGTAAAAGTTATTGTTTTATCATTACAGAGAAAATTTTTGATTATTTCATTATAATGGAGTCTATATGAGACAGCCATTCCATAATTCAGAGATTTCTGTATAATGGTTTTCTGGTTAAGGGATCCCATACCTGTACCACTATCAACATACTTAAAATCTGTCTGTCGACCAGTGCCTTCATTTTGATGGTTAAAGATTACAAATGGAAAGTATCCACATGTGTGGAAAGATATGTCCAATGAGGTGTTTATTTCCATATATTACATTCCCAGAATGAATACTTGATCTATTTATGCTAGACAATTACTTATGATGGCACACTGACAACTGTGAGAGGCAGAGGTGCCACAAGAGCGTACAGTTTGCTTCATTTTCTTGTAAAGTGTTTGCTGAAATCAGATTTTTATCCCTTTAGCAGAGAGGGAAAATGTGCCACATGCTGAATTTTATCTAAAGTCCACAGCAACAGTAACCATGAGGTAAAAATGCAGAAAAGAGCAAAGTTCAGTCTATTTGCAAGTACCCAATAGAAGAACATATTCTAATTTTGCTTTATTGAGGAGTGGGGAGAATGGAAATTAAGAACTAAGAATAATAAGTGGGGTTTAAATAGAACAGCTGCATATGACTATGAATAGCAATATGACTATGAAGATTCTCATTCATCCAGGTCATGGTATATCCAGTTGTTTTGAGTTACTTGTGTTAGATATAACAGCTGAATGTTTAATATAGCACATAACAGGGGAATGTATATACACCTAATGGCTGAATGCTCACCATATAGAATGTATAATACACTGGACCCTGTTAGGGTCAGAAATAATGCAGAATCACTCACCCAGTTCAAGGGGAGAAGACAATCTCCTCCTCAGATGTCTCCATGTTTTGGATGCTCTTTCCTTAAAATAAGAGCGATGTAGTCTGTTTCCTTCCTGTATTCCTGCCTTGGTTATATGAGCCATGATGGTGCTGGTCTCCACTCAGATCCACTCAACATTTCCCCGAGATCCAGGGAAGTCCCGCAGCACAAGCAGAGCCCAGGAGGCACAATCATCAGCAGTAGCAGCCGTCTGGAGCTGAGAGACTGGAGGCAGCATGGAAAGTGTGACACCAAACTTCCCCCCTGTGTCTGGGCTTGCTGAATGTGTGTGAGTGTGTGTGCATAGACTTTGGGCTCTATACTGTAGCCATGCAGGCAGCCCTGTGGCTCACTTCGTTACTGGGCAGTGACTGTCTGTTTGCAGTTCGCCTGTGCTTGTATGACATGCGACTCCCTGTGTCTCTTTGTGCTTCTATATTTGCCATTAAGAATAAATATGTGTGTGTCTACATGCCTGCTGTATATTTGTTCAACCCCATTACTTGTTTGTGTCATTTCACTGACATTCCATCGTGTTTAAGTCTATCTAACTGAACCAATTTCATTGGGACGTGTGTCTTACTTGCTGTATAAATCTGCCCTCCTCATCAATTGCAGCTAGAGTCACCCCCCAGCTTAATAGTCCATTAGTCTTGTCTATCCTGATTGTAATTGCCACTTGAGACTAGTACCCGAACACCCTCACAAACACTATACCCCTCCTCTAGTAGGTGTCCCTACAGTCAGTTCATACAGGCAGTTGCAAGTACCTCCATAATGTATGTTACAGCTGTCACCTTCTCTCTGTATTTGATTACTGTCCCTCCCTAAGGAGCTTGCCTGCTCACATACCCTGGCCACATGCTAACAAATTGCCCAAAATAAGTCATGGGAGAAGACTTTACACAACAAAGCTCTTGGGTGGGATGATGTTTAGTACTTGGGGTCTCCATGGAGAATCAGCAGCTGTCAGGACAAATCTGTGACAGTGATGGACATGACAGAGTAAATAGTGTTGCTGGTATGTACTTAAAGCCACACAAATACATTCTCTAGTGAAAGAAGAGATATGTCTGTGCTCACATGAAGTATTTCTGGTAGGGTTGCCACCTGTCCGGATTTGACCTGGACAGCCCAGTTTTCAGAAGGACTGCCCGGCTCAAAAAAGGAGATCAACCAATCAGTCATAGCCCCGCCCACATGATGTAGCACACTCCACCCGCAACGTCAATGACTGGTTGACATCATGACACCGACCCCTGTCTGGATCGTGAGCTGCACAAAGGCGCCAACCCTAATTTCTGGTGTACAGAAGCACGCCCCCTTTGGAGTGTACAATCTAAATAAATATACTGCTGCTGAGCTGATGTCAGAACAAAGAGAAACTCCCTGGGAACAACAAAGGAAGACACAAGATGGGAGGGAAATGTGAAGTTAAAGAAGAAGTAAGAGTAACCGAAAAAGGATGCAGACATGAGTAAACCAGATATTAGGCAATATGGTACAGCATTACCCTGCCGTGAAATGCTTCCTATGGCATGAATGGTAAGCACCATAGGTTACTCTGCTGGTTGACCTGTAATAATCAACAGCAATGTATGAAATATTGGTTTATAGATTTGCTCTTTAGATTGTATTTTTATACTGTAACATTTGCTTGTAAAATAAGGCAATACTGAAGTGCACTATATTAATAAATGAAGATGAGCATACGAAAAGGTGCGAGACCCAGGAAGAGAAGAATAGATGAATGAGACAGAATCTTATGTATGGAGACTTATGAGAGGCCTATCTGCTGATATCTGGCACCTATTAATTGGACAGGTTTTAGAATACCATTGGGGCGATGATGACCACTTGATGCATATTGGCCCATGTATGGAGACCTCTGTTGGGCCTGCCTGACTGATACGAAAATTTGGTAGCTATAAATCTAACAGGTTTAAAAATTATTTTGGGATAAGAATCATATCAACTCAATGCGGTTCTTGCTCAGACATCTATTGTTGTGATATGACAGCGATATGCTCTCAAGGTGGGCATCGTTGGGGAAAGATTTTTTTTGTGCACAGCCAGATAAAGAAATGGTAAAGAGGATGCAGGAGAGAGGAAAAAAAAACAAGACTTTTAGGAAGGTGTTCTGAAGCTTTGTAAACAGAGAGCTATCTTTTGGTGCACTGTTTACACCCATCTCACAACAAATAAATAAAACCATGGGGGGCACAGAAGCAAGGAAGCACGAACTGCATTACTGTTGACTACATCAGAGTTAAATAACATCTGTTTGTTCTTTCCAGAAAATCTAATGTTTTCAACAGCCAGGCAAACTAAAAGGCCAAAGGGATTTCTGATCTGACTAAACCACAAAGATTACAGTGCAACACAAGTAACGTCATATTCATCTTCCGGATGCTGGATACTAGGGGCATGCAGCGGTGTCACTATACAAAACAGCCAACATGTAGCCCTTATCATAGTGAAAGTAGACTGTGAGTCAGAAGATCTGTCCAGACAGACTCATGGTTGGGAAAAGTTGAAGTGAGAGCTGACCTGGGGCTGAAGTGCTGACACAGCATTGCTCTAGATCACAAAGGTCATTTCAATCATCCTTTGGGTTGCAGTTTCCCAGTTCCGATGACCCCATCCTTTCCCTTCTGCTGTCCATTACCAGCTGTGAAGCAATAAACCAGCTGTATTTCTCCTTGTTTAAGCTTTGTTTGTATGACTCAAGGATGTTCAGACTAAGGCCCTCCAGTTGTTTTTAACCAACAAATGACCTCTATTTCCAGCCTTACAAATGTTGGCTCTCTGTCCCCATTTAGATTTTTTTTAAAAAGCAACATTTTGTCCTTCCACTACCATGTCATTCTCCTCATCTGCCACATCATCTGCCATCTCATCTTATCTCATACCCCTTCACTTTTTGCAAGCTCTGTTATGTAACTTGCATGTTCAATGTGCAGTATAAATAATTTTTTTTAGCCTGTGGAAATGCATAGAATTACAGGAATTACAGGAATATGAACATCATGTTGTACCCACAATAACTTATTGACAAAAGTGCATTCTCGCACAGAGGAAAGACTTCTCTTATGCTGGATGGCAGACATAGTGAAAAAGCTCCCTTGTGCCATTAGCCTAAAAGCTTGCACACAATCAGCGCTGACCCAATAAGTAAGGGACCCCACCTACAATCATCACTTATCACTACTATGGCCTCTCCCCACCATGTCACTTAGCACCTAACCACCAACAATGTATTGGCCACCAGTATTCGCCAACATGCACAGAAATCCTAGTGACCCCCAACCCTGTTGCAGCCTAGGCACATGTCTCTTCTCCTACCCCTAGTTCTGGCCTTGTACACAAATATTTTTCAGAACAACCCTACAACATCTGACTTCCAAGTCCTTCTGCTGGCCAGAACCCATACTGCGTTAACCTATGTATCCCCCTGATGGAATCCTTGGGAATGCCTGCAATTTTTAGTACCTGTCTATGTGTGCAACTAAGGCAACAGTTGGTTGCATTTACGTATGTGCCACTGGAATCAACACCAAGACAGTGGGGAAAGAAGAGCTCACAGATCAATTGTGAATCTAAAGTGAAGCCTTGCATGACATAAAGCAAACAAAGCATTAGGTCATATCAGCAGGTCATATCATCAAGTCATACCTGGTTGAATTTTTTAATTTTTAAAGTAAATATCTCTTTTATACAGGCATAGGGATGTGTAATAACATTGTTAAGTCTCCTCATTCACAATTTTGCAGAAACTTTATGCATTAAAGCTGATCTTCTGGGCCAGCCCTTGTGGCCCCGCTGGCCATGCTTTCTTGGCCTTCCTCCCTGTCTCTCCGTGCCTGCAAGAAGGAGAAGGTAGACACGGGGGGTTCCGGAGGGGGCTGGGGGAATGTGGTGGGCCTCCCAGTCCAACGCTGCTTCTAGCTTTGTTAATAAGAGAAAAATTCAGACTACCAAGATTTCATCTATACCCCTCATGATTTTCAGAACATATCAAGAATAATTGGGACAGTATAAGAAATCATGGGAAAGTGCTGATGCTGAATGTTGCCAGCCAGCCTCCTGGTTGTCCTAAATCTGCACAACCCACAGGTTTCAGACCAGCCTGCGCATAATTATTCTGCACATTTTACCACTATTTCACAATGATATTACACTTTAGTCTTTGCTTTTCAGTCCCAGTGTGATTGTTGAAAAATATACATAAATATCTCTTACCTGCATCATTTAAGTCCCCTTGAAAAGCACTCTACAAGAGAACAGAGAGGAAATAAATTTAGTAGATTCTGTACAGAAACCATTTCTATTAACTTATTTGTTAAATGTAGTTGCTCGTTGGTTGCTTGTAACAACTGCACTTCTACAATTTAGCACCAATTTAACTATGTAATTTAAAGCATAATAGGGATGTATGTAACCCTTATAAACCAACAACATACTATATATGCTTTTAAACAGGTGACCAATAAATACTAGCAGATCACTGGTTGCTATGAGTTACTGCACCTGGGCAAAATTGTGTTTTTTATTACATAACGGTAAACTAATGTTATCATACCAAAAATACAATAATTCATTTGCTAGTCTATGTTTTTTTCTTCCCAAGACAAGAATTAAAGTGATGCTAAATCTAGTATATCCACTGTTGTGTCTCATCTGATATCCAATCTAGAGAGACATTACAGACGTGACTCTTTTATGGAATCTGGTCCATAAAAGTCAAGTGAAGAGGGTTTATTGGTGCTTTATTAGTTGTTTTACAATGTCAGTGGCATAACTAGATTACTGGACCCCACAGCAAATTCATTTTAGGGCCCCCAAAATATCTTGCACTTTTTTGCCAATATGTGTTGAAATTGCTCATTATTTAGGGCCTCATGGGACTAGGGTTGCCACCTTTTCCTGAAAAAAATACCAGCCTTTCTATATATTTATCTTTTTTTCCTATTAATAACATTGGGATCAAACATCAAAAATACCAGCCAGGCTGGTAAAATACTGGCCAGGTGGCAACCCTACATGGGACCCCTATAGTTGTTCAGGCCGGATTTGTGGAAAGGCCAACCTAGGCCGGCAAGATTTTAGGGGGGCGGCATGCTGCACAACCACACCCACATTGATTCAGAAACACTGGGGATGCGCAGGAGATACAATTGTTTTTTATATATCCAATGCAACAATCCCCATTGCTCAGGCACCAATAATGAAAATTTGCACAAAAAAAGTAGAGAGGGCAGGGGCGACAAACAGCAGTGGGCCTAGGGGAGCTCGCTATATAAATACAGCCCTGTACTTGTGCCCCTTCTCAGAGTCTGCTTCTTTTGTAGTTATGAACCTGAACTGTCCTAAACATGATCTTACTGCATAGTTACTGATTCTACAGTGATGTGTACAGCATTAGTAAGTCTTTATAATACTGAATCTAATATTAACGTAAGACTTTCTGCTATGGAAGAGTAATGCTTCAGGCCCATGGGCGGGGGGGTTGTTGTGATCTCTTGTTTAGACCCTAAGGGTCTGTGTATTCACATGCCACCGCAAACACAGGCAAAATCTGCTCCAGATGTGGCCCCAGAGACCTTAGATAAATATAGAAAGGTCACATCCGGTGGGTTTACAATGAATAAATCCCCTAGTGCAGAAATCATGGCGAGAATGGAAAATTCTTCCCTTAACGCTCCAAAAACATATAGGAGCATATTTGTATTTGTTGGATACTGAGGCTAGGACTTGAGGTAACAGAGAGCTGCAAACTGAACTTGCCTATAAAAACACGTAGGAATAGGACTTGTTGTCTAGAATGTGTTGGATATTTGGTTTCCATAATATTTACATTTCCATACTTTATGGGGCAGATTTATCAAGGGTCGAATTTGAGGTTTGAAAACCCTCAAAATCGACCATGGGAATAGTTAGGGAATAAAAATCCTTCAAATTTGAAGGGTTTTTACCGCAATACGACTGGTCGAGCGATCGAATAGTAAAAATTCTTTAAACCATTCAACCAAATTTTTTTTATTTGATCAAAAATAATGGAACCCAATTCGGTAGCTTTGATCTGGCGTACTAGGCAGTCGAATAAAAAATTGAAGGGGAAGTATATTGACTGTCGAATAGTCAAATATTCGAATAGATTTTTATTCGAATTATTTGATTTGATCGAATTTTCAAAATTCACTGGTCGAAGTGGTCTTCAAAAACATTCGAAAATTCGAATTCAAATCTTTTCGAAAATTCGAATTCGAATCCTTCATGTGAAATTAGTAAATCTGCCCCTAAGGCTACTTAAAAAACATTTAAACGTTAAAAAAAAAGCATTAGCATTTTTTTGCCTCCAGTAAAAACCTGTTATCCAGAACCAGACCTGGCGCTTTCCGGAAAACGAATCTTTGCATAATTTGGATCTTCATACCTTAAAGTTACTAGAAAATCATTTAAATGTGGCTCAATAACAAGGCACTGTTTTATTATTACAGAGACAAAGGAAATAATTTTTACAGCTATTGATTATTTGTATAAAATGGAATCTATGGTAGACGTAATTCGGAGCTTCCTGGATAACACATTTCCGGGTAACAGATCTCATACCTGTACAAAGTATTACTCTTTTATTACAGAGTAAAAGGGAAATATATTTAAAATGTTAAATTATTTTATTAAAAAGGAGTCAATGTGAGACAACCTTCCTATAATCTGGAGCTTTCTGGATAATGGGTTTCTGGATAAAAGATCCAAAAGAACGTATTTTAAACACTTGTCTCTCACTTTCCAGCTTTCAGATATGACACTACAATTTCATTGTTACTCTTTATGACATATCTTTCTAATCAGGACCTTTCCAGTTCATCTCCCAGTCTCTTTTCTAGAAGCCAAGTATCTGCTATAATTACAAACTGAGGAACCAGAAGCTAAATAATTCAGAACCAGCAAAAGAAAAGACCAGTTGCAAATTGTCTAAGATCATTGACTACATCATACCAGGAGTATGTTTACAGACAAACTGCCACTTAAATACTTAATCAGATATTATTCCTGGCTTCTCATGTTTTATGTATAAAAAGCAGCACATCGAGATAGAGATGCATAGATATTCTTCTTATTATTATCCATTACTTATATAGGGATAGTAATTGCAGAGAATAAGATCCCTGACCCAGTAGAGCTTACAATGGGATATCTAGATCACATTCACACACATACACTAGGAGCTAATTACAGGGCAATTAAGTAGAAAATATACCCCAGGGTTTTAAATGATCTTTTGTTGTTCAGTAAGTATGGCAGGCCTCAACAAGGGTTGCACAAGACTTAAAAGACGTACAAATTTACACACTCTCAAATTCTTTATTGTGCTTCCACAATTGTTTCTTGTAGTCATCATCAATCCACCTACTGTCTCAATGAGCTCCCTCTGAGCACTGTGCCTGTGGGTTGGTGATGGTCACGTGCTCAATGACATATTCATATTTCTATAAATAGTAAGAGGAATGCAAGCAATTAAAAAAATATTTAAAAAGAAAGAAGACCAATTGAAGTGTTGCTATTTATAGGCCATTCTATTAAACAACTGGAACTGGACAGTTCTTTTCCAGCTGCTCCAGAACACAGAACTACAGATCCCAGGAGCCTGAGCTTAGCTCAAATCACACTGAGATTAGAACGCTAATATGGGAATGTAGTATAAATCGGTAACGCAAAAACTATTCGCAATGCAAACAAATTTTGCTTTGCATGAATGTAATATACCTTTTGCACACCCGGAAACTGTTCACTTTCACCAGTGAAAGGCCGTTTGCGAATTTTATACTTTACGCTAATTCGCTGACAATGTAATAAAACTTCTTACTAAAAAAGTTGCAATGTTTGCTGCAAAAGATTATGACACCTTCAAGCACTTCTTAAGAGTACGCAATTAGAATCTGCAATGGGCAATAACGATTCGCAATGTTGCTGAAGTACATTGAAGCCATTGTAATGTAATCCATGCCTGTAGTGATGGGCGAATTTATTTGCCTGGGGCGGATTCCAGTGATTCACCGCCGGCAAATAAATGAGCAAAATGCAAGGAAAAATTTACCGAAATTCACCGGTGTCTCGCTTTTGGATGCCGGCATGTTTTTTTTTTTTTAAAAAAACAGACGCTGGCGTCCAAAATGAGACGCCAGCTGCGTTTCGCTAATTTTTTGCTGTTTCGCTAATTTCCTGAGAAAGACCAACCCAAATTCATTTGCTAATAATTTTTTTAAATATTTATGTTTCCTTTTCGAATAGGTCCATTTTTAATCGAAAAGGTCTATATCGATCTATTCGAATTCATAGCGCATTTGATTCGAAGTTTTCCCCAAAAAAATTTCCTGAGAAATTCACAAAAAATTCAGTGCACGAAACACCGCAGATTCGCCCATCACTACATGCCTGCTCCATTGGGCTAATTTTTCTGCTGGGGCCAGAAACCAGAGTCTAAGGTTACAATTTTAGTATTTTTCTTAATTATTATTATGTTCGTACTGTCTCCTTTACATCTTTTGGTTTGTAATTGAAACCAATTTTTGGTTACCGTTGAAAGAGGTGTCCCTAGCAACCACATAATATTATAGATTTCAATATGGAGAACAAAGTGTTGAATATACAATTCACAAAAACATTTAGGGGGCGGATTTCGAAGTGCAAAAACTTTGAGTTCAAAAGGACCAACCCAAATTCATTTGCTAATAATTTTTGAAAAAAATTTTTTTTTACCTTTTGAATAGGTCCATTTTGGATCACAAAGGTCCCTATCGATTGATTCAAATTTGTAGCAAATTTGATTCGAAGTTTTCCCCAAAAAAATTTTGAATTTTCCAAGTAGGTCCTAGGAGGTCCCCCATTGGCTCAAACACCAATTCTGAAGGTTTTAGATGGCGAATGGTTGAATTCCAATTTTTAACGAGACAGTACGTGATAAATTTCAAAATTCGAATTTTCTAATTTTTTGCAAACTGGAATTGATTATGGACTATTCCCTATTTGACGTACACAAAAATAACTCGAACTCCTACAAATCCTGGAACGTGTGTGTGTGGAGTGTCCCGACATTTGTCGTGCCATGTCAATCGGTCGCTCAGCCGATGGGACAGGTTAGAAGATTTCTGCCGGCTGCCAATCATATCTCTGCATGTATTGCCAATCTGATGATTTTCAGTGGGAGACTGTCGCCAGCTTTGTCAGACATAAACTTTCATATGATTGCAGTTTGGGACAGAACATCGGCTGATCTGTGCTTTTACTACTTTATTTGAGCTGAAGGTTAGTGGTAGGTCGGGAGATGGGGACGTCCAATCATTCGAGGATTTGTACGATCAGATCTTTGCATCATCTATGGCCAGCTTTACTCAAGGACCATAGTTGCCTTTGCCCACAATGACTCAAATGCTTCTTACACATTCGGTGCATCCAGTGGTGTAACTAGATATTACTGGGCCCCACAGCAAATTATTTTTCAGGCCCCCAAAATGTCTGGAGGTTGACCTGTTTTACCAATATGCATTGACATTGTATGTGAATTTGGGTCTCATGGGCCCCTATACCTCCTGGGCCCCCTGCAGCTGCAGGGTCTGCTTCCTCTGTAGTTACACCCCTGGGTGCATCTCATCATTCTTGAGAGTTTCAGGCTGCAACATCATCTGGGAGATGATATAATTGCCTAGTGGGACCCAGTAGTTGGCAAACAGCTGAGAAAATCCCACGTGAAGCTGATAAAACCATACAGAGGTATAAGAGAGACATTAGCATGGCTATGCTCTTTTTCAACACTAGGGATGGCGCGAACTGTTCGCCGGCTAACTTGTTCGTGCGAACATCCGCTGTTCGCGCTCGCAGAATATTCGCGAACGTCGCGCAACGTTCGCCATTTTGGGTTCGCGTATAGTTGGCTTTTTTTTTGCCCTCTCACCCCAGACCAGCAGATACATGGCAGCCAATCAGGAAGATCTCCCTCCTGGACCACCCCCACACCCCTGCCTGGACCACTCCCCTTCCCTATAAAAACCGAAGCCCTGCAGCGTTTTTTCATTCTGTCTGTGTGTGCTTGGAAGAGCTAGTGTAGGGAGAGAGCTGTTAGTGATTTCAGGGACAGTTGAAAGTAAGTTTACTGGCTAGTAATCTACTGTTCTTCAAACAACTGCCATCTAGCTGTGTGAGCTTGTTCACATTCTGTCTAAATATCCATAATATTACAGTCTCCACAACCACCTGAGTGACGTTTTTCAAGCAGCAATAATATATTTTACGTAATCCGTATCCACCGCTGTAGTAGTGTATACGTTGACCTTGTAGGCATTATTTGCCCTGTAGGCATTTTTTGCCCAGTGTGTTCTTCAAACAACTGCCATCTAGCTGTGTGAGCTTGTTCACATTCTGTCTAAATATCAATAATATTACAGTGTCCACAACCACCACCTGAGTGACTTTTTTCGCTTTACAGCACAAAACGCAGCGCTGTGTCAACAATGGATTTTTCAGATACATTTTTGCCCTTGATCCCCCTCTGGCATGCCACTGTCCAGGTCGTTGCACCCTTTAAACAACTTTAAAATCATTTTTCTGGCCAGAAATGTCTTTTTTAGCTTTTAAAGTTCGCCTTCCCATTGAAGTCTATGGGGTTCGCGACGTTCGCGAACCGTTCGCATTTTTGACGCAAGTTCGCGAATATGTTCGCGAACTTTTTTTCCGCAGTTTGCACCATCCCTATTCAACACTTGTTATTTAGCAGAGGTCACCAGTCACATGCAAAGAAAACTTGTTTACCCAGATAGGCACAAAGGTATGTTCCTAATATGTGTTACATGTGTGTGTGTAGCTATCCCCACTGTCTCTCACATGGGTGCACTATATTTAGCAGTGACAGAGGAGCCCTGGTTTGCCCTTTGCAGCTGTCACCCTCTCCACATCCCACGTTACCTTTGCACGCCTGAAACAAGCCCTGAATATATCCAGCAGTGGCATAGTGTACAGCTGAGGGGACTCTCAGATGGGGTTTCTGCGCAGAGAAGGTAGCGATGCAGCACAGTTCCCGGCGAGCTCCATGGGATACGGCAAGGCCACAACAGCTGTGAGAGGCACTGTCAGGGAAGGAGGGAGAGAGAAAAGAGAGGCGGAGTGGGTAATTCAAATCCTGCACCGATATCCAGTTGGCTGGAACAGCATCTCTGGCTGACACATATTGGCACAGACAGTGCGTTTTTGCTGGCTCACCAGATTAAGCTATACCTACGTGGGCAATTGACAAGCCTCAATCAGTACTAGCAAAAAGGAGAACAATAAAGTCAAAAAGAATCCATACAAAAGGCAAACTGGTCAACTTGTTTTGACATGGAAATACACAAAGCTTGTGAAGTTATCATTCAACAATGTTTAGCAGTAAATGAACACTTTACTCTAATTTAGGTTCCTTGAGTTGTCAGACATTCTAAGGGTGAAAGATGGGTGCTTTATCACCCAAGGGAAATCTCTCCCCCAAGGGCAATAAAGCACCACAAAAGTACATGCCACTTCTAATCACTGCAATAGTTATTTGTAAAATACATTACATGCAATGATCCCAGGAAATTGTGTTTAATGTCTACATTTTTGCGCAATCACCCAAACCTGCCTGCTAAAGGGTGCAGAAGGACAGGAGTTTTTTTAGAAGAACAGACTTTTCACAGGTGATAAAGTTCCCCAATTTTCATGGCCCTTACACGTGTTTATTCAAGGGTATGAATAAATGCCTGTTTGTGGCCCTAAACAAGGACCTTGTGAATGACAGGTAAGGGATATTTAATGTGATACCTGCATCCTGTCCCTTATACAGTCAGTTATAGTCAGGTA
Organism: Xenopus borealis; assembly: GCA_024363595.1. Classification (NCBI taxonomy): domain Eukaryota; kingdom Metazoa; phylum Chordata; class Amphibia; order Anura; family Pipidae; genus Xenopus; species Xenopus borealis. The sequence goes on along the minus strand of CM044446.1, from coordinate 17,592,054 downwards.
GAAAGATTAATGGTGTAAAAGAGCAACAACAAGTTGCATTTAAGTTTAGAAAATTACTTGCAGGTTGCACTGTCTTTTGCCCCCTGAGGCTGTGTGTGTGTGGTGTGTGTGGTGTGTGTGGTGTGTGTGTGGTGTGTGTGTGTGTCGTGTGTGTGTGGTGTGTGTGTCTGTGTGTGTGTGTCTGTGTGTGTGTGTGTGTGTTGTGTGTGTGTGTGTGTGTGTGTGTGTGTGTGTGTTGTGTGGGTGTTGTGTGTGTGTGGTGTGTGTGGTGTGTGTGTGTGTGTGTGTGGTTACAAGTAAATTTTTACATAATTCCTAAATTCCATTTAAATGAATAGGGGGAAATGGTATTGCTAAGCAAAGCACTCATCACTGGCAGTCAAAGGGTTAAAGAGACGCTAATTTACAGTTTGTCTTTATGGCTGTAAAAATGTGTTGTGTTTAGTTAAGAAGAGTGGCTTAGGGAAAAGCTTTGGCAGATTTTGTGCTTGCTTACGTTAATGTAATGTGTCCTTCATTGGCCTCACTAAGGGGCAGATTTACTAAATTCACATAAATTCACGAGGGATTCGAAGAATTCGATCGAATTTTCAAAAAGATTCAAATTCGAATTTTGAATATGCAAATTAGGCAAATTCGACCATCGAATATTCGAATTCCAATGATTCGAATATTCAAATTTAATTTTATTCAAATATTCGAAAATTCGATGGTCGAATACTTCCCCATTAAATTTAATCACCTACTTCGCCAGATTAAACCTACCGAAATGGGGATCATTCCCTAAGATCGAATAAGAAAAATTTGGTCGAAATTTGTGGTTTGCATTACCGCAGAACTCTGAGCCATTTCAAGGTTAAATAGTTTAAAAAAAAACATGTTGGATTTGGGCAACAGTGTATAATGATTTAAATGAAGGTGGAGCTGATGTGCAGCCTGGGAACAAAAAAAAGCCCCTCTATAAACTGCATCTGTCCTCTTCATTCTGGAGTCTAGCCAGCAGAGCTCACAGCATTCCTTCCATGGGGAAGATACAGGAAACCAAACATTTCAGCTGTACTCACTCTCCTTCCAAACATACTGCTCATCTCAACCCCCTCTTAAAGCGAAATGCATGCTATTTATAACTGGGGCTTGTCCTTCGTTTATTTTCCCTAAAACAAATGTTTGCATTTTAATATACAAGAGAGAGGTGCCATACAGCATGGCACACTTGAGATTTTCTCCTTCTTAATCACCACTAGAGGTCTTACTGCAGTCTACTGAGGAGTCCTCTTCCAAAATAAAGACCATGCAGAAGCAGGTCCCCCCTCACTCACATGCAAATAAGCAGAGGATATATTATGAGTTAAACATAGGGGGAACAAAAAGATGGTGAAAACTGAAATCGTTACTAATTAGTGATAGACAACAATGTACACCTCTTATTTTTTTTAGAAAAGTACAACTCACATGGTTTGGTTGTTTCATATATTCTCTAACTTTTGATGGTGTAGTTCTCATTAAAGTGGAACCGTCACCCCAAAAAAATATTCAGAATCCTATTTTATCACATTAGTCAAGCAAAATGAACATTAATTACACTATATAAATTATTTTAATCTTGTTTTCTTCAGTCTGGGAATTCATAATTCTAGCAAGCAGGCAGGAGCCATTTTGTGGACACTGTTATTAAGGCAAGCCTTGCATCATCTCAGAATCTTGTTTGTGCACCGGAATGGGGGACCCAATGTCTATCCCCATGTCCTGGCTACACAATTAAATGGTTAAGAGAACTGGGGGAATGTGTGGGGAGCAGTGGCATCTAGGAAGTGCTGAATGGAAAGTGAAAGTAATTATCTGCCCCGCCTCTATGCCTAAGGCATAGAGGAGTGGCAGACAATATTTGATTGACAGCTGAGATTTTTAAATGAGCTTAAAACAACTATGAATGTTTCAATAAAAAATTTAAATTGGATTTCATGTTTAATTTGAAAAGGACTTTTATTGTACAGATTTTTGTGTCTGGTGACAGGTTCACTTTAAGAACAGTATGTTGTAGAATATTCTAAGACAGTTTTCTGTTGCTGTTCATTTATTTATTTGTGCTGCTGAAGGGGTTTTTCACCAAAAAGGTTAAGTTTTTGTATGGTGTGGGAAGTGATATTCTGAGACAATTTGCAATTGTTTTTAATTTTTTATTATTTGTAGCTCGAGTTATTTAGCTTCCTATTTAGTAAAACAAATTAACAATTTCAACAATCTGGTTGCTAGGATAAAAATTACCCTAGTAACCATTAGGGATGCACCAAATCCACTATTTGGGATTTGGCCGAATCCCCGAAAAGTTTGTTAAAAATACCCAAAGCAAATCCGAATTTGCATGTGCAAATTAGTGACAGGAAGGTAAAAAGTGGGAAAAAATATTTTTACTAACTTGTTTCATAACAAAAAGTTGCATGATTTCCTTCATGACCCTAATCTGCATGTGCAAATTAGGATTTGGATTCGGATAAGGCAGGCACAAGGATTCGCCTGAATCCGAAATCTACTGGGAAAAGGCCAAATCCTGAACCAAATCCTGGATTCAGTGTATCCCTAGTAACCATGCATTGATTTAAACTTTTAGTATATTGTAGAAGGGCCAATTCTAAGAAACTTTTCAATTGGTCTTCATTATTTATTTTTCATAGTTGTTTAATGATTTGCAATTTTCTTCTGTTTCTTTGCAGCTTGCAAATGGGGGTCACTGACACCATCTAAAAACAAATGCTCTGTAAGGCTACAAATGTATTGTTATTGCTATTTTTTATTACTTATCATTCTATTCAGTCCCTCTCCTATTCATATTCCAGTCTCTTATTCAAATCAATGCAGAGTTGCTAGGGTAATTAGTACCCTAGAAACCAAATTGCTGACACTGCAAACTAGAGCAAAAAACAAGGAGCACTCACTTGTTCCAATACCCCAATGCGCTTGTGCTGCGACGTGATATAGCCCGCTCCTTGTAGCGAAAAAGTCGAACATATGTTAGAGAGACACGGAGCACTATCGCAGGGCTAAAAGTCAAATTTTATTTTAGAATCCTTAAAAACATGGAGCCTGTACGCTTGACGCGTTTCGTGGTTCTCACCACTTCCTCATTTTTATTACTTATCATTCTATTCAGTCCATCTCCTATTCATATTCCAGTCTCTTATTCAAATCAATACAGAGTTGCTAGGGTAATTCGTACCCTAGAAACCAAATTGCTGACACTGCAAACTAGAGAGCTGCTGAATAAAAAGCTAAATAACTATAAAACCACAAACAATAAAAAATGAAAACCAATTGCAAATTGTCTCAGAATATCACTCTCTACATTATACTAAAAGTTAACTCAAAGGTGAACAACCCCTTTAAACGTTGCTTAGAATTTTCTAACACACTAGCCATTTTATAACACACTAAAAGTCAACGTAAGGGACAACCCCCGCTTAACAGATTTCACAGGTTGCTCTGCATGTTGCTGGGACTCCACCTAGCAACCAAGTGGTAGATAGTTTGAAAATCAGAATGGAAGATGAATAGCAGAGGGTGGATACAGTCAAATAAGCAGCAAAATGTAACAATAATAAAAAAGGCAGCCTAACATAGATAAACAACACTAAGGGGTTATTTACTAAAACTAAAACTCCTGAAGGTAAAGAACGTGTTCCAAATGGTAAAGGGACCATCTGCCAACATTGACATGATTTGGACAGGTTTTAGCTGGATATTTTTGGATTAGAATTTTTACCAGCTTCAGAGCATAACAAATCCTGAAAAATTCAAGTTTTTTTCCTCTAAAAATTCAATTTTTTTTGCCTATTAAAACTCAACCAGAGAAACTCGATCTTTAATATATAGACCCCCTTAGTCCAACTGAAAAGTAGCCAAGAATATAACAGGGCTCTACTGTGTGACCCAACATCTCTACTTTGCACCTATGGCAGGAGTTGCCAAACTGTTCACATTTTTTTCCCAAAAGCTACAGAACCCCTGAAGTATAATATAAAGTAAAATATGTAAAGAAGGGAAAGGAAGGAAAGTTCTGTGCTGAAACAACATCATCCCTCGCTGGTTAAAAAAAAAGAATGTACAAAAGAGTTTATAATCAGTGTTTAGGCTGGTGTACCCGTTTAGAAAACTCATGTACAGAATAAATGGCAGTAGAAGTCGTTACAGTACAGAGGCAATAAAACGAACGCAGGCAGCTTAAATATGATTGTAAAGTCAGAAATACTTTTTGTATATATGACAGAGCGTATACATGAGCCTGACTTATTCCAATGTTAATATGCACTAGACTGATTGTAAAAGATTAACTAAAGTTACAGTCGTTCTTTAGTTTACTTATAGGGGCACATTTATCAAATGGATAGAAAGCTGTGAAGTTTCCCTCTGGCAAACTGAACTCCGTCTAATAAATATTCCCTGACGAGGGGTGGGAGTGGGCCTTAAAGGGGTAGGCTGCTCTAAAATGAACTATTAGTTAGACTGGGACAGTATGATTCTAAGACAGTTTGTGGTTGGGGTTCATTTTACAACTTTGGAGGGAGGGTTGATTATTTACTTATTTTTGGGGGTTCAGCAGCATGTTCACTATTTAAATTAATTTGCGGCTGCAAATGTCACTGACCGTAGCAACCATTCAGCAACATCAATGTTAGAGTGAAAAATATGAATAAAAAAGGTCTGCCCATTCTCCATCCAAAGGCTTCTTTGTTGCTAGGGACAGCAAATAGATAGAACTTCAAACTCCAGAGACAAAAAGGCAACAGATGACATTTAAAAACAAATAATAAACAGTTACAACCAACAGCAAGGTTGCTTTATTTTTTCCACAATTTATATGCAATCGTTGCACCTCACAGGCTGGATCATAATACAAGGTGATGTCACAATCCTGTCCTTGGAGCAAGGCTATATTTGGCTCGTGGCAGTCGATTAGCAAATATCACAGATAGGAAATACACAATAGTAGGGTGCAGGAAGGTTAACTGGTGTAGGGTTCACACCCCATGGATCTGCCAGCGCCAGAGGGGCAGGACAAAATGATGTCGGTCCCTCTGCGTCAATGGACACACTGGATGGCACAGTGTTGGAAAATTAAACCTGTCTCATTGATGAACTGACCAATAACCAGAATTCACTGAAAATAACTTGGCCACCAAACATGTGCCAAAAGCATTTTATTTTTTGCCTGTTATTTAATACATAGTTAACTGTTCAAAAACAGTACATATGCATTGAATTAGTTATGTACAGCTGCTCAGAGTTTATTCAATTTTGCAGTATTTTGTGAGTTCTGTGTGATGGGGTAGTTACTGACAGGGGGGGATTTGTCGGCCATAATAAAAATGCATGAATGCAGGCGAAAAATCTACCAAAAAGGCCTCTCCACTGGAAATAACTGAAATCACCGGCGGTAAAACCAAACCATCTATTCGACGCCAGACGTTGCCTCTCGGGGAAACTTCAGCCGACTTCACAATGTGCAGGTTTTACCTCTGTTGATTTCAGTTATTTTCAATGGAGAGTAATTTGTGAGAAATTTGAAGCCCACAGTAGTGCATAAATAATTGCAGGCGACAAATCTCCACGTAGATCTCTGCTTCGGGGAGATTTGTTTGGGTGAACAATCTTCCCGAAAAGCCTTCATGTGGGCTTGAATCTAAATCCCTGGCCGGATGGTAATCGAAACAATTTGTTTTTGCCTCAAGAGGAAACTATGGGCGACTTCGGGAAATTAAGCAATCTGAGGGTCATCCCACGGGCAGGGCAGCTCCGGCCATGAGGCAAGGTGAAAATCTTAACTCTAGCACTAGCAATGCGGTCCCTTCTCCACCCGCTCCGACGCTACAAGTTAGAAGCGCGGAGTGTGAGGGGAGGGCGGCAGCAGCCCCTGAAACGGCCCTGCCCACAGGCGATTTGGGGGTAGATTCATCAAAGAGTGAAGTTAAGAGTGAAGTTAAGAGTGAAGTTCCTCCACTAGAGGGAAATTCTGCTGCTCTCAATTAATTTCTATGGGATTTTGAAAGGCGTATTTATCAATGGGTGAAAGTGAAATTTCCCTCTTTGATGAATACGCCTTCAAAAATCCCATAGAAATGAATTCAGTGCTGTGGAATTTCCCTCTAGTGGCGGAACTTCACTCTTAACTTCACTCTTTGATGAATCTACCCCTTAGATTCTAGCCAGTGGGAAGGCTTTTAGGGTAGATTAGTCAGTCGAAGAAGAGGTGATTAGTCACCAGACGACTAAATCCCCCCGAATCTTCACGTGTGTCTCTGCCGTTACAATGCAAAAGCAATTTAAGTCTGGTTAGGCAACAAAAGGGTTAAGCGTGGAGAGGGACACAGTGATTTTCCACTCTCTGCTATGTAAAAAATTTACAAAAAGGTCAACAGAAAAATGACAAATCTGCAGCGGGAACAGGGACCCTTCTCATGAAGAAAAGAATGATCGTATTTATAAGTGAGAGATGTGTATGGCTCATATTAACCCCAAGGCTACTGTCTAACATTTAACCCTACTCAGATAGGTTCCACTGAACCTTATCAAGAGACCATGTTGACTAAAGCTGTCTAATCCCAATAATTTGATCAGCAAGTCACTGGGATGAAAAAAAGGTTAAGTGCTAAGCCACAAGACAAATTGCACTTATTAACCCTTATGGCCGGGCTGCAGTGGGAGATGAGCCAAACATTCCTTCCATTCCAGCAGGACAGGCACTCCCACCCTGACCAACACATGTTGTGAAAGGGCCGCAAGTGTTTGGGTCACAAAACCATCCTTTGTTTTGCAAAAAGGAGTCAACCGTTGTGGCATAAACAGCCCAGTGTTTGAGAGGCAGAGGGAACGTAAGTTTGAACATGGATATAGAGCGGACTGCCAGAATTACTGAAAAATAAGAGAGCTGATATTTTAAATGTAAATACATTGCCCCCTCCCTTTCCTGCTGAGTTGCTTTACTGGAGAAACAGAACTGCAAGCACACACCCTTCATTGGAACCATAGCCAGGCCAAAGCACTTTTGCAAACATAAATTCGCATCTCTTTAATTTGACAATTGGGTTATTTTAGAAATCAACAGAAAGCTCTGCATGACCTGTCGCTATACAGGTATGGGACCTGTTGTCCAGAATGCTCGAAACCTGGGGCTTTCCAGATAATGGGTATTTCTGTAATTTAAATCTTAATACTTTAAGTCTACTAGTAAAACCTGTAAACATGAAATAATTAAAAAAAAAAAACACAATAAGTTGGTTTTGTTTCCAGTAAGGATTAACTATACCTTAGTTGGGATAAATTAGTTAGTACTGTTTTATTAATACAGAGAAAAGGGAAATTATTGTGTACATCTTGGATTATTTGATTATAATGGACTCTATGGAAGAGGACCGTTCTGCTATTCTGAACTTTTCGTATAATGGGATTCTGGATCAAGGCCAGAACTAGGGGGAGGCAGAGTAGAGTAGGCAGCCTAGGGCACAATCATAGGGGGGTGCACGTTTAGCGCGAATTACTTTTTTAAATAAACCCTTATTTAATTGTATTATACTCCATGGCTCTTTAATTATTCTGTGGCGCCTCAGCGATCATCTGACTCCAGCAGCAATCCATCCCATAACTCCCTCTTAACCGCTGCTAGCATCAGAGTTTCCAACACTTCTTCTTAAAGGGGTTGTTCACCTTCAAGTTAAATTTTAGTATATTGTAGAAGGGCCAATTCTAAGAAACTTTTCAGTTGGTCTTCATTATTTATTTTTCATAGTTTTTTAATGATTTGCAATTTTCTTCTGTTTCTTTGCAGCTTTCAAATGGGGGTCACTTACACCATCTAAAAACAAATGCTCTGTAAGGCTACAAATGCATTGTTATTGCCACTTTTTATTACTAATCATTCTATTCAGTCCATCTCCTATTCATATTCCAGTCTCTTATTCAAATCAATGCAGGGTTGCTAGGGTAATTTGATCCTTTGAAACCAAATTACTGACACTGCAAACTAGAGCTGCAGAAAAAAAAAGCGAAATAACTATAAAACCACAAATAATAAAAAATGAAAACCAATTGCAGATTGTCTCAGAATATCCCTCTCTACATTATACTAAAAGTTAACTCAAAGGTGAACAACCCCTTTAACGCGCTGTGGTGAATGCGCTTTAAGAAGCGACGCATGCAGGTGTCGACGTCACACCACATTGAGACAGCAGTGGGCAGCAGAATGAGGCAGACCAGACACAAAGAGCTAAGCTGGCGTGTCAGTTTGGTACATGGCATGCATAGAAGACCGCTGGGCCCCTGGTGACTTGTGCACATTGAAAGCCAGTCCTAGTGACTGCTGCAGGGCTTATTTTGTGCTTTCTGTTGGCAAACACAGGTACAGGCAATATTCTAAGCTGCTGATGGCTTCTGGCCTAACACATTTGGAGGGCAATATTTTGATGGCACAGATATGGGGCATTATTTTGCTGCTGGCTGGCACAGGTACTAAACTGAGGAAAATATTCTGGTTGTTGGCTGGCACAGGCACATATATGGGGCAATATTGTGGCTGCTGACTGGCACGGACATAGGGCAATATTGTGGCTGCTGACTGGCACAGGCAGAGATATGGGGCAATATTTTCACTGTTGGCTTGCACAGTTACAGATTCGGGAGTAATATATTGGCTTAAAATGGTAATGCAGGCCGTGGGGGGGGGGGGGGGGGGGGGGGGGGGGATAGCTGATTGAAATCCTTGCCTAGGGTGCCAAAATACCTTGGCCCAGCGAAAAATACCCATAAATCAATGAGTATGCAGAATACTTGCCTGTAGTACTGTGATCACAATATTTAACAAATAGCACCTAGGCATTATCTGCCATCCCAAACCAATTAGTTCATATAATAAATGTTCAGTGGGCTTTGCACAGTTGTTGAGAAGCTAAGTTTATTGGATGTTTCTAATCATCAAGCAGAAAATGAGGTTGGCATGTAATATATAATGCTACAGGACTGATTATTAAATTCTGATTCTAGTTGTGTCTACATGTAGTGATTAACTGTATTAATTATACAAAAACAAACAAAGTAACCCCAGCACTCCAGCATACATCCCCTGGAAACCAATTTTGCACAATTGAACTGTAACTCTAGTATAAAGAGAGACACTTTTAGTAACAAAGTTTGTACAAAGTTTTTAGTTAGTAAATAAAGTACCCCCTATTGTAAAATATAAGGATATTATGTCACAGAGGAGTTCAATGACGATATAACAGTATAAGGCCAATTTGAAATTCATTGTCATTTTTTATTATTTGTAGTTTTTGAGTTATTTAGCTTTTTATTCAACAGTTCTCCAGATTGCAATTTCAGCAATCTGGTTGCTAGTGTCCAAATTTCCCTAGCAATCCAATATTCCAATGAGAAACTGGAATATGAATAGGAGTGGGCCTGAATAGAAAGAGGAGTAATAAAATGTAGAAAGAACAATACATTTGTGACCTTACAGAGCATTTGTGTTTAGATGAGGTCATTGGCCCTCATTTGAAAGTTGGAAAGAATCAGAAGGTGGTGGCAAATAAGTAAAAACTATAAATAATAAATAATTACGACCAATTGAAAAAAGTTGCTTAAAAATGGCAATTCTATAACATACTAAAAATTAGCCTGTCAAATACAGCCTGGCTTAGAGCTCCAGCGCAAATTGGCGCTCCTGCGCATGCACAAACGTGTGTTCGTATGCATGTGCAGGAGCACAAAAAAAAAAGTACATGCATAGATATAGTCGACGAAGAGAGGGGACCAGACTGAGGGTAGGCGACAGAGGGGGTACGTGCCTGGCTCCCGCCAGCTTTACACCCTCGGCACATGCCTATCACATCCCTTGTGAAGGTGAACCACCCCTTTAAAAGAGTTGTTCCCCTTTATGTTAACTGTTAAAATGTTATGCAATTGCCGATCACTCTCTCTGTGAAGCTATTTCATTATTATTGCAACTTTTTATTACTTATTTTTCTATTCATTCTTCCTGCAGTTCATATTCCAGACTCTCATTCAACCCCTGGTCAGGTATCTTTAACTGACTAGCAGAGAGCTGGTAATAAATAATAAACATGTCCCATTTCCATGCTGGCACAGAAGTAAGCAGTAAACCCAAAATTCTCTGCAAAACTTCATAGTCCTGGATTCTTTGGAAGAAAGACCACAAACTACAGCTTATTGTTACATTTGTATGCTTTTTAAACCTTGTGCACAATGTGATCTGTTTACAAATAATACAAGCAATGCTGCCATTAAGACAATACAGGTCCCAGAATCCTTTGCCAGAAGACAAGATGTTAATTTTTAGAATTTTGTTGTTTTAAAAAAAGTTGTATTATAAAGCTTGATAATGTTATTACTCTGTCAAATTATTAGCATATTTTCTGGTCAGTTTTAAAAATGAGCGGTCGCTGGGGTACAAATTGTCTGCAAAGATAAGTTTATTTTACAGTATTTTGGTTCGAACGTAGGATTTCTTCTTTTGGTCGAATATGTGAATTTTTGGCATATTCAATCATCGAATAGGGAATGGGTGAACGATCGAGTGAAGCCCGTCGGAGGGCCCCATACACGGGCCAATAAGCTGCTGACTTGGTCTGTCGGCAGCTTTTATCGGCCCGTGTATGGCCACCTTAACTTGTATTTATGTTATTTTTGCCAAAGTGCATAACCTTGCATTTATCGTGTGTATATCTTTAGTGGGTTTTGGCCCCCAGCATCTTAGAATTGAATTACAGGCTACACATGAGATCTGTTTAGTGTGGGAATAGTATCAAGTGAAATGTGTTTCCCACCCCAGATGTGCCTAGTTACAGTATGATAAGGCAAGAAAAAGTTCCTATATAAGGGAAATAATCAGATATATCTCGTTAGACACTCCCTCTTAGAATCCCTGCACAGTGGGAGATATAGAGACAGGTAACATTAATTTTAGTGAAAAACAAGTTCCTGTTTGTTAATATTTAACCACATCTGGAGGGTGATAGATTCCTGTGTTTTCTGTGTACATGCATTCCCTCTGGTTCACGTTTAACTTTTAGTATGTTATAAAACGGTCAGTTCTAAGCACCTATTCAGTTGGTCTTAATTTTTCTATATTTTTGTTTAATATTTGCCTTTTTATTCCCACTCTTTCCAGCTTTCAAAAGGGGTTAACTGACTCCATCTAAAAAACAAATGCTCTGTAAGGCTACAAATGTGTTGTTATTGCTGCTTTATATTACTCATCGTATTACTCAATGTTTCAGTTTGGGTCCTCTCCCATTCATATTCCAGTCCAATATTCCAAACCAAAGCATGGTTGCTAACGTAATTTGGACCCCAGCAATCAGAGTGCTGAAATTGAAATTTGGAGTGCATCTAAATAAAATGTCAAATTAGTGACCTCTACTAAGCTTCTCTTTTCTAAGAGATGCAATGTTCCTATAATGAGATTTTTGTGGTGGGGAAATGCATAAATAGTCAGAGGCATGTGGAAAGTAGAAAAAAGTTGAGAAGTTGCCAATATATATGCCAAGATTTTAATGTTTATTTATAGGTAAGAAAAAGTCAGCAAATCAAGTGACCCCCCCCCATACCATTCATTCATAGTCGCATTATGTAAATGACTGAATAGCTGATTTGTCTATGAAATGAAGTTAAATTGGTACTATATTACCCCTTTCAATAGAAGTTCAATGAACAGGGCTTGGGCTGAACATACTTTTTGCATATTAGTTTAATCAGGAAAACTCCAAGGTTTTATTTCTTGAGCTAAAATGGTAAAAAGGGAAACTGAAGCTACTCCAAGTTTGGTCCACCTATGCAGTCGTTAGAGAATCCAATCATTTTTCCCTTGGTCCAAACATAGGACATCTTTTAGATTACAAATGTATTTAGCTCTTGCATTGGTTATTGGTTGTTTTTGTATGTTTTCTTGTATTTAGTGCACAACACAGATTAATATGTTGGTGTTTCAATATAATATAAAAATATAAGAATTAGGGGTCTAAGCAGACCTGTCATGAGAGAATCATCAATGGTTTGATTTTTAGACAGCCCATTTTGTATCAGGGAGGTTGTCGGTTTGGCCCCATGTATGGATTTTAAAATATTGGCCCATTCTGGGGCACCAAATATTTTGTCACAGTGAAACCAGAAAATTGCATGGTCCAAACAAAAACAAGAAGTTAGCTCACCAATGGTGCACTAGTCACAGTCTTCATTCAGCAAGATGACTGTAGGGATGGCAGTGACTTCTGACTACTTGTGGTAAGAACAGCAACACCATGACTCATAGCCATTACATCTTACATTCAATTCGGGGTTGCTCACCTTCAAACACTTTTTACAGTTCAGTTGGTTTCAGAAATAAAGGCTTTTTCCAATGACTCTGTATTTGTGACCATTTTTCTAATGAAGTGTACTTTTTCATTTTTCAACTTCTACAGCAGCTCTGGGAGGAGGGGTCGCTGACTACTGTTCTAAATTGATACATTTAGTTGATACATTTGTTATCTTTGTCCCTGCTGAGCAGAATCTCTGAGTTTCATTAAAGGAGAACCAAACCCTTTATAATAAAATCCTCTACCTCCTTAAACTACATAAACTCTCCACCCTGCTCCCCCTAGCTAGGGTTGCCACCTGGCTGGTTTTTTACCGGCCTGACTGGTATTTTGGCTGATCCCAATGTTATTAATATGAATAAAAGCGAAGTATATAGGAAGGCCGGTATTTTTTTTAAGAAAAGGTGGCAACCCTACCCCCAGCCTAGGTGTTACCCTCTGTAAATGTCTCTAAATTTTTACTTACCCTTCATTGCAGATTCAGTGCATCGGAGTTCATGGGCATCGTCTTTTTGTCTTTGTGCATGTGCAGTTGGAGCAGGCATTGTTTAACAACTGCGCATTCGCCGACAGTCACGCAAATTGCCAAAGCGCCTGAAGATGTGAAGACTATCGAAGAGAAGAACCCGTGAACTGTGTGCTGAATCTGCGGTGAGAGGTAAGTAAAGAGTTAGGGGCATTTACCAAGGATAACAACTAGGCTGGGGAGGGGGAGCAGGGAGAGGGGGTCTATGTAGGGTAGGGGATTTTACTAAATAGGGATTGATTCTCCTTTAAAGGCAGTTGTTATAACGGATACAATAATTGCTAATATTCCACAGATACTACTGAGAAATGTATCAACTAAATGTAACAAATTGTAACAGTTCGGATGCTCCTGGATCACTGAGCTGCCAGAATGAGACACTAGAGACACTAACATTAAACTTCACACAGAAACCACTTCCCAACTGTTACCAACCAGGCCACTCCCCCACCAAAAATCCCTGCTTCCCTGTACCTGAGCATCAACTTCGATGTTACTACAATAGCAACAACTACAATAATAGCAGACTTTAGTTTAAAGTATTTTAAATAAATATCCCCACCTAGTGGCCCAAGGTAGAGTTGTATGGCTTTGAGAACTCTTGCTTCAAGGCTAACTACTAAACCATTAGTTAGTTATTACTGTTTCTTTGTGACTGTGCCTTACATCATATTTTTTAAATATTATTTTGATTAGTGAGTTTAATTTAATTGTTGTTTTTATTTTTTATATGTATTTTATAATTGGGAGCAGCAATTGTAACTTTGAAGAAGAAACATCAAACATTATTCTCCATAATTTTAAACATTATTTTCTTATATTCATAATTGTCCAATACAAAATCCTTTTAAAAACACAAAAAAAAATGGCCCATGTAATGGGCATTTCAACATCGGGGGCCTTTAACTTTAAGCACATACATGGGCAATGTTGGCAAATTAAAAAAAAACTTGAAATTGTACACTGCAGACAGTTATCAGCTAAGGCAACACTGGCCACGAGCAGGTCAGGGCTGGGCAGCAGAGAAGCCCTACTGACACTGTGCTTACTGTGTATTTCATGTTGGACACCATCAGAGCAAATACTGGCCTTGTGGCTGTCACTGTCATTGGATGTGTCATGAACATGATATCTGGTTCCTTGTCCATTACTGTAACAGGCACAAACAAGGCAAAAGAATGTTCTAAGTTGACTCAGTCGCTGCTCCTCTGGATAAGGGTTACAAGAAGGCATTTCTTTATCCTGGATAGGTTTTGAAGGAACACATGGTCCTTGTTGCTTGTGACTTTCTAAAGAATCATGTTGCACCAAGTAACTCTGAGACACTTCTCCAATAGCTTGTCTATCTTCATTGCCCTAAAAAGAAAATAAATATAAATGCACAGTATAAAGCTGACCATAGACGTAAAGATGCGATGGTACAAATCCTCGATCTGTTAAGATATTTGGATCGTGTGTGGAGTGTCCCGACATTTGCCTTTCCATGCCGATTAGACATTCAGTCGATCGGACAGGTTAAAAGATTTGTGCTTGCTGATCATATCTCTACATGTATTGCCGATATGACTATTTTCAGTGGGAGAATGTCACTAGCTTTGTCGGACATAAACTATTATACAATTGCTGTCAGGGGCGCAACATAGGCTGATCTGTTCTTTTAGTACTTTATTTTATCTGAATGGTTAGTGGCAGGTCGAGAGATGAGGATGTATGATTGTTCGTCTGATATGCAGGTAGATCTTTGCGTCTATGGCCAGCTTAAGTCTGGCTTTGTTTAAAGGGAAAACTGGAACGTGCTTAGAGCCACATGCATTGCCCATCTCTAAAATAAAAGATTATAGTAACTTGCTTTCAGCAGGCATAAAACATTCTAATCACAGAACTAATTGCTCATTGGACTATAAGAATTAAATTTTTCTCCTACAAGATTATTAACCTATGACTCAAATATGATCCTCCTACATATGCAAATAGTCAGTAAAGCAAATGATAAAAGATAAGTGAACTCTGCGCAATTTTCAATTTTCCGTGAAGGGTGGAGAAAAGATACTTCCTCAGGGGCATGCCTGAGGAAGTATCTTTTACGAAACGCGTTGGGCTTGTACACTGCTAATAATAAACACGAAGTTTTTTAAGTTCAAATCGGACGTTTAAAATATTATTTAACCTGGAATCTAAGCGCAAAGAGAACAATCACCTAGAACGCCGTCGCTCTGTCCCCCGCTGGACACACGAGGAGAACAGAGCTAAAGTTGGGAGATAAACGACCCTGCAGCTCTCTGTGGCGAACGGGGAGTGATTTTCCTGCAAGCTAGAACTTAGCAGCTTCAACCTCACGGAGAACGGCCTAAGGCACTGCAGCGCGAACCGGCTTCTTTTCTGTTTAAAGCACGACAATCTTCGAAGTCCGGTAAGTGCGGCTCCAGCCCGCAGGGCTTCTTTATCTAAAACCCGACTATTCTACTCTATGTGTAGTTTGTTTTACACTAGATAAATTACTTCAGACAAATTGACGACCAAGAAAACGGCACTAATGATGGGCATATTCCAAGACATACACTTGTGAGTAGCACATGCAAAGCCTTTTAATTTATTTGGTGCTAACATACTACACCAGAGAGTTTCTCTTTCCCCTTTTTTTTCAGGAGTTTTTTAACACAGCGCACCTCTCCATTTTACTGCAAGTCAGTAAAGCAAGCTGCACAAGAGCCATGGGTACCTGAACTGGCATAACTAGATGTTATGTGGCACAACAGCAAATTATATTTAAGGCCCCCAACATGTCCAGAGGTTGTCCTGTTCTATCAATATATATTAATATTGCTCATTAAACAGAGACTCATAAAGCCCCTATGAGGGGCCCCTGGGCCCCCTGCAGTCACAGGGTCTGTTTCCTCTGTCGTTACACCCCTGACTACCTGGTTGGGTCCTAAGTTCCCAGGCTGCACAGGCTATTGTTTGCACTTGATATATGTGTTTCAAGAGAGAAGGTTGCAAAGGAAGTTTGCTTCACAAGCAGATCTTTCCATGTACACCCAGATTTAACTTTAGTCAACCAAAAAAAAATTTAACAAACGCTGATTTCATTTATAGAAATTTGGGTCAAGTGGGGAGAAATTCCCCTTTATGGGGACATTAATATATGGATTTGCAGTTTTCTGGTGTCTCTATACAATGCCTTGGTTAAAAACTAAAACTGCTGCCCACCAGACTGCTTATATAAGATAAAATAGTGCTAAAAGGAATCATGGCTAAACTGGGAACATGTGTACATATAAATTAGAATGGAGCTAACTGCAACACATCAGACATTAATCCTATCTCTACATCTGGAGGATAAAAAAAAACAGCTGTGAGCTGAGCCTGCATTAGCTCATTCTGTGTGCATAAGGGAATCAATCAACTAAAAAAGAAAATTGGGGGGGGGGGGATGAGATAGTGCACGTCTGGGCAATACAAGAATTAGATCTGGTATGTAGACGATTTTAGTATAGTCATACCACAGGCAAGGGGCCTGTGCATTCCCTGGAAATTAATACTTTAAAGGAATACTGTCATGGGATTTTTTTTTTTAAATGCTTCAATTAATAGTGCTACTCTAGCAGAATTCTACACTGAAATCCATTTCTCAAAAGAGCAAACAGATTTTTTTATATATCATTTTGAAATCTGACATGGGGCTAGTCAATTTCCCAGCTGTCCCAAGTCATGTGACTTGTGCTCTGATAAACTGCAAACACTCTTTACTGCTGTACTGCAAGTTGGAGTGATATCACCCACTCCCTTTTCCCCCCAAGCAGCCTAACAACAGAACAATGGGAAGGTAACCAGATAACCGCTCCCTTAAGGTGGTCATAGACAGGGAGATCCGCTCATTTGGCGATATCGCCAAACGAGCGGATCTCTCCCAGATACGCCCATATTGAAGTGGGCGACATAAGGCTGATCGGATCGTGGGCCCTAAGGCCCAAAGATCGGATCAGAATACGGCCGGTCAGATCGTGGGACCGCATACACGCAGAGATGCGCCCGCGATCCAACTAGGTTTTTTAACCTAGTGGCATGCAAGTTTGTGCCAGGTAGTTAAGTTTTCATTTCTTTTTATAACATTTCAAATTTTTTTTTAATTACGATTCAGGGTTAAAATATATCAGAAAAACAGGCATTTTAGGCAACTGGTCTAGAATCACATGGCTGTAAGAAAAGGCTCACTTGTACCAGGAAATATCCAAGTACAAATTGTCTACATTCTTTTTTTTTTTATCTGTAAGTCATTCACTTAACCACAGGGTTGCACTGGCCTTTCAGAGTATCAGAGGATTTCCTGTTGGGTCTAGACCCTAGTGAACTCCAGTCTAAGAGAATCTCATCAGCCTATCCTTATTTCTACTGTGGGCCTACATAAAAACCGTTTGACTATCTATATCTAATTTCCATGAGAGTAGAATTAAGGTGTCAGGTTCTCTGGGGGCCCCTAGGAAACCCAGTCAGATATCTTTCAATTCAATTTTTTTCAGATAGTACACCAGAAAATTTGATTTCTTTTTTTGTACATTTTTCAATATTGAATTTTAAAATGGGTGCTCGCCTTTCATCAATGTGTTTAAACATATTGTATGGGCCAGTCTGAACAACTATGACAGGTACTGTCATAAGCCAATTCATAGAAGTTCACTTTGAAATAGTACATATAGCGATGGGTGAATTTGAGCCATTTTGCTTTGTCTAAAAATTTCCAAAATGGCAAAAAATTCACCAAATGCATTGTATGCTATGGTCGACCCAATTTTAGTTGATGGCATCTTTTTTGTGGTGATACCTGGCAAAATAATTTCACCCGTCACTAATCACAAACACCAAATTAATTCGGATCTTGTATCAGAAAACAGGTGAAAATTTTAAATCAGGTTATGAAAGCATTTTCACCGTAGTTTGATTTTTCACTATAGCACCTCTATAGTGACTTCACATAACAGCTTATTTCACCAGTAACCAAGTCCAACAGCTTTATGACAGTAGTGACGACTCATGACTTTAGTCCATGTATTCCAGCTTGATGGGTCATAACAAAAAGCACTTTGCATGGCTGAAGAAAAACAATGCATTCCTGCTACCTCAAATTTGGTGGAGGTTCCATCATGCTGTGGGGCTGTGTGGCTAGGGCCCTTGGACTTGGACTGGGGCCCTTGCTAAAGTCAAGGGTCAGATGAATTCAACTCAATTTCAACAAATTCAAGATAATGTTCCAGCATCAATAACAAAGGTGAAGTTACACAGGGGTTGGAAATTCCAACAAGACAATGACCCTGAACACACTTAGAAATCTACAAAGGCATTTATGCAGTGGGAGAAGCACAACATTCTGGACTTGAAGATCATCAAAAATCTATGGGATGATTTGAAGCAGGCTGTCCATGCTAGCCAGCCATTAAATTTAACTGAACTGGAGAAATTTTGTATGGAGGAATGATCAAAAATACAGCCATCCAGAATCCAGACATCAACAGGCTATAGGAGGTATCTAGAGGCTGTTACATTTGCAAAAGGAGACTCAACGAAGTAATGATATACTATCTCTGTTGGGGTGCCCAAATTTATGCACCTTGCATATTGCATATTTTCTGTTAATCCAATAAACTGTGTCACTGCTGAAATACAACTGTTTCCATAAGGCATGTTATATATTAAAAGGAAGTTGCTACTTTGAATCCTCAGCCAACTATAAACAAAACTCCAAAGAATTAAGAGGGGTTCCAAAACTTTTTCATATGACTGTAGATCATAAAGTCTCATTTGTGATTTCTGGCCATAAAACCACAAAACAAATTGTGTGAAGGAAAAGCAGCATGAGCATATCAGATAATGAAGAGCTTAGAGAAGAACAGGAAGGTGAGGGTGGAGCTGGAGAGAGAACTGTGAAGCTTCTGACTTCCACAAATCCATCTGGAGTTTATCAGATATAGCAGCACACAGCACAGCAGAATCACTGTGAAATATGTACATGTATTAACATGTACTGTATGAGCAAAAACATTACATTTTCAGCTTTTATAGAATACTACTTTATCATGAATCTCTCCAAACAATATCCATGTAACATGATTCACTGAAGAAATAAATGATTGTGCCCTTTGCTAATTCCATGTTGCACCATGGATCACAACACTTGCACTGTCCAGCACACATGATGGAAACAGAACAAAGAAGTTGGAATTGGCAATGAAATGGTTGTGTATGGCGGTAAGTTTGTTGCAAACAGATCTGGCATTCCAGAGAGCACAGGAAAGGTTAACTGGGTTTTTGAGTATAGGGATAAGAGTAATGTATGCGCTTTGGGTCCTACGGGAGAAAAGCGCTTTACAAATGTTGTTTGTTGTTGTTGTTATTGCTGGACCGAAGAGAAGGAGCCCGTGGCCATGATATAACTGGGATGAGGTAAGGGCCAGGGTTTGGGGAAATGTCCCCAGCTGCCAGCAATAGAAAGGAGAGATAGACTAAGTGAGAGCGGGATTTGTAAGTTCTTACTTTATATGAGAAAGAGGAGTTTCATCGAATAGCTGAACAGAGTACTTGCATGTGTGGAGAGGGAAGGAGAGGAAATTAGAGAGGCTGAGATTTGTATAGAATTGTGATTTGATGGGGGAGGTAATGCAAAATGTTTTATGAAGCATGAGCGAAGCGCAGGATAAATCATTTTTGGTGTAAGAAGTAATAAACTGTCAGGTAAAAAACAAATGTGTTCTTCTTATCCCAGCTGGCTCAAAGCTGATGGAAGATAATCTAGTTCATTTTGCCTTGTCAATACCTTGTCCAACGGCCTTGTATAACTGCCATTTCTAAGCACTTGAGAAATATTAGCACTTATCCCATAATCGCCTTTTCTGAAGAGGAGCACAAGCGGAGTTTCGGTAAGTTATTTCTTAATAAAGGGTGTGCGATTTTAACGATTAATTTGTCTTGTGTTTTTTTTTCATGGTATACTAATGAAATTTAAAAGAACAGTTAAGCGTAAAAATAAAAACTAAGTTTTTATTAAGCTGTGCAAAATAAAAAAATGTTTCTAGCATTGAGCTCAGATTCAAAAGCTCAGATTCAAAATCTCAGATTCAAAAGCTCAGATTCAGTTTCTAGCATTGAACTCAGATTCAAAAGCAAACAGACATCCAATCACTCCAGCCTATTATAGATTACATTTTTGGCTAACTATATTAGAAACATTTTTTTGATTTTGCAAACCCTACGTATTTACCCAGTTTATGAAAAATTCTTTTAAATGTGAACAGTGTAAAAACATTCTCACTTTACAAAATATGGCATCACTCACAACAGCAGATTTTTTAACAGCAGAGTTTTAAAAGAGTGGAGCACAGCAGATTCAGGCAAGTTAAGGCAAGCAGAAATTATTTTGGTAACAAACTAAAAATACACACACATACAAAATAAAATATTTTCTGAGAAGGTGGTTTGGGGCCATGCCAACGATCCTACCACAATTTCAGTATGCAAAAGAATAATTCAAGGAGTAGCATAGCCCTTTTATAAAAAAAAACCCCAAAAACAAACTAATGGGCGCCTTTGCCGTAGGAATGTGTTTACATGGGCCCAGGGGGAAAATGTTTTTGGGTTCACACATATCCACGATGCGCCCCAAACACCTGCCCCTATAATTAGGCCACTGCTTTTCCTGCACAGATTTTGTTTGCCTTTTGATGACAGATGCAGCATTTCTGCATCAGTTTATAGCAATGAAAAGTCTAAAATTTGGCCCAGGTTTAATCAGTCACAGCAGCCAATAAATGTTACTTACAGTTGTGCTCATAAATTTACATACCCTGGCAGAATTTAGGATTTCTTAACCATTTTTCAGAGAATATGAATGATAACACAAAAGCTTTTCTTTCATTCATGGTTAATGGTTGGCTGAAGCCATTTATTGTCAAACAACTGTGTTTACTCTTTTTAAAAAAAAATCATAATCACTACACAAACTACCCAAATGACCCTGATCAAAAGTTTACATACCCCAGTTTTTAATACCGTGTATTGCTCCCTTTAACATCAATTACAGCTTGAAGTATTTTGTGGTAGTTATGAATGAGGCTCTTTATCTTCTTAGACAGTAAAGGTGCCCATTATTTCTGGCAAAAAGCCTCCAGTTCCTGTAAATTCTTGGGCTGTCTTGCGTGAACTGCATGTTTGAGGTCCAGAACCTTCACTTTATTTTTCTGAAGCCAATGACAGGTCGACTTGGCCTTGTGTTTTGGATCATTGTCATGTTGGAATGTCCAAGTACGTCCCATGCGCAGCTTCCGGGCTGATGAGTGCAAATTTTCCTCCAGTATTTTTTGATAACTTACTGCATTCATTTTGCCATCAATTCTTACCAAATTTCCTGTGCCTTTGTAGCTCACACATCCCCAAAAAATCAACAATCCACCACCATGTTTCACAGTAGGAATGGTGAACCTTTCATCATAGGACTTGACTCCTCTCCAAATGTAGCATTTATAGTTGTGGCCAAAATGTAAAATTTTAGCCTCATCACTCCAAAAGACTTTGTGAGGCTTGTCTCTGTGCTGTTTGGCATATTGTAAGCAGGATACTTTGTGGCATTTGTGTAGTAATGGCTTTCTTCTGGCAACTCGACCATGCAGCCCATCCTTTGATAATTCTTTTGCTTTCCCCATGAATTCAAAAAATATCAGTGCAGCACTGGATGAAAGATGCAACGGTCTGTCAGGAGTCCAGAAAGTCATTGACCTTTGAGATAACTGTTAGTATGATGTAGAGAGGGACATTCTGAGACAATTTGCAATTGATTTTCATTTTTTATTATTTGTGGTTTTTGAGTTATTTAGCTTTTTATTCAACAGCTCTTCAATTTGCATTTTAATCAATCTGGTAACTAGGGCCCAAATTACCCTAGCAACCATGCACTGGTTTGAATAAGAGACTGGAATATGAATATGAGAGAGTCTGACTAGAAGGGTCAGCATTAAAAAGTAGCAATAACATTACATTTGTAGCCTTACAGAGCATTTGTTTTTTAGAAGGGGACGGCGACGCCCATTTGAAAGCTGCAAACAACCATAAGAAAAAGACAAATAACTAATTAACTATAAATAATGAAAACCAATTGAAAAGTTGCTTAGAATGTTATCAGGCCAAATCACCACGGTATGTAAACTTTTGATCAGGGTCATTTGGGTAGTTTATGTAGTGATTATGATTTAAAAAGAGTTTAAACAGTTGTTTGACAATACATTGTTTCAGCAAACCACTAAACATGAGTGAAAGAAAAGTTTTTGTGTTATCATTCATATTCTCTAAAAAATGGTTAAGAAATCATAAATTCTGCCACGTTATGTAAACTTATTTGCACAACTGTAACTGATTACTTTAGATTTGTTTGCACAATATACTTTAGTTTTGGAGAGCTAGAGGATTTAAAAACATTTTTTGGATACTTTATGTCATTTAAGGGTCTGTAAAAACAAAAATGAGTACCGTGTAACATTGGGTAAAGTCGCATGGAGTGATTTCTCAGAGGAGCTGAAATTTGCCAGTGCGAGCAGGGACCACTCTGTGTGATATTGGACTTCATGTTTGCTTCAAAAATTACTATTTATATAAGTAAACTACCACTGCATGTAGCCATAGGTGCTGTAAGGCACACATCTGCACAGCACATAACTAGAAATTGAGGTCCAATAAGCACTTTGGTAGAAATAAAAAACCAAGTTATAAACTTGGCACATTTACTAAGGGTTGAATTTAAAATTTATTTTGGGTGTATTCAACTATCGAATAGGCCAAAATTCAATTTGAATTGCCCAAATTAGAAAATTTTAATTCCAATTCGATTTTTGAAGTACTGTCCCTTTAAGAAAAATTTGATCTACAAACTCGCCAGATTGAACCTACAGAATTGCTATAGAATCCTATGGGAAGCTCCCATAGGATTTTTTTAAGTTTTGTCGATCGAATAAAAAAAATTTGATTGCTTAAAATTTTATCGATCGGATTTTTTTTTATTCGACCATTCGATTGATTGAATAGCATTTAAACCCCTCTAATTCGACTCTTAATAAATGTGCACCTAAATAACCCTAGGTTAGGGTTTTCCTTAACTGAGAAGGAGCTGTGAGTTTTTGTATGTTGTAGGCAGTGTCATTCTGTAGCTACTAAAGCAAATAAAGTTCTGTCTTGCATAAAAAGAGCTTAATGGCTAAAAACATAATTTTGGCTCTTTACAGGTCCCTTGTAAGGCCAGTAATGTAACTAGAGGGGAGCAGGCCCGGGCGCAGGATGTACAGCCGGGCCCCATGCCCTCCCCCGGGCCCTAAGGGGGAAAGGACCCTGCCCCGCTTGCACTCCCTGCACCCCTGGTATTTCCGCCACTGGGTAAGGCCTCACCTGGAGTATGCATGCTATTGTGATATGAATATGTACAATTAGGGGCTGATTTACTAAGGGTCGAATTTCAAAGTGGAAAATACTTCGAAATTCGACCCTCAAATTTTGGGGGCGTCATTTTTGATTGAATTCGACTGAATGAAAATCGTTCAAACCGTTTGATTCAATCGAATGATACGAACTATTTTCAACAAAATCCTTCGATTTCTCAGAACTTAGAAAAAATTTCAGGACAAGTTCTGTGAGGCCTCCCATAGGCTAAAATGGCAATGGCAAGCTGCCATATAGGGGAAGTCAAAGGATTTTTAAAGGGACAGTACTTCAAAAATTCGAATATTCAAATTTTTTTCAATTTGAATCGAATTTTGGCCTATTCTATAGTCGAAGTAGCCCAAAATTATTTCAAAATTAGAATTTTTGACCGTTCGTAAATCAGCCTCTTAGTATAGATAATGGTACTATAGATAGATAGATAGATAGATATATAGGGACAGGGCCGGTCGTACCAAGTGCGGGGCCAAATTGGAACCATTTTGGCAGGGCCCTCTAGAATGAACTTTGCTGTCTGTCATAGAGGGTCATAGAGCTGGATGGGAAAATAGTGCCTGCCTTCCCCTCTGTCCAAGTGACGACCAGTTGGGGATGGGGGCAGGCTGGGCAACTGGGAGAAAATTTAGTTTAATCTATGTGCACAAACAAAAAAAGTGCACATTTTGGTTACCACTGTAAACTGTGTGTGTGCAGCACCATGGGTTATATATATACAACATTAATGTATTTCACTTGTTATTTGGGCCAATTGGGTTTGGGGCAGGCTGGTTGAATAGGGTTTGGGGGCAGGCTGGTTGAATAGGGTTTGGGGGCGGGCTGGTTGAATAGGGTTTGGGGGCGGGCTGGGCCATTCAGGTTCAGCTGTGGCCTGGACCAATTGGGTCTGAGTGGGCTGGGCCAATCTTGATTAGGGGTAGGCTTGGCTACTGGGGAATTAAGGGAAAAGGACTCAGATCTCGCACTGGAGCGGGGCCCCCATAAGTGTGGGGCCCAATTGGGCCAAATTGGTCCAATGTGCTTAAGACCAGCACTCGATAGGGAATGTGTGGACAGGAGTGCTCCTGGGACTGCTGCTGTCTGAGGTAGTAACCCAGATGCCTCTGCCTCCAGGGTTAATATATGCTCAAAGGCAGGCCTGGACCGAGAGTCAAAATAGGCCCTGGCATTTCAGGTACACAGAGGCCCAATAAGCCTACACAGAGGCCCAAACAGTCCCCACCAGCCCACTAAATAGTGAATTTCTATGACACCTTATAGCAGTTCCTCTGGCATTTGCCAGAACCCACAGATTGCCAGTCC
The DNA here is from genome assembly GCA_024363595.1 of Xenopus borealis. Taxonomy (NCBI): domain Eukaryota; kingdom Metazoa; phylum Chordata; class Amphibia; order Anura; family Pipidae; genus Xenopus; species Xenopus borealis. Next base: position 17,567,406 of record CM044446.1, on the reverse strand, counting down.
GGGCCAACTCAAAGGGGGAGCACATAACTAGTGCAATGAGCACAATAACACTTTAAGCACTAGTGGGGCCGAACAGTGGCGTAACTATTCCCTGGTGGGCCCTGGTACAGGATGGGCACCTGGGCCCCACTGTCGGGCCCTTACCTCTATAAATCACATGCTGGAGTGTTGATGGCATGTGTGCTGACTCCTAGATAACTGCCTGCCATAACCATTATCGTGGCTCTGATGGGCCCCAAGAAGATGGGGGCCCTGGTGCAATTGCACCCTCTGCACCCCTGGTAGTTACGCCACTGGAGCCGAATTCGGGGTCCCTTGTTATAGATTATATACGTATGTTACACTTTAATTTCTAGTTTCTGTCTAATTGCCACATTATTTAGCCAAACATATTTGACCAAAAATGTCTCTCCTATTTGTGCTTAGAGTCACAGCAGCTGTCCGGGAAGAAAAACATCTGCAGCTGCCTGTATTCTGGCACTGCACCAGATAATGTGGGTTTTCCTGGTCTTTGAGCAAAATATTTTAAGGACTGCGTAATACTCTGAATAATGACAGATCCACAAATGTTTAAGCTCTTAAAGAAACGGCAACAGAGCTCTTATCACAGAGCCAAATGCAAAGAGATACTAATACAGGTAAGGGACCTATTATCCAGAATCTTTGGGACCTGTGATTTTCCAGATAATGGATCTTTCTGTAATTTGGATCTTCATCCCTTAAATCTACTAGAAAATTATGTAAACATTTGGATAAAATGGAGTCTATGGGAGACAGCTAGTCCATAATTCTGGATAATGGCTTTCTGGATAACGGATTCCATACCTTTATAGACAAAAATCTAGGCACACAGATGTTACATGTTATATTAATCCCAATACGGTGACACAAGAGCAGTGAAAGAGGCAGCAAAGCCCCATTGTGACACCCAAGTGCAGCTTTTACTATCTGCAGTTTCTCTCTCATTGTGCTCTGTAGTTTCCATGTCTATCATAATCTAATGCAAGCTATCACACTCTCCGTAGCATCTGGAAAAGGTCGGAGAATTAAGAATGAAATGACAGCTGGAAGGAGAGATGATTTCACTGCCTATGAATGCAAGCAACTAAAGCAGCAAACACATTAGACACATTGTAATTATTATCTATTTATGGGTATCTCGCTTAGAAAAATGTATCTTTTAATTTTGCTACTGAAAGTGTATGAATTGCGGTCTTCTTTTAATTAATGAGATTATATACTCACTCATACCTTAGGTTAATGATACCCAATAAGCTTGGCCAGGGAAATGGAGATGGCTTTTTATTGGTGAATATTGTGCAGAAGTGCCACTAAGGATCCTTCTGTTATTTACAGGACCAACAGAAGTGAGCTCATATGATCTGTAAATTCACAAATATTTAAAAAACAATATGAAGAAACCAATATAAAAAACTACCTACCTGTGCCGCGTGAATATTTTTGATGCCCTTTTAGTATATGAATACAATACAGCTGAATATCATTTCTGCTCTTGATGTTCAAGATTCTTATTCACTGGTATTAATGAAACTGGGTCACAAAAAGGAAATTTTAGGTCATAATGTGACAGATCTCTCTGTGGCCATAACCAGAGACAGTATTCAGGATCCCAGCAATAATAGACAGCAAAAGGCATAGCAAGACTAGCAGGACAAGATGGTGTAAGTATGGTAAAATTGAGTCCAGGGCCGCTATTAGAAGACTACACAGACATCAGCGCAAAAAAAAAAAATGTAACCCCCAACACACAAAAAGCTATTGATATTCAGGACCCGCTTATAAGTAAAAAAAAAAAAAACTGTGG
>CM044446.1:17544529-17554716 GCA_024363595.1 Xenopus borealis | reverse complement strand
ATTACCTGAATGCAAGTCTCCAGTAACCAAGGACAGCACAGGTAATGTAATCACATATAACACATTAATATTTGGCCCCTGAGCAGGCTAACACATCATGAGCATCCTTGCCATAGTACAGCCTTAGATTACTGGACATGGATGGAGGATGCCCAATACATTTTATTCTGGACGCTAGTAAAAATGCTGCTTCTAACTGGCACAAAGCCCCTGTATAAAGATACCCAATTTAGGCAAGACCAAATTTTGCCACTTTAGTTTTGGGTCAATTGAGGTTTATATGAACCCTGCGGATGAGGGCCATATTCACATGACTAGCTTCAGTCTATGAGACATTCTGCTGAGCAGGGCTGTTTAAGGGTAAATTTCATATGCAGTAGGATCTCCAATCATAAGTCTCCAGCAGGACTAAGCAAATATTTATGTTTGAGGCTTGGCTAATAGTGAACTTTAGTGTCTCAAATGCAGTACTGATAAATCAAATTGTACACTGTCTGCAAAGTTCCCCCTATGATACAGTCACTGGCCCAAGAGCTGAATAATTGGATCAGCCTTAGTGACAACCAATGGCCAGGCTATTCTGGATCACTTAAAGTGATACTGACACTAAAAAATAATGTTTACATACATTAAGGGGCAAATTTACTATTATTCCCCAAAATTAGCTCGATCAAATTCGAAATTCGATAAGCATTCGACCATCGAATGCGTATCGAATTGTTTTAGGCTATCGTTTTGCTCGATATTCGAGTTCTCGATGAATTCGTACGATCGGATACCAATCGTTCGATTTCACGAAAAAAATGTAAAATTTCATTCGAGCATCCGAAAAATTTGTACGATTGTACAAATGGTATTTGAGCAGGAATTGGTCTCAGAAGCCTATGGGGGGCTTCCCATAGGCTTCTATTGCAATTCGGTGGGTTCAATCTGGCGAAGTAGGCAGTCGAATAATTTTTAAATTTTGATTCCTTTGATCATCGAATGATCGAATTATCGAATATTCGATCATTCTGTATTCGATGATCGAAGAGACCAAATTAGAATATCCGATTTTACGAAAAATTCGTACAATCGTTATTCGATCAAATTCGATCGAACGTCGATCATTTCACGTGAATTTCGTTAATCGGCCCCTAAATGTTACCTATAGGTCATGTTGATAATTTTTTGCTGAGAGGTTTGTTTTTGTATATAATTGTTAGCTAAAGTTCCTAAGCCCGACTCTCTGACTGCCAACCTGCCTGTCCCATCTCAGCCTATTGGTTACAGTTTCTAATGATAACGGACTCCTGCTGCACAAATATGGCAGCCCCCTCATACAGGAACATGGGGGATCAGACAGGTAATTTAAAAGCATCATGCAAATACTTTATGGCAAAGTTAGAAGTAGTTTTCAAAGCCAATATTATAATAGATGTAAAAAACCGTTTAATTCAGGTGTCAGTATCTCTTTAAGTTCTCCACACCGATATCATCAGATACAAGGTTTTGTACAATATTCTGTTTGTCAGTTGTTCTTGAGATTCAGCAGTTTGGAATATTATAGTTTTTTCTACCATTCAAGGTTAAGTAAACCTTCAAAATAGGTGAATGTAAAATGGATGAGGGGGCTATTGAAATGTACATTCATTATTTATTTTGTTATTAGAAACCTTTCCTAAGCAGAAGAACATCAGCCTCTTTCTTTCTCCTGACAATATCCTTGACTACTTGGTGGTTAGACTAGTGGGAAACTGACCAGCAGGTGGCACTGCTGTAACAATTCATTCATATTAACAGTACATGTATCCCTCAAGATCTTGGAATAACACCATAATGAATAATGAATGTACATTTCAATAGCCCCCTCATCCATTTTACATTTACCTATTTTGAAGGTTTACTTAACCTTGAATGGTGGAAAAAAATATAATATTCCAAACTGCTGAAATTCATTCATTCATGCATGAAAATTGCTCAGAGCACTGTTAAAAGCACGTTTGTAGTTTACGATAATATTTTGGTTTGTTTTCAAGATATTTTAACTGCTAATATAATGAATTGTAACAACAATGCCACCTACAGTTGGAACAACGTCAGAAGAAAATTTGAGAAATCTTGTGATGTTTAGGAAAAAGATCAGAAACATCAGCTGATTTTCTTATATCATATTTTCATTTATTCTGTAGGGAAATCTCCCTAAAATGAACCACTAAAGACAGTCCATGGTCCAGGCTTTAAGGAAGTGTAATATAATTTTTTTTAAAATTAGTTAGTATACATTGAAAATAAAACACCAACACAAATTAAACTTTAAAAATCGCAAAACCGTGCGCTCGATTTCTCCTCCTTGGCTATCTCCTACAACAGTGGTTCTCAACCTTCCTAATGCTGCGACCCTTTAATACAGTTCCCCAACCATAAAATATAAAAATATTTTTGTTGCCAGCCAAGAGCGGATTGGATTGTTAGGAAAGTACAGGAGACAGTGCGTTTGCATAAAGGTTTGTTTGCGTAGAGTAGCAAAAAATGTTTGCCACACCCCAATTATCATGTTAATTTTACAAATTTTAAATGGGTAGGGAGAGCTGTATGGCAGTCCCTACTAAGGGGATATAGAAAGTTGTAGTGCAACTGGCTTCCCTTCACAGGTTACTGAACTACAACTCCCAGCACCAACACCCGGAGAGCGACAACCTTGCCCCAGGGCTAGTGGGGAGAGAGATGAAACTGCTCCTGGAACCCCTTAAGAGACCCCTGTGAAAGGGTCGTTCGACGCCCAGGTTGAGAATCACTGTCCTACAAGGATGGCAGGGAGGAGAATTTGCGGGCCACACAATGGATTGCCTGATCACCTGTTCTGAAGAGGAGCAGAATCAGAGTTTCGTTAAGTTATTTCTTTATAAAGGTTTTGCGATTTTAAAGTTTAATTTGCGTTGGTGATTTATTTTCAATGTATACTGTAAAAGAATTGATGCTACTGGATAAACCACAGATATTTAGAAGCAGAAGCCTTATAGGCAGCACTCAGGATTCACAGCTTAGACATTCAGCATTAACTGAACTAATCTGAGCTAATATACAACTACAAAATGCTTATTCCCCAACATAGATTTTCTGTATATAATTACCATCAATATAAACATCTAGCAAGAGACTGTAAGGAATTCATTCATTATTTAAAATGTACAAACTAATTCATTATATTAAAAGTGTAAATCTGCTAGTATATTGAAAACTATAAAGAACATATATATCGTGTTAATTGTAAATAAGCTCAAAGGAGTGCACTGAGCAATTTTACATTCATTTGTTTGAGGGTCTACATATTCTTTAAAGGGATCCTGTCATGGGAAAAAAAATTTTTTCAAAATGCATCAGTTAATAGTGCTGTTCTAGAAGAATTCTGCAATGAAATCCATTTCTCAAAAGAGCAAACAAATTTTTTTATATTTCATTTTGAAATCTGACATGGGGCTAGACATATTGTCAATTACCCAGCTGCCCCAAGTCATGTGACTTATACTCTGATAAACTTCAATCATTCTTTACTGCAAGTTGGAGTGATATCACCCCCTCCCTTTCCCCCACCCAACAGCCCAACAAAAGAACAATGGGAAGGTAAACAGATAACAGCTCCCTAACACAAGATAACAGCTGCCTGGTAGATCTAAGAACAGGACTCAATAGTAAAATCCCATGTTCCACTGCGTACTATTCAGTTACATTGAGAAGGAAAAACAACAGCCTGCCAGAAAGCAGTTCCCTCCTGAAGTGCTGGCACAAGTCACATGACCGGGGCAGCTGGGAAATTGACAAAATGGCTAGCCCCATGTCAGATTTCAAAACTGAATATAAAAAAATCTCTTTGCTCTTTTGAGAAATGGATTTCAGTGCAGAAGTCTACTGGAGCAGCACTATTAACTGATGCGTTTTTTTTTAAAAAAAACATGTTTTCCCATGACAGTTTCCCTTTAAGGACGCAGGGTGGTATGATTTAATGATTTCACTTTGACACCTAAAACTCTTACAGGTTGCCTACAATACAATAGCCTCAAACTGCCCCATAATGCCTGCTATGGCTAGCAACTAAATGCAGAAACATATACCTATAACATAAATAGAAATTAAGAATAGTAGTTGGCATAGAATGATTATTAGTCATTTTAGTGGTTAATTCAACTTTCATATTAGTGCTTCACAAATAAACTATTAGTTCTGGGTGTGGTGATAAAATGCTATCAACTAGCTATCAAAGAGTAGTTCACCAGGTTTATTGGCTGGCATGTGCAGGTAAGTTATGGGCGGATCGGTGCCGTTTTGGTTCGTCGGAAAATTTGCATATTTTCTGAAACATTTGTGAAACGCATTGAAGTCCATGGGCATCACAATTATTTTGACACAAGCGGCAATTTTTATATGTGACTATTCTGACGTGCGACAATTTTTTTTGTTGTTGCAGGGAATTTAGCTAGTGATGCTTAGAGTTGTAGTTTAGTAACTAGGAAATTTTTAGATAGCTCAGAACTATGAAAATACCATTATGTAATGCTGTACATCCAAAATTATATTTAATATAGAATTGTGATTTAAAATTAGATGAACTGATTCTATGATACACATCCTTGCTCGGAGTGCATTGCATTGCTCACTCACAGATATCCCTGAATGAGCATGGACTGCCCTCTGCTGTCCAACAAGCTCTATGCAGCTCGTCGAACTGCCTGTTTATGAAGGATTGCATATCCAAATCAATTAAATCAAAAAAGCGAAATTCCAAGGAATTTCAAGTGGTAATGACACATATAATTTTGTAACTTGCATTTGATCGACCAAGCTCTGCTTGTTCACAAAGATCCTGAATACAATAAGAAAACAGCTACAGTTTCAAGTACAAATAAAGACTTGCGATGAAAGAACAGAAAACGCAAAACTCAAAGTTCAGTATTAACTGCAATATGGACAACAGGACTATTTACATAATCCTTTAGGTTCACTATACAATATGCACAAAATATAAACGCCCAGCAAGGGACTCAGCTCTAGATTTGTCCTATGGCTTTAGCACCTAACTAACCCCTACATTATGGCCACATAATGTGGGGTGATTTCAAGTTAGTTGGCACCCATGAATTTTGTTGAGGGTTGATGCCAAATGCCAGAAACTGTAACCCCACTGCCTGCTTTTAAAAAACACCTGAAAGGCTATTTTCACTTGGAAATGAGGCAGTCTGGATGCAGTATTGGGCATTTTGACACTACCCCACTGAGCTATAATAAAAAACATCCATTAAAGCGCCAAACGTGCCAATGCTTTGTAGGTTTCCCTTTTACAGTTTAGTCAGCAATACAGCAGACAGAAGCGAAGAATAGGATTCTGAAACAGAAAAACACACTGCAACTCTCCAACTTCCCAGTCATTGGCAGTCAAAACAGTGCAGTAGACAAAACATCAAACACAGTGATCAATAATACTACTGAAGTTTTTTGCCTTCAACCCTCCAGATGCTCTCGGGGAAGCAAATCAATAAACCAATTCTTCCTCCAGTTGTCGATCATCCTATGCCTGGTGGTCCATCTGCAATACCAGCACATCAGTGTGCCAAAATTAAGTGCAAATTAAGGATAAGGCATCAGTGTGCTCCCAGTGTAATTCCAGAGCCCTTATATCCATCTTTCCTATCGTGTAAGGTCCCATTGTAAAGCTAACAAAGGAGCCAAGTAGATGCAACATTGTCATATCTGCAAGGAAAATGATAATCAATTACAGGATATTCAGAATCTGACTGTAGAGTGGTAATCTAAAATAAATGTACAATAACAAATAGGGAAAATTGCCTAGCAAAAGCATGGATATGATGAGTTCCTTTTTTATATAGAGTTATCAATGTACTAGTAAATACTGCATACAGTACTGTAATGCATTAACTTTACAATATCTGATAATGTTGGAATTAGCATTTGGCAAATTCAGTGGGGTCAGATGTTTCCTTAAAAATTCCAGGGCATATAATACTAAAGGACCTGATACTTACCTGGCATAACACTGCTCAGCTACAAAACAGGGTCTTCACATTGCTGGGGAAAGAGAATATTATTGTTATTCATCACAACAAATCAGCTAACTAGTTCTATAGAATGAAGGGGTCACGTACATATTTGTATCACATGCACCTCTATTTTATTTGCCGTGGATCTCCAACCTTTTATACCGGTGAGCTACATTCAAATGTAAAAGGAGTTGGGGAGCAACACAAGCATGGAAACATTTCCCAGGGGTTTCAAATAAGGACTGTGACTGGCTATTTAGGAAGCCCCTATGTGGACTGCCAACATACCGTATCGGAGGCTTTGTGTGGGAGGACAGCTGGTTTTTATGCAACCAAAACTTGCCTCCAAGCATAGAATTTAATCATAAGCACCTGCTTTGAGGCCACTGGGGACAACAGCCAAGGGGTGTGAACACACACATGCAGGATTTAAATCAATAGAGCAGGGTTACTGAGCAGCTCTGCTTCTCTCAGCCTGCATGATACACAGGCTGACAATAGCCAGAGCCAACAGCATGTGAGTCCATAGCCTATAACATACCAAGAGTTAACTTAAATGTGAACCACCCCTTTAAACCAAATAAATAATAGTTAATAATTGCATGAAAATAAGTGAAATGAAACCAGATACCATACAGACAGCTGTATTGTGCCACATGCAGCATAAGAGTGAGGTGAAACTTTTCCTTGAAGTTGCAGGAAAGAGCCACCCTTGGATGGAAGAAATTCTCTTAGAGCTGAACTCCATGGACGATTCTCATGGGATCCGTAACTTGCAACAAAACTCATGCAACAAGTCACGTGGTACCAAATTTTATGGGAGTGATAGAAAAATTGCAGCGTGCTGCGTTCACATTCAACAGTTGTTTTGTGTCGGAGACGTGATTTTTCTATCACTGCAATAATATTTGGTTCCCGCGACTTGTCTCTTGCATTTTATCGCACGCGACGGATCCAATGAGAATCATTCATGGAGGTCAGCCTTTAATGAGAGACAAGTTTACTATTTTTAAAGAAGGAATTTTAGCTTCTATTAGAATATGCAAACAGAATGCAGCCAGGCTCTCCCTCCTCAGATGCTATGGATTATTAGAAGACAGAACTGAAATTAAGAGCTGTACACACCAAATATGTGTTACAAGTCTCATTATATATTTAATTCCCAAGCCCACAAAGTGTGGGGTTTGACATTGTATCCCTTTTTGGTGTATCACATTTTGTATCCTAATGAGGGGAGGTAGAGACCACCTGAAACCTGGGGTTTGTCAAGACCTAATAAAAGGGTTAAGGACCCACAAAGATATTTGATGTGTGCAGCTCCTAATTTCAATACTGACTGTGTTAGGAAGTGAGGCAAGATTCCAGGGGCAGCACCATCTAACATTTACACATAAGGTAATGTCACTAGATGAACATAATGTTTTATATTGGACTTTCAGTGCCACTTTTGCACAAAAGTAGAGGCACAATGGAAATTGACTGTACAAAGCAGTCACAAGACATTGTGATGAAGTGATGAACTAATCAGCTTTGAGAAGTATGTCAGTTTTTTATAAAAAAAAAAAGGTCAGTCAGTAAAGGTTTCGTAAACCATAAAATATATTCCACCTGGATTTCCAGGTTTGACTAACAATTTTGCCCAAACAGGTATAGAACAAGTATTTAATGGGCATTTAATAGTTTTCTTGTATTAAATCCCTGTTTTAATAAAAGAAATGAGGCCCAAGGGCAACATTACATGGTTTGGCATATGTACATTTAGAGAACATGGCACATACCGTGGTTTGATATGATTGGGGTTTGTCAGTTGGCTCCTCCCGTTCTGGCAATGTTGGAGCTGCTGGTTCTGGCACAGTTCCCTCACTGAGCACAGATTGGTGCGGACTTACTGTAGAATCAGAGGAGAAGTTCTGCAAATCCAGCTCAGTACATTCTACTGGGGCATGTGACCAGTGCTGCTGCTCAGAAGCACAGGAAAGAGCTGGTGTTCCCTGCAGCTCTTGACTAGGGCCACAGCTAGAGAAGCAGTCGCTGCAGCCTGAGTTACGTATCAGGGGTTGCGTTTCTGAGACGCTTCTTGCATAGTAAGGCTTCACAGAGTCAGGGGGTAGCATACAAAGCTCCACCGATGGCTGTTTGGGATAGAGTATGCTGCATGGTCCATGGGTACTCGCGGGTGCTCCATCACAAGCTGCACATATCTCTTCCAGGCGACCTGTTTAAGAAAAAAAGCTAATATGAGAATCACCATTGCATGAAGACAATCAATCATGTAGAAAATGTTCGTATGTTTGAGAGGACAAAGCAGTACCTTGCATTTGTCTGCAGGTCTCAGGTGCACCAAAGCAGCAGGGGGGTACTGGCTGTTCCTCACAAGGGATGTTTGTGCTCCTCTGAATAACTGGTATTTCTTCCAATGTTCTAGGCTGGTCAGCAAAATCCTGAGACCTCAGGAATGCTGGAGGCAAAAGCACCATCAGCATATTGCAGTATAGAGAGTTCTACACATAATCATTATATAGTCGTCCTAGCTATCTATCAAGTATCTGAATCCGTATTCTTATCGGTCTCAAGCTCTGTACTCCTGTACTCATTGGGCATGTAGGACTTAAAGGGATAAAAAAGATATACTGACACCAGAAAATAACCTTTCTATATATCCATCATACCATTATTTGAATGCTATTTATAATTTTGCCATAAACATATTTGCCTGATGCTTTTACATTACCTTCCTTACCTCCATGTTCGTTTATGAGGGGGGCTGCCATATTTGTGCAGCAGTAGTCGGTTACCATTAGAAACTTTAACTGACAGACTGAGATGGGACAGTCAGGTTGGCAAAACAGTCAGGTTTAGGAACTTTAAGTAATAATTACTAACAAAAGCAGAACTATCAGCAAAAAACGATCAACGTGACCTATATCTAACTTTTAATGTCGATTAATATTTTGAAAAGAAAATATTTATTGTCGGTATCACTTTAAGGGTGAAGGGAATACTAACTCCCAAAATAATGTTTTTCCTACTAAAAGAAAGCACAATTATAAGCTACTTACCAATATGAATTTATTAAAAACTAGACATTAAACCCGTTAAATTAACGGGCGCTAGAACATATGTAGTCAAACATTTATAAAAACAGAATTGTTGTAGGCGAATTTTCGCCTGCGCTACGCAAATTCACTAACGTGCGAATTTACACTCAGGTCGGCGAACGGTAACGTATTTACGTTTTTCAGACTATCACCCACAATGCTAAAACACACCACAGCGTAAGGGTGCGCATCTACTTTGCTAGCATAAATGATCACTCAATGGGAATTGAACACTAAAAGCACTGGTCAAAGGCAATTACCTTACACACTTTTCTACAGGCTTCTACTGCATATATGCTAAGTATTGGTACTGATAGCATTAGCTAGTGATTGGCGACCTCTAGTGGTGAAAAATTGTAAATTCGGCCTGTCGGCACATGCCCAGTAGCAAATTCCACGGACACAGGGACTGGACGCAGAGACACTTCAACTTTATTATATAGGATTGCTAGTGCTTTAAAAGTTATTTGCAACTGTAATTGCTATTGAAAGCAGCATTTGCTTAACTCTTGGTTGTTACTTTTTATAGTGTTACAAAAGCCAGTCTCCTCCAGCAAGCCAGGTCTGTCAGTCTGTTGGCTTGTGTTACATTGTTTCAACAGTGTGAGCCTTCAGGGCCAGAGAATAGAAAGGGGCAGGGAAACAATACTATTAATAGCAATACCAAATACAAATAATGTATATTGCAGAGTTGATTAGAATCATGTTTTCTTTTATTAGGCAACAAATTATTTTTTGGGTTGATGTCCTTTAAAGGGGGTGTTCACCTTCATGTTCACTAGTTGTTTTTAGAGAGATCCCCAGAAATAACTACTTTTTACATTTACTTTCTATGTCTGACCATTTTTCTAATATTGAAGTGTAACGTATCATTTTTCACCTTCTTAAATGGATGGTTCACCTTTAAGGTAACTTATTATGATATAGAACGTCCAGTTCTAAGCAACTTTTCAATTGGTTTTCATTATTTATTTTTTATAGTTATTTGCCTTTTTTTCCCCTGACTCTTTGCAGCATTCAAATGAGCATTGTTGACTCCCTTCTAAAACCCCCCCCC
>CM044446.1:17471774-17542986 GCA_024363595.1 Xenopus borealis | reverse complement strand
TCTCCCTAAATAAAAAAAACCCTCATTTAAAAACTGCATTTTGTGTTTACTTGTGTTATCATCAACTAAATCATGCAAAATTCTAACAGTTTAGAGTCTGCACCTCAATAACTGAGCTGCCAGACTCAAACACCCGAGATGGGAACTTTAAACTTAGATTTTGGAAAAACAGTAAAAAGTAAATAATGGAAAGCAATTGAAAAAGTCTTTATTTCTGGGGAAACCACAACTGAAAAAAAGTGATTGGAATGTGAGCAACGCAACAGAATTATTAAAGGGGTGACGTACCCATCCAAGTAAAGGGTACACTATGAAACTCCGCTATTTTGCAACCTGCAACACAGAGAGGGTGGTCGATCTGTTGAAGTATCTCTGTGGATTTGGCTATGTAGGCCAAACCTCAATGGCATTCAAGATTAGACTAAATGAACACAATTAGGAACTATAAGGCTAGGGACAGTCGGGGACAATCTCCCCGAACGTCCTTCTCCCTGTCTGTCCCCAGCCTAAGCCAGAAATGAAGAGAGATTGGTAGCTAAGCATTTATTTGAACAAAAGCATACTGTTTCCCAGTTAAGATGGAAAATCTTAGAAGAAGTGATAACACAATCTGGTAGTGATGTGAAACTGGCATTACTTAAAAGAGAGGCATTCTGGATTTGGAAACTGGAAACTTCCAGAAGACCTAAACGAAGAGTTCAGCCTAAATTGTTTTTTATTAAGTATCTTTTACGGTGACGCTAATATTGTATCATTCTTTCACAGATAATCTGGTCAGGGTGAAAAAGATAGATAGAGTTAATGATAAATTAAACCCTGTTGGGTATAAGAAACTATGTACTTTTTGTATGGGACATACAGAATAAAATTAGATACAACTGTATATGTTGTGACATAATGCACTTGGTGATGGTTTTGATGGACACTTTGTAACTGCATATAAGGTAAATAAGATTTGGGACACTGAATTACAAGATGGAAATTAGTTATCAAGCCTCACTATGGATTCACAAAGGACTTTTGAATTATGGGTAATTGGTTGAGTTAAGTAATGTTTTAAAAGCCATGGTAGCACTTGTAATTGTTATCCTGATATTCCAAAACGTTGATGCACATGGTGTGACAATAAAAGGGGCAAGCAACAAAATTGGTGTTGTGCGACTCTTCTTCAAAACTCAAAATTGCATGCGACTGACGGTGCCAACCGTCTAGAGCAGTGATCCCCAGCCAGTAGCTTGTGAGCAACATGTTGATCTCCAACCCCTTGGATGTTGCTCCCAGTGGTCTCAAAGCAGGTGCTTATTTTTTCATTCCTGGCTTGGGGGGCAAATTTTTTTTGCATACAAACCAGATGTACTGTCGAACAGAGCCTTAATGTAGGTTGACAACCCACATAGGGGTTACCAAATGGCCAATTACAGCACTTATTTGACACCCCAAGAACATTTTTCATGCTAGTGTTGCTCCCCAACTCCTTTTACTTCTAAATGTTGCTCACAGGTTCAAAAAGGTTGGGGATCCCTGGTCTAGAGAGATCAGCACCACCAGGCAGGAAGATCATAGGAGAGGAAAGGCGTTGCAGCAATTATCAATATTGTGAACAACCCCTTTAAACAGTTAAGTCAATTGCTCTGCTCAAGGCAGTCTGCAAAAATTGGTGCTGTCTCAAAATAGAAATACACTTAAGGCTCTTTGTTATTTTCTAGAGCAGGGCTGTCCACCTGGAGGCCAACAGGTTAGACGCCCACCCTACCCAATAGCTCCAATGACTTCAAATTGTGACATCATCATTATAATACAATCTAGCTCATGAATACCTATAACTGAAAAGACCGAGAGTTCTGTTCAACAATGCTGAAGAAGGGAAAATCAGATTTTAATATGTCATACTCACCTCTTTGGCACTGGCTTTTAAAGAATTGTCCACAGCAAATGACAGAAAATGTTACCAGTGCCACAACAACAAGTGAAAGAGCCACTGCAATGACAGCCACAAGGACAATTGGATCCCGGTGAGGAGAAGGGGTGCTTACTGGCTGATAAGGCACAGCTTTAAGGTGACCTGCAAAAATAAACAACATAGCTCAGTACAACTAAAAGATCATCAATTTTCCCCTCTCAAAACCATGATACATACACTGAGATTCTGTGGATGAAGTGTGGCCAGTGCATGGAAAACACTCCAGCTCCTGCAGTCCACCTATTCGGGTTTTACTGTAGAACCTTGAACAAGCAGTAAAGAAAGAATACATTAATTTGGTAGCCAATAAATAAGTGACTTTTGACCATCAAAGGTCCTGTCCTTAAGTCACCCTGTAACATGGCGAGTATAGAATGGCTAATTCTAAGCAACGTTAAATGTATAACCTGCCTAACTGCTCGTTGATCCAGAGGAAGGAAAAAAAAAAACCTTCTGAAGCCTCTCCAATTAGTCTTCTAAAACTAATCCCTGCTTCCTACAAGTATAGTGCATTATTCCAGAGAGTGTCCATGTCAGCATGCTCACTTATTTATGCAGAGTAGAGCAGCGGAGCTCATGGGCACCATCTTTTGGGTCTTCAGTCTTCTTCTGCAAGGGAATTCTGTATTTAAACATGTGCAGTTGGAGTAGTCCAGTATTCATACTAACTGGGCATGCGTAAAAAAGTTCTGTGAATTGAAGGATATCGAAGGAAAAAGATCCAAAGAAGACCAGAAAGATGGCACCTGTGAGCTCCACTGCACTATTCTGCATAAATAAACAAACATGCTATCCAGGGACACTTTCTGGAATAATTTAAAACTTTTTGGGGTTAATTTTAGCCTCTATCACAATGTGTTATTCATGTTCTGTTTTTGCCTACCATTTATTATACAGGTATGGGGATCTGTTATACAGAATGCTTGGAACTTGGGGCTTTCCATAGTTTTCTGTAATTTGGACCTTCATACTTTAAGCCTACTATAAAATCACATAAACATTAAATAAACCCAATAGGCTGGTTTTGCTTCCAATAGGGATTAATTATATCTTAATTTGGATCAAGTACAAGGTACTATTTTATTATTACAGAGAAAAAACAAATTGGTTTTTAAAATTTTAAATTATTTGGATAAAATGGGAGTCTATGGGAGATGGCCTTTCCGTAATTCGGAACTTTTTGAATAACAGGTTTCCATATAATGGAACCCATACCTGTAGTGTTTATATTCATTAAATTCAGCTTCTGTCACCACAGAATTGTATTTTTTTTATCATTTTCTTGTATGTTAAGCCACATAGGGTTCATATTCTAGTCTCTCATTCAAATCAATGCATGGTTGCTAAGGCATGTTGGGGCCTAGCAACCAAATTTACTCAAAAGCCAATTGCAAATTGTCCCAGAATATTGCTCTCTACATCATACTAAAAGTTAGTAAAGGTGAATAACTTAATAATAAGGTAAGCAACTGTTTGCAACAATGTATGCACGTAGGCTGGTCTGCAAGGTTAGAAACAATATAACAATACACAACTAATTTAGGAAGGAGGTGGGAGGTTTAAAGATTCAACCCCCACCTTACCTTCCTAGTAACCCAGTTCAGACCGCTATCGTGACTCAATTCATGTAATAATCAAACACCCCCCATGGTGGGTAAAACTTAACTTTTAATTATTAAATTAAAAAAGAGAGGGAGTGGGCACCAGATGTACCCTAACTCCGCTTCGCATACTCCACAAACTCACAGCGTGTAATTAAGCTGTGCTGGACCGTGTCCATAAAATACAATCAATTAAAAGATGCACGGTGGACGGTGATATTATCAATGTTTAGAACAGCATTTCAGTTCATTACAATGCTCATACAGTTCCGCAGGCTTTAGTGGCTCCCATGTTAGCACGCCACCCTCCTCCCACTTGTCCCAGCAGCTCCTGCCTATCTACGTGGGGAGCGGTGCTGAGCTAATCTCTCCACCGTCCACCTATGCTTAGCCCTACGCGTTTCACCGCTCAGCGGCTTCTTCAGGGGCATTGTATTTTATGGACACGGTCCAGCACAGCTTAATTACACGCTGTGAGTTTGTGGAGTATGCGAAGCGGAGTTAGGGTACATCTGGTGCCCACTCCCTCTCTTTTTTAATTTAATAATTAAAAGTTAAGTTTTACCCACCATGGGGGGTGTTTGATTATTACATGAATTGAGTCACGATAGCGGTCTGAACTGGGTTACTAGGAAGGTAAGGTGGGGGTTGAATCTTTAAACCTCCCACCTCCTTCCTAAATTAGTTGTGTAAAGGTGAATAACACCTTTAAGGATTAGGTTGGATTTTTGGGGATAGTATAGTTCAGTCAAATTTGAATTATTTCTAAACAAACTTCAAGACCTTTCATAATGCGTACATGATTTATGACCAACCTGGAAAAGGATGTGCCAGCTTAACCATTAAGTTAACTTTTACTATGTTATAGAATGGCTAATTCTAAGCAACTTTTTAATTTGCCCTGCTTTCTTTCTTTTTCTTTTTTACAGTTTTTCTATATTTTTCCAGCTTTCAAATGGGGGTCACTGACTCCATCTTAAAAAATTAATGCTCTGTAAGGCTCAAAATGTATTGTTAATACTTTTTATTATTCGGATATCTATTCAGGCCCTCTCTTATTCATATTCCAGTCTCTTATTCTAATCAATGCATGGTGGAAAGGTCATTCAGACCCTAGAAACCAGATTGCTGAAATGGCAAACAGGAGAGCTGCTGAATAAAAAGCTAAATAACTCAAAAACCGCAAATAATAAATGAATCTAATTGCAAACGGTCTCAAAATATCAATCTCTACGCTATATTTAACACTAATATGAAGGCGAACAACCCCTTTAATGCCCCCTGCATAACTCATTTTCATACAAGTGAATTTGTACAGTAGCACATGCATTTAGTCTGATGTGTGTGGGCTTAGCAGCATAGACTGACTTGTATTGAAGTCAAAATAAGATTTGACAATGCGACTGGTTGTCTTTGCACCACAAAAATATTCTTGCACCTTGTGACACACTAGCTATCATAAACCTTATAAATACAAGAAGCCTGCTGCAAAACTGCATGGACTCACCCTGGCAGACACTCTCCACAGATGGAGTTTGTGGTGGGGGTGCAGTTGGCCTTCAGCACCCGATTGATTATATGACAGGGAAGGCAGCGAAGGCACCGTTGGTGTCCTCGATCTTCTTTATACCTCCCAGGTCTACAGGGCACACATCGAAGGTTCCTCTCACTTCCACAGTCCTATAAACAGATTACAAAACAAAAAATGCCATGAATGAACAAAGGGGCATTGATAGGGACATAATGTGTAATGAAGTTGCATGTTCTTCTAAAGTGAAAAATGCCATAATATGAACCGATAATCTAAAGCAGTGATCCCCAACCAACATGTTGCTCTCCAACCCCTTGGATGTTGCTCCCAGTGGCCTCAAAGCAGGTGCTGAGGCAAGTTTTGGTTGCATAAAAAACAAATGCCCTGCCAAACATTCTCTCCTGTAGGCTGCCAGTCCATATAGGGGTTACCAAAAAGCCAATCAGAGCTCTTATTTGACATCCCCATGGACTTTTTCATGCTTGTGTTGCTCTCCAACTCTTTTTAAATTTAAATGCGGCTCACGAGCAAAAAAGGTTGGGGACCCCTGATCTAAAGCATTGTTAAGCAGAGAATTGAGCCATTAAAATTAATCTGCTCTTAAAGGGCAAGGAAAGAAATAAAACCCCATTTTTATTTTCTTTAATGAAAAAGAAATGTGTCTCCAATATACTTTGATTAAAAAATGTGTACCGTTTTTATAAGAAACCTGACTGAATGCAGTGAAATTCTCCCTTCATTTAGTGCTGTGGATAGGAATTGTCAGACGGTCCCTAACTTCTGGCAGAGAAACAATCATACTTATGAACAGCAGGGGGAGCCCCTGCTTTACTTACCAGCCATGCAGAACTCAAGCAGCTTTGTTTTTTGATCATTTGTTGCGATCCCTAAGAAGCCCAGATCACACTGAGCATGTGTATGTAGTCTAGTCTTGCAAAGATGTATAACAAAGTTACAAGATGACAGCCCCCTGTGGCCAACTTTGAAAGCATAAATCATTTGTTTGATTAGGCTTGTGGTGCAGTAAGTTCATGTTTATGTTTAGTATACAAAATACAGCATTTCTAGCCTTATTCTGTATTAGACTTTCCTTGCCCTTTAAAGGAAATATCAACCATTAAAAAAACAAATGAACATAAAATTGCCCAGAGTGAGCTTTGAATCACATTTGCAATTTACATTTTAGTTGTTTTCTTATAAATGGACCATAATTCTAGAGTTGGGCTCTGGGTGCTTGTACAGAATCTGGTCAACAAGAACCAATGGAATTTGGGAATAATGCTAATAATCAGTTGTGCCAGAACTTTTCACGCAAGTTTAATGAAAAGATATAGCAGGTGGCTTTGGCCTACTTAATGTAACATAAAAAAGGATTATGGTCAACCCAACATAATGAGCCCAGAAATGAATACAGCAGTTACATGTGTATCACTCACCTCAGACAGTTCATGCCCTGGCCCACACTGAATACAAGGAACACAGTTCCCATTGACATCTTCAAATTCACTTTCTAAGCACCCAAAGGTAGAACTGAACATGAGCACTATCTGTGGATAAAGAAGAAGCTAGTGTAATTTGAGTCTGCCATCAAACCTTGGTCTTCTAGGTACAAGGAGTTACAAGAATTATGCAACTAAAATAAGGCAAAATCTGCCCAGGACCAGTAGCAACCAAGCAGCAGTTAGCATTGAGTGGTCTAGTGCAGAATGGGAGATACATAGAAAGATCTACTCCAGGTTTCAGAACCATGCCAAATCTAGTGCATAATCCTATGACAAACCATTGTGTTTCAGTCAATTTAGGAAAACAAATCAAAATGCACTAAAGATGAAAGATTCTCGCTTCCCAAACTTCCCAAAATAGGCTTAAGAGGTACCTCTGCTAAGAAGAGAAGGCAGAACAGCTGGGATGCAGGAGTCATGGATAAATGCAGACTGAAAATGGAAACCAGAATCAAAGTAGCAGTAGACTTGGTGCTCTTGAACACTGCAAACAACAATAATTCAGTTAATTGGCTGTATTTAATATACAGTAACAATTAGACAGGAGACTGTACTGCCATGCTATAGACAGTTTGGTAGAGGAACTCAAGGATGTCAGTGCTGTTGGCTCAATGTGATTGGCTGAATGCCAATGTATCTAGACATAATTCTTTATATAGATAAGTGGGAGCTACCATGCGTTTGCTGTTCAGTGCAACTAATTAAAAGACTAAAGGGCTCATCTGCGAACACAAGTGTTCAACTGTGCCAATTGCCAAAGCTCTTTCAGTGAATCAGTGGTTTCTTCTCAGGGTTATTACAACTAGCGATAGCTGAATCTGACCTATTTCATTTGCCGTAAATTCATTGATGCATTGAGGTTTATGGGCCACAAATGTTTTTAATGCGCAAAAGCCACCCAGGCTTGCGCAAAGTTAAAGAGGTTGTTCGCCTTTGAAAATTGCTTTTCATTTTTTTATTTGTGTTTTTTGAGTTATTAGGATTTTTATTCAGCAGCTCTGATATGACTAAAAGGTAAGGACACACTAGGTGATTTGGGAAGATTGAGTCGCCTGGCGACTAATCGCTTCGACCAATCTCCCCGAACACCTTTCCTCACTCTGTGCCTGGCTAGAATAAAAAAATCACCGGCGCTAATCACATGCTGCGATTAGTTTTCCGAAATCGCTGAAGTTGCCTCACAAGGAAACTTCTGGCGACTTCGGAAAACAAATCGCGGCATGTGATTAGCACAGGTGATTTTTCGTTTTAGCCAGGCGCAGAGTGAGGGAAGGTGTTCGGGGAGATTGGTCGCCACGATTACTTGCCAGGCGACTCAATCTCCCCAAATCACCTAGTGTGTCCTTACCCTGAAAGCATGGAATATGAATACAGGAGGGCCCAATTATAAAGATGAATGATAAAAAGTAGCAATATCCCCCCCCCCAGCATAACTGCCCCCCAGGCAAATGCCACTAATTTTTTACTTAAACCTCCATGCAGATTTTGGCCTCAGGAGTTCACAGTTCATCTCCTTTTTTCGGTCCTCTTTGGAATCTGTGCAGAGTCACGAAAATTTCCGAGGGTAGGGTTTTTTTTTTTTTTTTTTTTAAACGGGTTGAATTCTCCTTTAATGGTGAACCACTATGTTATAGATTAGCCCAGATTTCAAATGGGAGTCATTGACCCCATTAAAATCAAATGCACTGTATTGTTATTGCTACTTTTTATTACTCATGTTTCTATTCAGACCCTCTCCTCTCCAAATCAATGCATGGTTGCTAGGGTAATTTGGTCCCTAGCAACCAGATTGCTGAAATTGCAAACTGGAGAGCTGCTAATAAAAAGCTAAATAACTCAAAAACCACAAACAATAAAAAATTAAAGCCGATTGAAAATTGCCTCAGAATATCATGCTCTACACCAGTGATCCCCAACCAGTAGCTCCTGAGCAACATGTTGCTCTCCACCCCCTTGGATGTTGCTCTCATGGTCCTCAAAGCAGGTGCTTATTTTTGAATTCCAATCTTGAAAACAAGTTTTAATTGCAAGAAAAAAAAGTTTAGTGCCAGGTAGAGCCTCATGTAGGCTGCCAGTCCACACATTGGCTACCAAATAGCCAAAAAATAACAGCCCCTATTTGGCACCCTAAAGGAGTTTTTCATGCTTGTGTTGCTCCCCAACTCTTTTTACATTTGAATGTGGCTCACTGGACAAAAAAGTTGGGGACCCCTTTTGTACAGCATACTGACTAGACCTCACCAAATGAGTGGATCGTATTTGTGTATGGGCAGCTTTAGTCTATGGGTGTGCTTGGTGCCAATGCAAGTACTCACTAGGGATGCATCGAATCCAGGATTCGGTTCGGGATTCGGCCTTTTTCAGCAGGATTTGGATTGGGCCGAATCCTTCTGCCTGGCCAAACCGAATCCAAATCCTAATTTGCATATGCATATTAGGGCCAGGGAGGGAAATCACATGACTTTTTGGCACAAAACAAGGAAGTAAAAAATGTTTTCCCCTTCCCATCCATAATTTGCATTTGCAAATTAGGGTTCGGATTCAGTTTGGTATTCGGCCAAATCTTTCGGGAAGGATTCAGGGGTTCGGCCTAATCCAAAATAGTGGATTTGGTGCATCCCTAGTACTCACCCTCTGAAGTGAGAAGCTGGAATGGCAGCTATCACATAGAAATACAAAAATGGAATCCAAATAATTACCCTTATATACTGATAGATAAAAATAAAGGTGTATATTATATTTTTACCCTTTAGAGAAAAGTAGGTGACGGTTTACACTGGAATAGTATACAGAGCTCTACAATCACCAATAATCTTCTCACAGCTTGAAACAGAAGTTTTTGATGCCTGGCATTCAGACTGAAATGTGCAGTTTTTTCTCTAAACAGCACTTGTTTATCCCCCGGGGTTCATGTTTATGGTAGATAGTAAGCTCATATGCTTAGGATGCGGTTATGGGTATTCAATATGGGATCACAATATAGGCAATCCATATTGCTGCAGCGTGTGGCTCAAACCCATCTATGCAAGTGATTTAATAGTTATAATGTGTTTTGCAGTTTAAAATGTTATTATTTTGATGAACTATGAAACAACTGAACTTAAAATAGTCTTTTGAATGCTTAAAATTAAATTTCAGTTCCTCTAGTCCAGTGGTCCTCAAACTTGGCCCTCCAGGAACTACAAGTCCCACAATGCAATGATGGAGTCTGACAGCCACAGTCAGGCAAATGCATTGTGGGACTTGTAGTTCCTTAACAGCTGGAGGGCCAAGTTTGAGGACCACTGCGTCTAGTCTAAAGGGGTGCCCTGTACTTTTTCTATAGGAAAAAAAAATCCTCAGCTATCGGTCGATAATGTCCTCAAACGTACTTTAGAGTAATTATGTCCCCGAATCCTTCTGCCTGGCCAAACCGAATCCAAATCCTAATTTGCATATGCAAATTAGGGCCAGGGAGGAAAATCACGTGACTTTTTGGCACAAAACAAGGAAGTAAAAAATGTTTTCCCCTTCCCACCCATAATTTGCATATGCAAATTAGGGTTCAGATTCAGTTCGGTATTTGGCCAAATCTTTTGGGAAGGATTTGGGGGTTCGGCCGAATCCAAAATAGTGGATTCGGTGCATCCCTACCAATTAGTCAATCCACCACAAATCTGATATACCACAGTCATGCCGTTATGCTCACACCAATGATCCGACTGAGAACGAGATCCCTTTTTATATTTTGGCACCACCATAAAAAAAACATTCTGAAAATGTAGGTAGAGCTGTTTGGCAAATACAGAGCTTAATCCCTTATAAAATATGGCACTGGACTTTTACCTTATAATATAGGTATGGCACCTGTTATCCAGAATGCTCGGGAACTGGGGCTTTTCCAAAAATGGATCTTTCTGTAATTTGGATCTTCATACCTTATGTCTGCTAGAAAATCATTTAAACAATAATTAAACCCAATAGGCTGGTTTTGCATTCAATAAAGATGAATTATATCTTAGTTGGGATCAAGTACATGCTACAGTTTTATCATTACAGAGAAAAATATATATATATTTTTAAAAAATGTGGATTATTAAATTATAATGGAGTCTATGGGAGACGGCCTTTCAGTAATTAGGAGCTTTATGGATAATGGATCCTATACCTGTACTGTAGTCTATTTAGGACCTCCTCATAAGTCACCCATCCATCAGAGAGCTATATTATTAGAACTCGGTAGGCTTTGTTAACTAGTTACTGAGTTGTGCAAATTCTCTGAATATCCAAAGCTTTTCAGCAACTGTCAGACTACAACTCCCAGCACGTGTCTAAAGGTGGCCATACACGGGCAGATAAAAGCTGCCGACAGACTGTGTCGGCAGCTTATCAGCCGTGTGGGGAGCCCTTCGACGGGCTTTCCCGATCGATGTCTGGCCAAAAATCGGCCAGATGTCGATCGGGCAGGATTAAAAATCCCGTCGGATCGCGGCCGCATCTGTTCGTTGATGCGGTCCTGCGATCCGACCGCCCATACTGATCCGAACGTTGGGCCCTAGGGCCCACAATCGGATCAGCCCGATATCGCCCACCTCAAGGTGGGCATATCGGGGAGAGATTCGCTCGTTTGGCAACATCGCCAAACGAGCAGATCTCTACGTGTATGGCCACCTTAACACTTCCAGTAGTTTGGAGGATGCTGGTAATTTTAGGTCAATAAATGTTGAAGGCTACAAGCTGTACATCTCCAATATAAACATAACTGACCTCATGCTGTACACACTATGCTGCAGTCCCTTCCCAGAAATAAAGGCAATAGGCATACCAGAGCTTTTTTACATTCCCTGTACAAAAGCTACTTCAATAAACCCCTCAAATAATGGGGACCCAGTTGAAAGGGGCTTGGCATTGCAAGAAGGATGTGGCCCTAATTTATCTAGCATGCACAAGCCCTCAGTTTCCACTGATAAAAGTCAGATTTCTTACCAAGAGGATGTCTGATCCTACCCAATTGTCATTCTTGTTAATGTTTAGCTTGCTATCCCCTTATCTCTTACCCATACAGGACCCATGAGCCGGCTCTGCTGATATTTTCCATGTCTGTCCATCTGCCGCCCACCACCACCTCACAGCCCCTGTCCCAGAATGTCGGGCGCATGTCTCTCAGTTAGTTATCAGAGGCAATTAGGGATCCAGCAACAGCTCTGCCTGAATGAGACCTGTGAGTGCTGTGGAGCCCTGCTGCCGGTAGCCACTGACTACAAGCCCTGACATGTCCCCAGCACATGTTATACAGGAGGAGAGGTTCAAAAGTCCTCACCGCCTCCACATCCTAAAAATAATATACAAACAGCAACTTGTCAGAGAATCCCAGCAGCACTCACACAATGTGGTCCTACGCATACATTGCCACTATTCCATTTAATACAGGCTAAAATATATATGCAGGGCTCTGCAGTGGGTGGGTGATCTCATTGGGCCCTGCTGCTAGGCGCTAGAAAGTATCCACCAAAAACAAAGTATCCATCATGGGTCACAATACTCTTTATACACAATATATTATATAAATACACAATGTTATACAACAGGGGTGTCCAACCTATGGCCCAAGGGCCACATGCGGCAGATGATGGATATGAATGCAGCCCAACTTTTGGTTTTCAAGGAAACGTCATATTGCAAAGGATATAGGAGTAGGCAGGACGGGGGACTCTGCCCATTGCCCAGTTAGCAGTAATAATATAATAATAAGTCTATTTTATATCCAGGTGTCCCATCTATCTGGTTATCCAACTGGTACTGTAGTTCTTTTCTGTGCATCTTCTTTACTTTTTCATATCAAAAGTGTTTGTGTATTTCATGTGTGGCCCCAGACAATTTTTTCTTTTTCCAATGTGGCCCAGGGGACACCCCCTCTTGTACAATAGGATACATATATATATATATATATATATAATAATTCCCCCAGTACCGGCACTCCAAAAATGCTCACGAAGCCAGAGGTGCACGATCAAGTATAGCATAGATAGGTGAAGAAGGATCAGCACTCACTGTGTTGTATGATGAAAAAAGGTGATTCTTTATTTACATGTAAATAAAGAATCACCTTTTTTCACCATACAACACAGTGAGTGCTGATCCTTCTTCACCTATATATATATATATATATATATATATATATATATTTTTTTTTTTTTTTTTTTATGACATATAAATACACAATCATCAGTTCAGCCTGTAAACTCTTGGCAGCAGCACAGGGCCCTTTCATTTAATAACTCCAGATTAAAATGCTAGAGATTACTCATAGGACAATTAGTAATAAAATCACACACAAGTCCCATACACAGTGTGTATTCGGAATACACAACATACAGCGCCCAATGAAACATACAGAGGCTCATTTATGAACACTGGGCAAATTTGCACCTGGGCAATAGCAACCAGTAATTAGCTTGGTTAGGCCAGCTGCAGGTTGGACAATGAAACCAAGCATTTGATAGGTTGATATGGATTACTGCCCAGGCGCAAAATTGCCCAGTGTTTATAGATGAGCCCCAGAGACCCTTACATCTTCCCTACTCAGCAATAAAGGCGCAATAGCTGCACATAATGTGAAAAGCATCCTATCCCACCAGCCACCGTTTTATGCGCCTGTACAGCGCCATTAACGCTAACTGTGCCCATGCTCAATGTCAGGGTATGATAATAGCGCTCCTATAGTAACACGGGCATAACTCAGAGGGGTAAATATTCACAGACCTGTTTTATCTCTTTGCCCGTGTCCCAAGGTGGTTGCATGCCTTTTCCTGCCCTGAGTTACCTGGCTCCCATGTGATGTCTCACGGCGGGTTCGACTTATTCGTAACAAACCGATCTGAAATCGCTTGAAATGCCCGCAGACTGTACACTACGTCCTTCCACATGGAATCAGCGCACGGCACGCCCTCGCGTTACTATTGGATCGATGCCTGTCTGTAGGGCGTGTCTATGCAAATACTCAGTTCCGGACGTAAACAATGAGGAGTGGGAGAGCGGCCTCAGGTGAACGTACAGTGGTGGGTTCACCATCACCAATTCGCAATGGCGGGGTACAATACGTCAAAGCGTCTTCTGATTTTTTTTTTCCATCCAAGCAAGTGCCCTAAGGTTACTGTGGAATACACAGAGTCGGGCGCCGCCTAATCTTTAAGACTCCGTTGAAAGAAATTATGGAGGCAGGCACTTTAACTCACAAGGCCCAGAAGAACAGGCGCTCAAGCCGCTCAGTCACCAGGCAACTAAATCTCCCCGAAGTGTTTTACTTCTCTTACAAAGCAAAATAGTCTAATTAAAGGATCGCTGCGGAAAACGAAGTTAGCGCAGGTGACTAAATCTCCCCAAATCTGCCCCTGTGTCACTACCCTCAGGGCCACCATTTGAAATCACGGGGCCCTGCACAACAATTAAAATAAAACATTGATGGCCAGGGGATTAAAATAATAAAAAAAAAATCCACATTGGTGTCTTTAGAATTGAACTCATGGCTTCAGGACTTCAATGTCGGCTCCTTTGTGACTTCAGGTCTTTCCGCCTCTCCAGGACTTTGACTGATCAGCAATCGGCACTTCCGCATTCTGCTGCTGGGCCATCGGAAGGCGCTTGTAAGAGGGGCCCAGTTCTTCGAAAAGTGCGGCACTGCTGGGCACCCCTTCAGGCCCGAGACACTTGTCCCCCCTGATTTCGGCCTTGACTACCCTAAATCTAATCACACAACTGACCTACAATGAGAGCAGGCATCATACCAATATAAAATTGACTTGCTTTGTCCATTAAGTTAAGGCTTCTGTATAAAAGACTGCCATACTCATTTGTACTGGAAAGTCACATTTTTCTCTGCGCTGAACAGGCAGAAAAAGAAACAAAGTTTCTAACTTAATTGGCTTATGGCAGAGAGCCCAGAACTGCCAGGAGGTTCAGATAAGATACTTTGTAACCATTTTGAGATAAGCAAATAAAACAGGTCCCTTGGGAAAAGTTAGACGCACAGCTTAAAGGGCAATTCACCTTCACGGAAATATTTTCAGACTTTCATAACCTGCCAAATTTTGTAAAATGAACATGGTGGTCAAAAAAATGGGCATAGTCCAAACTATTTGGCCGCACTACTCGTGCCAACTTTTTCGTCCCTCTTTTTGTTTCCAAAATGTTGGGAGGTCTGGTTGCTGGGACCCATCATCAATTTAGTAGTTTAAATACGAGTAGACAAATGCAAGAGGTCCTCTGCACTCAACCCACTATTAATATATTAAGGACTTTGAAACATGTTGTGCCTTTAGCTACAGTACTAAAGAGAATCAACCCCGGTGGGCCCTGACAGCCCCCGGTCCGACCCTGTGTATTAAGCTGGCCAGCTACATCCATCCTCCCTGTTATTTTGTTTAAAGGGCAAGGCATTTTTAGTAGCTTAAGGCACACAATGCGTCAGTGTCCTTAATTTATTGATTGGCGCACAGGAAATTTAAAAAACTATTGTATCTCAATAGTAGCACTAGAGCTTCCAGACCAACATAGTTGAGGTTAGGCAGAATGCCCCCCCCCTAAAATCCTGCCAACCTAGGCCCGGGCACTGGTGTCCTTTCCACAAATCCAGGCCTGTTGCTACAGTAATCTGCCATAGTTACGAGGCAGTGGTTTGATGGTCAGACTGGCAGACAAATGAGCAGTAATAAAACAATAAAAGGCAGGGAATCAAGGGTACATTGTTAGGTCATTGGTCCAGGGTTTCAGAATGCATCAATTTCTGCAGCAGAGTTGCACCAAAAGAAGAGGTTACATGTCCCTCTCTAGTCAAATGGCAGCAATTAAACCATCTGCAATTGTGTCCATCAAAAGTGCAACCATACCTGTTCTAAGCTATACTGTGCATGCACAGGGCAACCACTCATTGTTTTGCACATGCCCCAAACTGTACAAAATTGATACAAGGCAGGATCAGAACTAGGGGTTGGCAGAAGAGGGTGCAAAGCTCGGGGGGCACGAGGCATTTACCTTCCCTGCAGCCTACCCCTAGTCTGGCTAAACAAGTCCTGCAAATGACCAATTGATTTGGGATGGTTTTGTGAAGGCTTGAGTTTTCCATTAACAATTGGCACTTTTTATGTTTTTATGGGAGAATCTAATTTGTGGTATTCCCCAGACTTTTTCGATTTCCTTTCTGGCAAACAAAAGAAAGCAGACGTATTTAAAGGCAGGGAATTTATATATACTCCCAGACAGCAGAGAATTGATTTCTTCTCTCCATACACACTCCCACATACACAGGACATAAAGAAGACTATTGAGAAAGTGAGGTGTATCCCCAACCCCCATACTGCTGCCAGATTTAGCTGTAAGCAGGTGTGCAAGAACCCAAGGGCCTCCCCACCAAAGCCTGCCACACCAGGCACTGGCTCCTTGAGTGCCACTATAGAAAATATGGCCCTGTTACCAGAATTAGAGGCCATGTCCAACACAACAGGGAGTATGAATGGACTGATTGCCGTTTGGAATGCCTGCTATTGATTTATTGATTATATTGAAAAATATAAGGAGACTAAGGGAGAAGGAAACATAAAATAATTAGAGGATGACAAGTTGTTTGACACATGATTGTAGCCATTTACCTTCTATCTGGATAAGCATGGAACTCAGCAGATATTATTGGGGCTAGTGGTAGGAGACTGTCTGGGGTAGATTAGCTCCAACCAGTTACACAGTAGATTAGACAGTGCCACCCTGCTTCACATATTCAGTCTTACTCCCCATGAATGTGGTGATGTTCCAGCTCCCCTATGCAAGTGCATAGAGTGCAAGCAAAAAGCTCTAGATACACCTTTTTCATAATAAAAAATAAGGTATCTACATTAGGTCCTATGATAATAGCTTGAGAGGTCCTTACTCATCCGGATTTTTTTTTATCCCTTGGGATGAAAAAAAGATCAAGTTCAACCCCTCCAAATTAAAGCCCAGCATACACACACACATACATCTCCACTCTTTCACACCTCCACTCTTTCACACAAACCATATATACCCATAGCTATACTAACTGTAGAGTTTAGTATCAAAATAGCCTTTGATATTATGTCTGTCCAAAAAAATCATCCAAGCCCCTCTTAAAAGCATTAACAGAATCAGCCACTGTGAAGAACCACCTACGCTGCTTCAAATCAAAGTCCTTTTCTTCTAGTCCAGGGATCTGCAGCCTTGGCTCTCCAGCTGTTAAGGAACTACAAGTCCCACAATGTATTTGCCTTTATGAATCATGTAAGACTCCTTCATTGCATTGTGGGACTTGTAGTTCCTTAACAGCTGGAGAGCCAAGGTTGCAGATCCCTGTTCTAGTCTGAAGGGGTGGCCTCTGGTGCGGTGATCCTCTTTATGGGTAAAAAGGTCCCCTGATATTTGTCTATAATGTCCTCTAATGTATTTGTAAAGTGTAATCATGTCCCCTCGCAAATGCCTCTTTACAGAGAAAACAACCCCAACCTGGACAGTCTCCTGTATTTTCCTAACAATCTGCTCTGGGCTGGCAAGGAAAATATTTTAATATTTTCTGGTTGGGGGTCACCTCAATATGAGGAACTGTATTAAAGGGTTGCAGCATTAGCAAGGTTGAGAACCACTGCTCTAACCAGTTTAGTTGCACGTCTCTGCACTCTCTCCAGCTCATTTACATTCCTCCTAAGGACTGGAGTCCAAAACTGCACTGCATACTCCAGATGAGGCCTTACTAGGGATCTATAAAGAGGTATAATTATGCTTTCATCCCTTGAGTTTATGCCCTTTTTATGCAGGACAGAACTTTATTTGCTTTAGTAGCTACAGAATGACACTGCCCAGAATTAGACAACTTGTTATCTATAAAAACCCCAAGATCCTTCTCACTTAAGGAAACTCCCAACACACTGCCATTTAGTGTATAACTTGCATTTATATTATTTTTGCCAAAGTGCATAACCTTGCATTTATCAACATTGAACCTCATTTTCCAGTTTGCTGCCCGGTTTCCCAACTTCGATAAATCACTCTGCAAAGTGGCTGCCTCCCATAGACACATTTTATCCAAATAATCCACAATACAAATTATTTTCTTTTTTTCTGTAATTAAGAAACCATTCCCTGTACTTGATCCAACGTTAAGATATAATTAATCCTTATTTCAAGCAAAACCAGCCTACTTGATTTTCTACTAGACTTAGGGGCAAAGTTACCCTTGAATTCGACCATCGAATTTTAATATCGAATTCAAAGGATTTTAAAGCTATTCGACCATCGAATAGAAAAAAATAATTTGATCTGAAAAAACCTTGAAAAATGCTATGGAAGCTCCCCATAGGGAAGTATAGCAATTCAGTAGGTTTAATCTGCGAACTAGACAGTCAAATAAACATTTAAAGGGCAAGTAACTCGCCTGTCGAATATTCAAATTGAATTTTATTCAAATTATTCGATTCGATTGAATTTTCTAAATTTGATGGTCGAAGTGGCCACAAAAATTATTCGAAAATTCGAATCTTTTTGAAAATCGATCGAATTTCGAATCATTCACAGGAATTTAATTAATCTGCCCCTTAAGGTATGAAGATCCAAATTAGGGAAATATCAGTTTTCTGGAAAACCCCAGGCCCCAAGCATTCTGTCTATATGTTAAATATAAAGCTCATTACTTGAAGAACTCCCTTAAAATAATAGATGATTTGCGCAACCTAAGCTACATTGCTTTTTACCTTCCTCTCTTTTAGTCGGATATATTTATACATTATCTACTTCATCACTCACTCCCACAGCAGCATCTCTGTGCATCCATGCCAGTCCCATTCTCATCCCACACACCCTTCTGTCACACTTGTCCAGCCATCGCATCTGCTTCCCTACATCTCCCATGTCATTTTCATCACCGCCATCGCTTGTCTCCCATGTTTGGTTTGTCAGCCTGTCTAGCCCACTGCATAACTTTCATTCCTCTCTCCTTCATCCCTTTTCATTAACCATTTCCCAAGTATTCCTAATAATTTGTAGGAAAAATACAGGGTTCAAAAACATAAAAATCATTAGACCTTTATTTTCTTGAAATAAAGAAAAATAAATGAAGAGCTGATAAACAAAGGAAGAAATAAAACATTAAAGACAGGAGGATAGCAACTAAAAAAAAAAGGGGGGGGGGGAGTGAAGGGGAATGGTGATAGGAACCAGTGCTTTAAAGACAAAGAGAACAGCATTGCATGTCTGGAGACAGGGACCAAATTAATAGGTATGGGAAATTGTATGCCAATGCTTTAAAGTCAAAGAAAAAAATGTCACATGTCTGAAGAAAGGGACTAAAGGAATGGGTATGGGAAAAATATAGTGTCACATATCTGAAGACAGGGACCAAATGAATGGGTATGGGAATGGGTATGCCAATGCTTTAAAGTCAAAGAAAAAAATGTCACATGTCTGAAGACAGGGACTAAAGGAATGGGTATGGGTATGCCAGTGCTTTAATGTCAAAGAAAAAAGTGTAATTTTTGAAGACAGGGACCAAAGGAATGGGTATGGGAAAAATATAGTGTCACATATCTGAAGACAGGGACCAAAGGAATGGCTATGGGAATGGGGTGGGTATGTCTGTTTAGCAGCCCTATACCCTACAGATAGCATAGGCTGCAGAAACATGCTGACAAAATCTAAAGACACCAGCCTTGGTATTATTAGCAACATTGTGTAATATGTGAATAAATGAAGTGTTACTAATGCTTTAAAGCTATTGCCCTTTCTCCCCCTTGGTCTTTCTTAAATACCTTTAAAAGGATTTATATATTAATTCTGGTATTAGTAGCAGTGAGTCATTTCTATTTTCAGTTCTGCAATCACCCCGCAGAAATCCTCATTCCAGATTTCATTCTCAGCATATCATTTCTTGGGAACAAGGCTCCTGTTGCCTTAATTTGTAAAAATGTTAATGTTACAGTGACCTTAAGCAATACAGGTCATAGTTTCTATGTAATGATCTCTTTAAAGGAAAACTATACCATTGAAACAATGTAGGTCTCTATAAAAATATATTGCATAAAACAGCTCATATGTAAAACCCTGCTTCATATAAATAAACCATCTTCATAATACTATACTTTTTTAGCAGTATGTGCCATTGGGTAATCATAAATAGAAAGCTGCCATTTTAAAAAATAAGGGCCACTCCCCGTGATTTTGCAATTCATGGTGCACACAAACAAAAAATACGTTAGGTCACATGAGCCAATTAAGGGATAGACTTGTGTCTTGCCACCTTATGAAAATTTTCTTACCGGCCGACAGGGGGCGGGGCCAAAAGGGGCGTGGTGTGACATCAAATGGGGCGTGGCGTGACGCAAGAAAGGTAAGTTTTTATTGGATTTAATGCAAGGCAAGGGCCATTTTTAAGGGGTATTACAAATTTACCGGCAGCTACATTGCCGGTAAATTTGTAATACCGGCCCCGGCCTTGGCTGGTGTTTTACCGGCTAGGCCGGTAAAATACCGGCCGGGTGGCAACCCTAGTTACAGTTAGAGTTGAAATATTTCTGGTCAGGTGATCTCTGAGGCAGCACACAGACCATCACGAAATGGTGGTTCAAGGCAAGAGATGTAAAAGGACAATATTTACTTAAATATATATTCCAGTTTGATACGATTCTTTGCTACAATTCTTTAATATAAGGGATATTATCAACATTCTCTTGTCTGTGTGAATGTTGTGGTCACATGATCCTTACACCCTAGTCTAGTGGTTAAAAATTTGGAGGTGAGCACAATTTTCCCTTTTTTGCTACCAAAGGCGCAAGGAAATACAACATGAAATGTTATGGTAATTGCAAATCTTAATGTGGCGGTCTACTTGATCACATGCCTATGTGGAGCCCAGTAGGTTGGCAAAAACTATAGTATAGAATTATGTGCAATGGAATTGCACATAGTGATAAAGATTTGTCTGGATCTAAAAATTCCAAGTGTCTCTTCAGAATATCGATAGATCCTTCTCTGCAGTGATGAATAGAGACAATTTTGTATGCACTAAATACAGTCAATTTAGCAACCTATCAATTATTTGATATGCAATATTTATAATGTGTGAATGTTTTTTTAATATATCCCAGACTGCTAATAACAATATTTATATCTGTTGGCTTCTATTTGTTAAGGATGGGATTTTTACAATCGCTTGGATACATTGTTGTCATGTGGGTTACGTTTGCTTTAAATGTGCAATTATAACTAAATACATCTAGAGTGGGCACTGTGGGAAGTGTTTCTTTTTATGAAACATATTTAAGGATGCTTACATGTCTTTAAGATAAAAATTTATAACCTCCTTTATTTAGAGACAAAAGGGGGGGGTGTGTAATTAAAGTCGCTAAGAGCGAAACATTGCACACCAACAAGAGTAAAAATCCACATCTCGCAATGCAATATTGTTCCTTAAACGGTTATTGCATTGTGAATCTTTATTGCGCAGTGCGAATTGTAATCCCGCACTGCTTGAAGGTGTTGTAATCTTTTGGAGCAAACATTGCGACTTTTTCAGTAAGAAGTTTTATTACATTGACAGCGCATTAGCGTAAACTAGAAAATTCACAAATGGCCTTCCGCTGGCAGAAGTGGTCGCTAAACAGTTTCTGGGTTCACAAAAGGTATATTGCATTTGCGCAAAGCAGAATTTGTTCGCACAAGGGCTTAACTTTTTGCATTGCGAATAGTTTTTTGCGTTACCGACTTATATTACATTCCCCTAAAACTGTGCAAAACTACAAACTGTGAAAACGCAACACTGACGCTTTCCCGCCTCTGTTCCTTTCAATTGTGTCAATCTCATTGTGCAGTATTTAAATGCTATTAGCATGTGGATTTTTATTTATGGCACAAGTCTATACACCTATTAATGCAGCTCTATGGGGCAGATTTACTAAAGGGCGAAGTGACCAACGCTGGTTATGAATCGCCAGCGTTACCGCTTTCAGTCACTTCGCAGATTTATTTATGGGCGCAGGCGTCACTTCGCTAGTTTTACTGAACGTAACCTTTATTTCAATCTTCAGTTACTTCACATTCAGAGTGTAAATTGCTTCAAAAAAACGCTTTTCATATTTTCAGGGTGATCGGCTGTAGAACTGATAACCGGTTTCCCCCATACATTTTCTACCATATGGCACTTTATTTAACTGTGGGCTTATGTGTAGGGCATTAAAACAACTCTATTAACTTGATAAAGGTTCCCTTGGCAAATATAGTTATCAGTGTAAAGCTCCCCATAGACAGAACGATCTTTCCCTGCTGAATGACCGATCTTAGGGAAACCCAATCTGTCAAATTATCATGCGGTTAGTGGAATACAAACGATCGTACATCTGAAGATTTATCGGTCCCCATGCAGTCTACCTATGTTTGCAGGGCCAAGCAGGCTGCGATCCTTCAGTTTTGCTGGCAATATGAAATTTCGCTGGAAATTCGCAAATTTTTCGGCGAAGCGAAACTGGGTAGATTCGCCCATCACTAGTAACGATTGTTCACCTGAGCAAAAATTCCCCCAGTGAAAGGGCACGAAACTTCATTAGTAATGAGCACTTTTGCTAGCAAATTGTCCTCTACATCTGTTAGTAAATTGGCGATGTCCCTGCGGATGGTCATTCTTGCAAATTTTTCGCTTTGTTTTCTACTTGTGTGTGTTCTTTTTACTTAAATTCTAGAACCTGGGATACTAATTTCATGAAATTTTATCATGATTTGAGAAATAGTATGTTGTTTTGATGTTGTTCAATAAAGCATTTTTTAATACAACAAAATCTGGATCACCATCCTTAAAGCTACTAAAATAATATTAAAAATTTTATAATTTTGCCACCAATAAATATTTATATAGCTCTAAAAAAAGTGGGGGAGAGAAATAAGCATTGGAAGGGAAGAGCAAAAGGAAAGTGGGGAGAGGAGTAAAAGTGAATTGGCTGAAATAAGTGTGTCAATATATCTTTACTTCCTGAAGTTCCAATAGTTTGCAGTTCTTGGCAGTATTGGAAGAGTAATAAGGTGGCCATCATACACTGGAGTTTACCCATCGTTCCATGTATGGCTGCCTTTAATCCACCACTGGTTTTTAGTCCTATAATACTGTTTTCCATATATTAATCATAATCACATCAACGTTCTGCAAGCCTGTATGTTGTGCTATGGACTTAAATATATGTTGTATTACCTTCTTGGTGTTCCCTGTATACATCTCAGTGCGTACATGATATCTTCATTGGCTTCTTAACATGTTTCATCACATACTAAGACATTGAAATCATCTCTTCCTTTTTACGCGAGTCATCATTTCCCTATGACAGGGGTCCCCAAATTTTTTACCTGTGAGCCACATTTAAATGTTAAATTAAGTTGGAGAGCAACACAAGCATCAAAACAAAAATTCCTGGAGATGCCAAATAAGGGCTGTGATTGTTGCACTGGAAACCTACAGAAGGCTCTTTTTGGAGGTACACCTGGTTTTTATACAACCAAAACTTGCCGCCAAGCCTGGAATTAAAAAATAAGCACCTGCTTAGAGGCAACTGGGAGCAAGAGCCAAAGGGTTAGGGTGAAACATGTTGCTCACAAGCCACTGGTTTGGGATCACTGCCCTATGATCTCACCTGCTAAGTTAAATGTTTAATTACTTTATGTTTTCTTATGTGTATATTTGTGGATTAAATTAAGGCTTCAACGCATGTTGTTTTTCTAGTCTGTTTTAGTGGTCAGTTTAGACTTCATTTAGACCCCTTAGAATTTCTAAGTTTCTAAGGGGTCATTTACTTATGCACTGAATGCAAGTGGGGAAAAAGTGCAGCCCTAAATGGCGGCCACACAGGCCATACTTCAAGGCTACTGCTGGATCTGGATGTGTGCAGCTTTAAGCACGTGTGCACCCAAGCTTTCTACACCAGGTCAGGTTTGGGACATGCCAAACCTGTGACTGGATCTTCACGCATGCAGACACACACCTTGCCTTCTCTTACCAGCAGGTGTGACCAACTGGACCCAGGAGCTCAAATAAAAAGAAATATTAAAAGAAACAGAAATAATAATTGAAAAGAAAAACTAGATGGGCCCTGATCACACTGGGACCCAAGGTTATTGCCTAGGGTAGCCTTTGCTGAGGTCTCCTGCAGTCAACTTTTTAAGTTTGTGCCATTCCCCCTCTGTTGCGACTGCATTTCAGCTATAAATACGCCATAAACACGGTGCCATGGAACTAAATGCATATGCGCCAAGCTTCCTTCTCCCACATTTAACACTCTTGTGCACTGCTATAAACAAATATAAACATTTATCCCGCACAAGCTTAAAGGGCAAGGAAAAGCAAAGAAATAAAATCCCATTTTTACTTTCTTTAATGAAAAAGAAATCTATCTCTGATATACTGTAATTAAAAAAAATGTACTGCTTTTATAAGAAACCTGACTGTATGCAGTGAAATTCTCCCTTCATTTACTGCTGTGGATAGGAATTTTCAGACAGTCCCTAACTTCTGGCAGGGAAACCATCATACTTATGAACAGCAGGGGGAGCCCCCACCTTACTTACCAGCCATGCAGAACTCCAGCAGCTTTGTTTTTTGATAATTTATGACAACCCCTAAGCAGCCCAGATCACACTGAGCATGTGTAGGTAGTCTTGCAAAGATGTATAACAAAGTTACAAGATGACAGCCCCCTGTGGCCAACTTTGAAAGCATAAATCATTTGTTTGATTAGGCTTGTGGTGCAGTAAGTTCATGTTTATGTTTAGTATACAAAATACAGCATTTCTAGCCTTATTCTATTTTACACTTTCCTTGCCCTTTAAATTCACAGCTCACAGGAGAATTCAGTAATAACAACTTGTTGATCATTGTGTATTTCTATCGACTCGCACATCACCATGGAAACCTTTGTAGACTGCTGCCATTGGCGCACTCTTACAGAAGGCAGGGCTTTGCAGGGTTAAGCAAGCCTTATACCATACCTCCGAACATTAGAAAGAGGGATAAAAAGATTTGTTGTGTGCAGTATGGCAAATGTTTTTGACCACGCCCATTCATGTGACTTCATCCACTAATTACCATGTTCTTTTTACAAAATTTGGCAGGTTATAAAAGTTTGAATACATTTACAGTCTCTGCCAAAAGCCAATTAGGCTTTAGAAACTTTGTATCTTTTCCTGGCTGTTCAGTGCAGGAAATTTAAAGAGAAAGTTGGGAGATTTCAGTAACAATCCAGGCCTGAGTTGTCAAAATCGAGACGGTACTGGGAACAACCGGAGGTATGTTATAGTTAATGAAGAGTGTGTATGCGCATTAACTTCTGCCATGAGTACAACTTTGCTTGAATGCTGTCCTTCACCTTGGCCTATCTCTTTCACTCCCTTTTATTTTGTCTGCCCTGACTTTAACCAGTCTGCCATATTCTCCAACATCAAGCATGGCCATCATGGATGTCTGCCTTAAAAGAATAGCTCAGTTTAAAAATAAAAACTGTGTAAATAGACAGGCTGTGCAAAATAGAAATGTTTTCTATTATAGTTAGTTAGCCAAAAACGTAATGTATAAAGGCTGGAGTGACTGGATGTCTAACATAATAGCCAGAACACTCTGAGTTAGTCAGCAACTTGACGGGGGACCACATGGGACATAACTGTTCAGTGAGTTTGCAATTGATCCTCAGCATTCAGCTCAGATTCAAAAGCAGTTATGACTCATGCGCCCCCCTCAAGTCACTGATTGGTTATTGCCTTGTAGGCAATCAGTGAAACCAAGAGAGTTGAAAAGCAGATAGTAGCTTTTGTGGCCCAAGTACTGAATTACAATGACTCCTAGGGGCAGATTTAGAGCTCACCACAGGAAAACTCTATGTATTCCTATAGGATTTATAGAATTGTATTTATCAATGGGTGAAAAATTCCCATAGGAGTGAATTGAAAATGAGTGAGTTTATCTATGATGAGCTCTAATTTCACTTAGTGAGTAATTTCACTTAGATAGTATCCAATCTTTTTTAGATAATCTTTGATAAGGGTTTCTAAAACTTGACATCAAAATATCATTTGTAGTTTTTAAAATGAACTGTATAAAAATTATTAGTTGTATTTTTCTCATGTCACAACTTGCTAAGCCACTGAAATTGAACTATGAGCACCAAGTAAATCAATTTTGTTTTGCGTGCATGGCCAGTAGGGCAGGAAGGGCCTCCTGCTGAACAAAGTATTAACTAAGGTATGGGACCAGTTATCCAGAATGCGCAGGACCTGGAGCTTTCCGGATAATGGATCTTTCTATAATTTGGATTTTCATAACAAATCTACTAGAAAATTATGTAAACACTTACAATAGTAAAAGCCAAGTCCCACTGAGACTGATTCAGTTACATTAAGTAGGAGAAATAACAGACTGCCAGAAAGTAGTTCCTTTCTAAAGTGCTGGCACAAGTCACATGACTGGGGGCAGCTGGGAAACTGACAATATGTCTAGCCCCATGTCAAATTTCAAAATGGAATATAAAAATATCTGTTTTCTCTTTTGAGAAATGGATTTCAGTTCAGAAGTTTGCTGGAGCACTATTAACTGATGCGTTTTGAAGTAAATATGTTGCATGACAGTCTACAGTTAATGTAGGCAGTAACAGGCCAAGGCAATGGAAGAATAGCACTTGCTCCTCCATATTCGAGCATGTGTGCAAGAGTTATTGTCCGGGACTCTGAACTAGGGGTAGGCAGGCTGAAAAGGTATGTACCTAGCTCCCCCCCCCCCCAGCATTGAGCCCTAGGCACATACCTGTTTCCGGCTTTGAATGTCCGTTGCAAATAGCAAACGTATACTACGTCAACAAAGCCTATTAATTTCAGAAAAGCAAATTTCATTTAAGATTAATTCAAAACAGAAGACAGATTTTCAGCTAAAATATGGAACAAAAATGTAGATAATGACACCAAACCATTATAGGGGACAGATACATCTTTGAACCATCAATTATGTAAGCGATCAAGAAGGCAGAAGTAGAAACTGTGGACGGTTAGCTTTACTTGCAAATAATTCTCAAAATTATCTTAAGTAATGTGTTGATTTTCTCCATTAAAAATATATTTGCGTTATTGGGTAAAGGTGCTCAGTCATGCCTTTTCCTCAATATGCTGTATATCTTTTTAGCAGATATACCCAAAGATCAACTGATATTTGTCCTAAGGTTCCTAAACTCAAGAACCCAATCAGTTGAGGCACTCGCCTCAGGCGGCAGCGCACCCCTGGTTACCAGGGGCAGCAAAAATGCCACCCCCGGTAACTAAGAGCCGAATTTCTGGTTTTCAACCCGGTAATTCGGCTCTTTTAGTGCAGAACACGCACCACTGTCCGGTGCTGAAAAAGTGAGCGCTGTGGGGAGGGGGGGGTTGCATATTGAAGGTAGCTTCAGGCGGAAAAAACAATTGGATCGCCCCTAAACCCAATGCAGAGATTAGCAAATTCTGTCCTCTCAGCGCCTAGATGTTGCATAGCTAGTAAATGTAAAGGGATATCCCCACTAATAGAACTAGAATTATTGAGCCAAATCTGCTACATAAGAAGAATGGACTTTCTAACGGATTTACGAAACGATACAGTAGACCAATTTTATAACATCTGGAACAACTGGGATGTAAATCAAGAAATAATTCCTAGCTGAAATGCTAACACTCTGGATTTTACTCCTAACTAAACTTATATGAATATATAAACCACTATCTAAAACAAACTCAAAACCAAGCCTATCTTTACAATTTTGAACCTCATTTGTGTGTATAGCCATATCGAGCTATATGTTCAATGTTTTTATGTTAATGTTAAAATCTTACACAGAAAGCCTCATAAGGACACAAACCAAAAACAGTAAAGAAAAGCATGCATAGCAGAAGTATATATTAACAGGAGACAACTAATGTGTTGATATCATAATGTGAAATATGTATCAACAAATTTTGATGTATGTCAATATTGAAAATGCTGTATACTTAAAAAATTATGCTTAAAGGGGTGGTTCACTTTCAAGTTAACTTTTAGTATATTGTAGAAGGGCCAATTCTAAGAAACTTTTCAATTGGTCTTCATGATTTATTTTTCATAGTTTTTTAGTGATTTGCAATTTTCTTCTGTTTCTTTGCAGCTTTCAAATGGGGGTCACTGACACCATCTAAAAACAAACGCTCTGTAAGGCTACAAATGTATTGTTATTGCCACTTTTTATTACTTATCATTCTATTCAGTCCATCTCCTATTCATATTCCAGTCTCTTATTCAAATCAATGCAGGGTTGCTACGGTAATTTGTACCCTAGAAACCAAATTGCTGACACTGCAAATTAGAGAGCCGCTGAATAAAAAGCTAAATAACTATAAAACCACAAACAATAAAAAAATGAAAACCAATCACAAATTGTCACAAAATATCACTCTCTACATTATACTAAAAGTTAACTCAAAGGTGAACAACCCCTTTAATAAAAATAATATAAAAAGAAAAAATTAGCATCCAAGCAAGTCAAATGGGGGCAGCATCACTCGTGCATTGAGTGCAATAGAGCTCTCTGAACTAGCGGAGTTGAATTTCCAGGTGAAAACCCGGAAATTCGGCTCTTAAAGTTACAAGAGGTGGCTTTTTGCCGCCCTTTGTAACTGGTTGCTCGTTGCCGTCTGAAGCAAGGTTCTCAGCTTGCCTTATGGAAGGAGCAGGAGTGCCTAGGGAGTGATTTATTAATATTCTTTTTATGACTATTCAAACTTTTTAACGTTATATATCATGCACGTGAAGAATGAGTTTAAAACAACCAATTGTCTATATTTATTAAGCGTAAAAACCACAAAAAACTGTAATGTGAAACTACACCATCTTAAAGCTTTGGGGACTATTTAGAAGAGATTTAGGAAGGGATCTTTGTCCTCTCTGTGGCAAATAAGAGATAATTATTTTTTTTAGACAGGCTTAGTGTCTAAATCTTTAAATTTAAAGTAAATTTAAAGTAAAATGGCAATAGGACATAAAGTGATAATAATCATAGTAAATGCTTAATTCTAATTACTCATTGACCTTCTCCTCTGCCCCTCTCTCATTGCCTTACTCATAGAAATGGTATACAAAAAATATCTTTGTTAGTCCAGAGCTCATGGAGCAAAGCATATATTTCATGCCTCCTGACACCTCACCTAGTTGCCTCCTGTTTTTCTTTCAAAAAAAAATGTTGTATATACAAATCCTTAAAATCTTTTCAAGAGAAATATGTGTAATAACAGACTGTTCATTTTTCAGGTTTTAATTCCCTTTTCTAAAGTTCTGCCGTCTGTAACAACTGTGATATCCTGTGTGGTTTTCTGGCATTAATGGCATCCAGCAAGTCTACCTTCTTTCGTTGTTATTATTTTTAAATGATAAAAATTCTAGGTATGTCCTTATGCCTTTATACAACCCACAAGGATTAAGTTAACACAAGGCATGTAGTGTCCTGCCCATAAAACTAACCACACACAGAGAGAGCAATCTAACTAATTTGAGAGGCCAGTGCCGATGTAACCATTAATAAAAAAGAAACCCCAGATATAATTGTGCAAGCTCCGATCTTTGATGTTAATTCATAGTTAAATATTTCTCTTTGATTTCTTCTAGGGTGGATCATGGGTGGTGTTTGGGCCAGGGCCCTAAGGGAGATTACTATGAATTGGCACCATTTTGAAAATATGATGCAAGTGGTTAAGTAATATGCTATCAGGGGTAGTGATGGGCGAATTTAGTCGCCTAGGTTGAATTCGCGGCGAATTCCCACGATTCGCCGCTGGCGAATAAATTCGCGAATCACCAGCGAAATTTCACCGAAAAACGAGTCGTGCGTCAGCCGCGCGTCGTTTTTCGCCGATTCGCGAATTTCTCTAGAAATTCGCAAATCTCTAGGCGAAGCGAATCTCGGGAGATTCGCCCATCACTAATCAGGGGTAAGGAAGCCCAGTACTTGGTACCTTACAACTCCTAGCTCCATGGTCTGCATGTCTAATGAACAACAGGGAATGATCCAGAGGACACTCACATGTAGCTGAACTGAAACACAAGCAGCATTGAGATCAGAGATCAGAGAAACCTTAATTTTTTATAGTTCTAGCCAATTGAGACAGGAAGTGCTTTCCTAACAGTAAAATGGCAATAGGACATAAAGTGATGATAAAAAAGGGTATATGAGCAGCAAGGTGGGTCTCTCAGTCCAGAGGACCTAAGTTTTCCAACCTTGGCAGTACTGCATGTGTATATGAGAGGGACATTAGACTGTACACCCAACTTGGGCAGCGACAGATGTATAAATATCAATAGTAGTGACGGGTGAATTTATTCGACAGGCATGGATTTGTGGCAAATTTCTGTATTTCGTCACTTGCAAATTTTTTCACTAAACTCACACAAAAATGTGCCGCCTAAAAAAATTCACTGCAACAAAAACGTTGCATGTGTAAAAATTGTCGCACATCAAAACAATTTTGATGCTCATCGACCTTAATGCATTTGGACAAGAGTCACGCAGGTAAAAATTGTAGCGTGCATAAAAATTGTTGCACATCTTTTGATGCCTATTGACTTTAATGCATTTGGACATAAAAGTTGCACCCGTAAAAATTGTCGCACGTCATAACTATTTTGACGCCCATTGACCAATACATTTTCCGAATTTTTCAGCAGGGCAGATTCGCCCACCTCTAATCAATACTATATAAAGAATGTTCTGTAAAATGTAGGGTCAGATCAATTGGCTTATGCTATCTATAATTTTGCCATAGAAGTACTTACAGATGCTTACATATTTACATAGTTAAATTGAGTTGAAAAAAAGACAATGTTCATTAAGTTCAACCCCTCCAAATCAAAACCCAGCATACATACACACAACCCACGATACTTTCCCATAAATTATATATGGCCATATCTATACTAACTATAGAGTTTAGTATTACAATAGCCTTTGATATTAGGTCTGTCCAAGAAATCATCCAAGCCTATCTTAAAACAGAATCACCCATCACATCATCACCTGGCAGTGCATTCCACAACCTCACTGTCCTGACTGTGAAGAACCACCTATGCTGCTTCAAATGAAAGTCCTTTTCTTCTAGTCTGAAGGGGTTGTCTCCAGGGCTGGATTTACCTAAGGGGCGCCCCTATGCCCACTGTCGTTTGTCGCCCCTGCCCCCTCCCTTTTATTTGCTCAAATTTTCATCAGGACGGAGCAATGGGAATTGGCACACAGGAAATTAAAATTTCTGAACCAATGTGGGTGTAGTTGGGCAGCATGCCACCCCCTAAAATCCTGCCGCCCTAGGCCCAGGCCTAGGTGGCCTCTCCACAAATCCGGGCCTGGTTGTCTCTCGTACGGTGATCCTCTTAATGGGTGAAAAGGTCCCCTGATATTTGTCTATAATGTCCTCTAATGTATTTGTAAAGTGTAATCATGTCCCATCGCAAGCGCCTTTTTTCCAGGGAA
Source organism: Xenopus borealis (assembly GCA_024363595.1). NCBI lineage: Eukaryota > Metazoa > Chordata > Amphibia > Anura > Pipidae > Xenopus > Xenopus borealis. The sequence continues at coordinate 17,511,886 of CM044446.1, read as the reverse complement.
AACAATCCCAACCTGGGCAGTCTACCCTCATAATTTAAGTCTTTCATCCCTCTAACCAGCTTAGTTGCCCATCTCTGCGCTCTCTCCATTACCCATCTGATTCCCCATGTTTTTTTCTGATGGTGCTGCCATATTTGAGCTTCAGCAGTCTGCTAGCATTCGAAACTCTGACATGTTGAAAAGGGACAGTCAGGTTGGCAAAACAGTCAGGTTTATGAACTTCAAGTAACAATTACCTACAAAAGCAGATCTATCAGTGAAAAACAATCAACATGAGCTATATGTAACGTTTGATGTACATTTACATTTTTAATAAAACTTTTTTCGTGTCAGTATCACTTTAACAGCTATCTACTGCAGCATTGTTTTAATGGCATGCTTAGCCTGAACCAGCAGTGTAGAAAATAGCAAATACTACACTCCTATCAAGAGAGATACCATTTAAACAGATTAGAATGTTTCATTAACATATATTGGAAACTTATGTAAGATGTTAAATTTCAATTTACATTCCCTTTAACATTCATGTTTTGCCAGACAGAACCAATTGCTCTGCTGAGAGTTCCATTCAGTTGTCCATAAATAGCTAATTTCTAACTTTCTTCCACTTTTGCAACTGAACTACTATGAGGCTTATTCAGGTTCAGTTCTGCAGGTTTCTTCTAGACAGTTTAGAGTACCCAGCAACGTTGATCAAGAGGTGCTTTCCCCATAGGCTAAGGCAGCCACACTTCTGGCCAACCAGCCCATGCTGCCTCCACCTACCCTGATTGGCACCCCACCACCTCCACTTGCCAGATTTTGTCCTGTTTGCACTCCTCTCCATTGAGTCTGACTATACGGTTAGCAAGGCAAAACTGGCCATTTAAAAAAGAAGCATAGGCATGTGTGTCGCCTTCTACTTGTGTCCTAGGGACATCATTTTTCTGCATGCCCCTTTTTCTGGACCTGGTACTCAGGTTAATCCCATGTCAATGGTATAAAGGACTGTGGGCACTTGCATGGTATCATCTACACAGGGGACCAACAGCCACCTTATAATGAATTTCAATCTCAGAGATGAATTCTGAACGCTCTAAAGTTTGGAGTTGAGATAAATAAGCAAATGGTTTAGGGGTGACTGATACTGAGTAAGTAAAGATACAGTATAAGGGGAGATGAGGTGCAGGGCTTAATGCAGATACTTAACCCCACGCCTTGCCATATCCACAAAGGCTACCTCTTCCAGTTCTTAAAAATGTGAAAAAACCTTGAACTCAGCACAACTACATGCTTCTTTTTTTTTTAATAAGTCTGCCAACTTTCAAAGACACTCGAATTTTGCTAGAACAACTCCCATTGACTTTTTACATGAGCTTGCCAGCTTTTAGATGCTGAATGTTTACATTTGGGTGTTTTGCCATGGATATATCTCGAACATGCACTTTCGGAAACTCAAACAAGAATTTATGAGTTTCAGTACAAAAATATTTGAATCATGGTAAAAACTTGAACTGGTACAGATGCAGTCACTTTGGATTGTGTGTTAAATGCGTCGTGACTTAACTCATCTATCTCATTTATCCCACTTAGCACAGAATATTGTGTCACAGCATCCCATCCAATTAAAGAGTTCACCATTGAAAACAATGGTGCTTTGGTATGCTAATGAAAAGGTTAAATGCATTAAATGAGTTAAGATAACTTTGGATAACACAGTTTCTTCAATTAACCCTGATTTACGACGCATTTAACTTACAAATCCAAGTGACTGTATCTGTATGTTAATAAATTAGCCTCCTGCCATACAAGTTGACTCAAAAATGAAATACCAACATAAAAAGCCTGCTTCCACCCCCAGTCCCCATCTTTATTCCTCCTGTCACTCCCCCAGGACTGAGATGTGCCTTGTGGGAGTCTCTGTGGAAGCCTTTGTGCTTTGGCCATGTGTGCTGTCGATGCGGTCAGTCACAATACCTTTTACTCAGAGCATGTGCAACAAAATACAGACATTCTGCTTCCAAGATGGTGCTAGATGCATCTTAATATGCCCAACCTTCACAAACACAGTGTGCATAGTCTTGATGATGCACTCTGGAAGCCTGGTGTTTTTTACATTCTGGGATCCTTCTCCCCCTTCTGCTGCGGTTTTAATTTTGCCACACCCATTTTGTGGTCACCCCCCAATTACCATGTTAATTTTACAAATTTTAAAGGGGCAGGGAGAGCTGTATGGCAGTCCCTACTAAGGGGATATAGAAAGTTGTAGTGCTACTGGCTTCGCTACACAGGTTACTGAACTACAATTCCTAGCACCAACACCCGGAGAGCTACAACCTTGCCCCAGGGCTAGTGGGGAGAGAGATGAACTTGCTCCTGCAACCCCTTAAGTGACCCCTGTGAAAAGGTCATTCGACCCCCAAAGGGGTCCCGACCCCCAGGTTGAGAACCACTGCTCTATGTAGATTAACTAGATGAAGGAGGCATTTAAACATTCAGACAACCATGAATTCTCAAGTGACTGACAATGTATTGATAAATTTGGGACCCAAGCTTTTAGGTCCTCTACAGGAGGAGAATTGGTCCTCCTGCATTATATTTTTATTACTGTGGTGTTTATACAAATGGCCTGCAGGTGGCACTGTGCATACACAGGACTTTCTGTACAGCTTGAAAGTGAAAGTAAGACTTACTGCTGTTATGTAATGGCTGGATGACCTGCCAATAAAGCACTGTTATACTCTCCTCATTCTCGGCTATCAAATTACTTTAAAACACTTTAATTTTTTGATGTTAGTGGTCCTTTAAACTGTTAAAGCATTGCAAATTTTAATTGCACACTTTTGTTTCGTAAAGGTGTTGTAATCTTTAGGAGCAAATAGAAGATATTTTTCAGTAAGGACTTTTATTATTCACGGTGCACTGGTGCAAACTAATGACCACTTTCGACAGTGGAAGAAGGTTTGTGAATTGTATAAACAGTTTCCGGGTTCGCAAAAGCTAGATACAATATGCTCAAAGAAAATTGTTCACAGAAAGGCATAACTTTTGCATTGCAAGTTTTTTTCCCGTTATCGACTTTTATAACATTCCCCCAAAAAATGTTTAAGCTGGTCTCCAAAAAGACTGTCTTTGTGCACATGTAATCAAATCTACCATTAATGCTGGATGGGAAATGCCAAATAAGAAGATTACCGCCAGAAAATAAAAAAAGAACTGTATAAATTCTTGGACAACTATCACCAGTAGGGTTGCCACCTTTCCCTGTGGCTCCAGCCGGACAGGGGGTGGTCCTGTGATGTCATGGGGGCGGTCCCAGGATGTCAGTGGGCGGTCCCGTGACGTCAGTGGGCGGTCCCGTGACGTCACGGGGGCGGAGCTATGACGCAGCGAGCGCCGATTGGCCGATCGCGGCGTCAATCAAGCTAATCCCGCCCGGTTTTCCTTATTTGGAAAACCGGGCAGGAAGCATTGAACCGGGCAGCCCTTCAAAATACCGGGCTGTCCGGTTCAAAACCGGACAGGTGGCAACCCTAATCACCAGTGTAGTCAGATGAACTACCCTCCCAGCTGATTAAGGCATTTCCTTGAAAGACACAATGGAGAGGTGACAGGATGCATCTAAAAAAAAAATTGTTCAGACAAATGGGCCCTGGATGTTATTCCAAAGGGATAGAAGTTTGTCTTTAAAGTAAGAACTCCAAACATGTTCCTCTCCTCAGACAAACAGATCCCTAGAAGGCACAAACATTCTGACCTGTAAGACCTTCTGAAAAAAAGAGTAATCTCAAGAGTTCCAATTTTATTTTATTCAGGAACATATTCTCACTTGTTTCTCAGAAATAAACCAAATGGAGACTTCAGAATAATTCTAAATTGAAAGAGAGCGAACAAACTGTGAGAGTCCGTTTGTTCAAGATGGAAACATTGAACTCCATTGCACAGCTTTTGGATCCGGCGACTGGTTATAAAAATAAAACACACCTACACATTCCCATCAGAAAGTGTCACAGGAAATTTCTCAGGTTCAAAATCTTGAACAAGTACTATCAGTACAGTGCACTTCCATTAGGCTTAGCCACAGCTCCAAGGGTGTTTACCAAAATTTGTGGCTCTGGTAATAGTGAACTTGAGGGGATCCAACTGTTCACATATCTAGATGACATCCTCATCAAGGCTCCTTCAAGAAACATTCTCTGTCACCTGGAAAAGGTGGTGACATACCTTCAAATAGTGTCACAATCCCTGCCCAACAGTTGAAATTCCTGGGACTCATGTCTGATACCGTTGTATTCAATCTGTCTTCTAACCTGGAGAATTCAGTCAGTGAGTGCTTTCTTAGTCAGATCAGTGTCAACAGCAGCAAAGTGCCAACAAGTCCTGGGAAAATTGATCTCTACCCAAGATTGCTTCAAGTGGGCACAATTTCACAAGATAATATTTCAAAATGATTTCTTAGAACAGGATGGGCAAAATGGTATTATAATTATCTTCTTCCTTACGAGACGATTCTGTTAGCCCCAACAACAGTACGGTTGCTGAGGTGGTGGATTAAACAGACCTTGTGCCAGAATGTATAGTAATGACTTAGGATGCTAAAAAGTGGGGCTGGGGAGCACATACCATGGAGATCAAGATGCAAGGAGATGGACGTTAACGGAGATTGTCAAATCATCCAATTGGAAAGAATTGAAGGCCATATTCCTGGGACTTTTAGCATTCCAACACCTTCTCCACAATAAACCAGTTTTGGGAAATATCACAAAGGTCAGGTATTTTAACAAGCAAAGAGGTAAAAACAATTGAGGAGCTTGTTTGACTTGACCATCCTTTTTTTTATGGGCAGAGAGGCACGTCATAGACTTGAAGGAGTACATCCTACGGATATGGAATACTGTGCCACACAGGTTGAGCAGATCCACTCCACTGGCTGGAGAATGGGAACATCATTGTCAGCATTAAAGGTGATCAGTGCAAAGTGCGGCTCATTTCCATTGGATCTGATGGGATCAATCATAGACCGCAGATCAGAATGTGAAGATTTTAGATGCTTTTTCTATCAAATGGAACTTTCACAGGGCATATGTGTTTCCCCCCTATTCCTTTGATCCCAAGGGTCCTGAGAAATATCAAGAAGGACCATGCAGAAGTGGTGCTGGTAGCCCCTTGGTGGCTAAGGAGACCATGGTTATCCACAGACCTCCCATTCAGGCTCCCAAACTGGGGAGATCTACTGATTCAAGGTGAGATAATCCATCCACGTTCAAACAAGTCGGCACTAACTGCCTGGCTTTTGAGAGGTTAAACCTTACTTCATCTGGAAAAAAAAAATTTTGAAAAGAGCTAACAAATTCATCCCAAAAGAGGTATCAGACTTCCATATCGAGCAGGACATTGTCTTACCACATCCTTTCCAAATCTAAAGACAGGTCTAGAACTTAAACGTCACATGTTCGATGTGGTCAGATGTCTGTGTACTTTACCAGGAAAATGTAGAGTCATTCAGAAGATATGACTGCCTCTTGCCGATTTCAGAATGAAAAAAGCTGGAGGTAAGCAGGCAATGTCTATAGCCAAGACCCTCTCATATTAGAGCACATTCCACTAGAGGCAAAAGAGGAAAATCTGCAAAGCATCCACAAATTCATCAACATTATTAATTCTGTGTGTTTGTGAGAAAATCTGCAGCTTTTGGAACTGCAGTGTTGCAATTTGTGTTGGGCTCTGATTAAAATTCCCTTTCTTGCAACTATGTGTGTATGTGCTTTTGTACATCCGTTGTGCCCACTGCCATGTAAAAGGATCAGGAAAAGTGAAAATCACATGGACAGAGATTTTCTTTACCGGAACATAGCAATAGGCATGGCTTTTCAACCTTGTTGGGGGAGACTCCAGGAGTCCAGAGATGAAAGATGGGGATGGTAATGGTTTTTTGTTGCTATTTCCTGTCCCGTTTGCAGGGCAGGAGCCATTATCTCATTGCTGCTCACTGTCATGCTCCAGTCCAAGAAAAGAGACTATTGGTATGTATGATAGGACTTTTTTGTCCTAATTAAAAAAGCTTCTTCCAAACTTTAAGGACATGTCTCATTGTTACTGCATGTGACCAGGCTTCCATAACAATGCTTAGATGTTTTTCTCTGAAATTCAGCATTCAGAAAGCTATTGCAGCAGCTGTGGTCAGACAAATGCGCTACTGCTGCCAACAATTCACACTTAGGGACAGATTCAATTGAATATGCATGCAACATTTTCTGATGTGACATCTGGAGTTCATTTTATATATTTTAAAAAAAGTTTTCCTCCTGTTTTCCACCCATTAGAAATAAACTTTGCATCATGAGGATATCCAGCTGCATATGAAAGAGGCTTGTGCTTGTTTGCTAGTTCAGCCTAACAATCAGCCGCATTTGACGGCTTAATGAATTTCCTTTTTGACAGGGTACTTTGCTACCTTACTATTTACATTGTGGTCATACAGTATATGTCACGGTCGGCACCCAAACCAAAACAGATGCCAAGCACCCTGGTCTCAGCTCGTGCTTCACCAGTAGTGTGACCGCCTTTGGCCTTGGGAGGATCCCTCAGCAGATGCCACCTGGACTTAACGAGAGGTGCAAGGCGAAAGTTCCGGCTGGCAAGGGGCACGACTGTAAAGCAAAGTCTTTGGGCAGAAGGTCACTGGACTGGACGGAGGCAGATAACGGAGACAGATCAGGCCAGGTCAGGACAGGTGGAACTCAGACGGAGTCAGACAGGCCAAGGTCGAAACCAGGAATCTTAGTAGAGGGATCAGGCAGAATCGGGAGTCAGACAGGCAAGGGTCAAACCAGAAGATCAGATCAGAATAGTCAGGCAGGCAGGATCGGAGTAAAGAGTGTAGAATAGTCAGGTCACAAGCCGAGGTCAGGATCACAGAAGTCAGGAGTAGTCAGTAGCAGGCAGGGGTCACAACAGGAATAAAGAGGTCTCAGAGACAAAATAGCTAGGCAACAGGCACCAGGAACAAAACCTATAACGGGCAGTGAATTGCAGCAAAAGTCCCTTTGAATTTCGCGCCAATGCGCGCTGACATCACGTCAGCACGCCTGTGCCTTTAAGGGAACCCGGAAGTGCGCAGCACGCGCCTAAGAAGAAGCCGGGGCCAGGGGGAAAAGGATGAATAGTGTGCCAGCCATAATACAGCAGGCAGTGCTGTTTTAATAAACAGGCAAAAGGGGCATTTGCCAGCAGGACAGTGGGTCTACCATAGGGTCTGACGAAGGGGCACAACCCCGAAACGTTACATCAGGTGACGAATAAACACACAGGGGAGATTCCCCTCTTCACTGGCTTTAGAGTCTGGTTACCTTATTTCTACGATCTACCATAGGGTTGCCACCTATTTGTTTTTTCTAAGGCCTCTTTGAGTCTCAAGTTTCTGTTTGGCTTTCAGTCTTGTAAAAATTGAACAATAATCTGGCCAAGAAACGAATTATCAAATGAGATTAATTTCTTATTACAGAAAAAAACTAAATAAAAAATTCATTATTTTTCTAAATTAGCATTGCTGTATTCCAGAGCTCTCTAGATAACTGTATAATAGAGCACATACCTGTATTTAATGGATTGGGCCTACTCATCAGGCAGAATAAAGATGAGATATTATTCCACCCAAGTGGTTTTGAACTGGACATCAAAGCTTTCTGTTTGGTTTAAATCATTGAGAAATATGGATGGAAATCCAGCCAGTTGCATCTAAATGTTGAGATAATCTCACACTGGTATCATAACTCCACCTATTTCATTGTGCCTCTTCTGATGTCATCACATGCTATCTGCCCTGCCCCCTTTGGGTTTAGCCAATGTCAAAGTTGGCAATCCTAGCCCACCATTAGAGTATTTATCTTGTTTAAGTCTTTTCTGAAGCAACCCCCCCCCCAGAAATTACAGACCCCTTAATTTTAATCAAATAGTAGAGCTCTACAAGATAGGTAGACTCAGAAAACCCTTGAGCCTAACAGGAAAACTTGAACTCGAGAGCTGCCACTGACCAGCTGACCACAGATACCATTGTGTCCCCCAACACCACATGCCACACACCCATTACATCCACCCCTTCCACCTGCACTCTCAAACTTTCCTTCTTTATATTCTCTTACACTCCAGCACCAACTTCTGGGATGGGATTTCTCCTTGTGCCCCAGTGGACCAGTCTAACTATCTGCCATAATGCACTGTTCTACAGTATCCAAGAGCAGTTCTGCTATAACTGGTCTACTAAATTAAGAATGATAAAATAACATCTGATAATCTGCTATTGATTAGTAGACCAGGGCCAATGATAATATGCAATACCATAAGTAGAAATGGGCGAATGTGACCCGTTTTGCTGAAAAAATTGGCAAAAGCATCGAAGTCTAACTAAGGCCACAAAAAAATTTGACGCCCAACAATTTACTTATTTTTTGATGTGCAATGCAATTTTTTCACCTCATCACTACACATAAAGGATCCCTTGTGGAGCTATTGGCCCACACCCTGAAAATTAAATTGAAATAATCCTTTCAAAGTAACTATTTACCGCTTTGACTAAATTTCCAACATCTACAGCAACTTCCACTCTGCTCCACTTTGGGAACGATTTCAACAGTGATCGAAACTGTCCATTTTGGCCAAGTGTTTTGGAAATGTACTTCTAGGCCTTTCATGAAGGAACTAAAAAAATCTGCTAGGGCATGGACTGAGAGAGTATAAACAGAGGCCTCATGCACAAGGCAGAGAAGCAATAGGAACGAGATACAGGATAAATGGGAAAGATAAGTACAGGTTCAGAAGAAGCAATCACAGTGTACACACAGTTACAATATGCAGCTTTTAGTTTTGGTTGGGTAGAATAAATAAATGGGTCTATTTTGAGTTACAATACCTACTAACATTAACCTTATGTTACTTCAGAGCTTTTTACTGCACGAAAATGGAGTGTTCAACCCAATCCCAAAGAAAAAACACTTGTCAGTGCAGGGTGCTAATCCGAAAAACCCCTCCCTCGCTTGGGGGTCAATAGAATAATTGCCAAAAAATTTAGATGCACACCTTTCAATTGCAATGAGTGTCCAAACGGTGATTTATTGAAGCCCAAATCGTGATGTATATTTGGGCTAAAATAAATCACCGTTTGGACACTCATTGCAATTGAAAGGTGTACATCTGAATTTTTTTGCAACTTCAGAGCTTGGTGTGAAGAATAATGCTTTAGACATTGCACCTTCCATGTTTCACAACTTTTATTCATATAAAACTTTTAAATCTCTGATCACATATTCAGGCACAGCCCTGTCCTCCTGGGCTTGTAGTTATACTTCATTTAGTATAGCATACTATAAATGGCTGCATGCTCACCCCATTAAATCACAATAACAAAAAGTTCTCATATAAAGGCAAATGCAAATCAGTGGCCTTTCCTTTATTATGGCAGAACAGCACTATAAAAAGTTGACTTTTTCTAAGTATTAAGCGTGTCTTTCCTCCATAAATGTCATTATTAGTCGGTTGGTGAATTGGCCATGTTTGAAAATGTATTCTGCCAGTGTATGGCCCCTCATATGGTAGCTGTAGGTTTGGCTTGTGTACTAGTTGATCAGATACCTATATGTATTAGCCCATATATGGTTGCCCTTAAAAGTTAGCTGTTTGTAAAACATTTGATTGGTTGCTGTGTGTTACTAGACCATTTTGCATTCTCCCATAACATGTACAGTCTGTTATGGGATAATGCAATAGATGGTTTCTATTAGTTTGTTCTCAGCAGATATTCTTATATGTCCAATACTGTATATCTGACTTGCCTGCTCAGGATTTGCTAGGAATATTCTAGACTTCATTGCTTTTACCTGTTTTGTCTCTTTCTACGCATAATTGGAAGGTGCAGCAATAAAATGTAAACCTCCTAATAAAATGAACTGACTGCTGTAGGATGCACAATGAAATGAAATATATCAACTGTATTTTCGTATGCTTGTAATTGTCTTCTTGTCAGTTTTAAAGGAACAGTACAGTGTAAAAATAAAAACTGGACAAATATAGGCTGTGTAAAATTAAAAATGTTTATAACATAGATAGTTAGCCAAAAATGTCATTTTAAAGGCTGGAGTGACTGGATGTCTAACATAATAGCCAGTGCACTATTTCCTGCTTTTCAGCTCTTTTTTTTAGTCAATGACTTTAAGGGGGGGCCACATGGGTCATAACTGTTCAGTGAGTTTGCAACTGATCCTTAGCATTCAACTCAGATTCAAAAGTAACAGTTATTTAATTCTTAATAGCCTTTTACACACTTACCCCATTAAAAGATAAGTAAACCTTAAAAATAAGTGAATGTAAAATTGATTATGGAGGCTATTTTAAGCAAGTTTGCAATGTACATTCATTATTTATTTTGTTTTTAATCCAAGATATTAAAGGATACATTTACTGTTAAAGGGAAACTGTCATGGGAAAACATGTTTTTTTAAACAAATCAGTTAATAGTGCTGCTCCAGTAGACTTCTGCACTGACATCCATTTCTCAAAAGAGCAAACAGATTTTTTTTATATCTAGTTTTGACATTTTGTCAATTTCCCAACTGCCCCGGTCATGTGACTTGTGCCAGCACTTTAGGAGGCAACTACTTTCTGGCAGGCTGTTGTTTTTCCTTCTCAATGTAACTGAATAATATGCAGTGGGACATGGGTTTTATTATTGAGTGCTGTTTTTAGATCTACCAGGCAGCTGTTAGCTGGTTACCTTCCCATTGTTCTTTTGTTAGGCTGCTGGGTGGGGGAAAGGGAGGGGGCGATATCTCTCCAACTGGCAGTACAGCAGTAAAGAGTGATTGAAGTTTATCAGAGCACAAGTCACATGACTAGGGGCAGCTGGGAAATTGACAAAATGTCTAGCCCCATGTCAGATTTCAAAATTAAATAACAAAACCTGTTTGCTCTTTTGAGAAATGGATTTCAATGCAGAATTCTTCTGGAACAGCATTATTAAAATTATTTTTTCCCATGACAGGATCCCTTTAATATGAATGAATTTTGTTACAACAGCGCCACCTGCTGGTCAGTTTCCCAACAGTCTGACCACCAAGTAGTCAAGGAAGTTGTCAGGAGAAAGAAACCGTTATCAAACCTCCTAAGTAGAAGAACATCAGAGCAGCCTCTTTCTTTCTCCTGATAACTTCCTTGACTACTTAGTGGTCAGACTGGTGGGAAACTGACCAGCAGGTGGAGCTGTTGTAACAAAATTCATTCATATTAACAGTACATGTATCTTGGAATAAAAAACAAAATATGCAATGAATGTACATTACAAAAGTGCTTATAATTTTTAAGGTTTTCTTATCCTTTAATGGGCTTTATAAACCCGTTTGCCTTCACATTTCAATGTACTCATAAGGTTTCTACCAGAGTGTAAATATCAAAGAGCCTCTTATCCCAGATGGAAAACCGATTGGTGATGGAAACATGTTGCTTGTGAGGAAAAGATTGTTGCTTGTTTTGCCCTCTTTGTACCTTAAACCCTGCCACTAAGCACTTTAAAAATCTGAAAACACCTATGAAATGTAAAATATCCTAGGTGAAGTTCACCTGGTGACAGTCAGAACCACATGAACATCCAGGAAATTCTCATAAACAGACATTTGACATCATTAGCTTCATTTTTGGCTACCATTCATATATAGCTTTTATTTGTGGAAATGTTTGGAAATGTTTTATAATGTTCTATAACTATATAGAGTATGTGAACGGTGGTAACCTTGGATTAAGATTCACCCTCAGTGGCACAACTACTGGGGGAGCTGGGAGTGCGAGTGTACCAGGGCTCGCACCCCCACAGGGCCCCCCCAAGCAGATTTCGCGGCTGCAGCCACAAGAAAAAAAATGGAACGGAGGGGGTGGGGGGCCCGGCTGCGCGGCCCGCACTCGGGCCCGCTCCCACCTAGTTACGTTACTGTTCACCTATGTACAGTATACATTATACATTTCTTATGTTCAAGATGTTGGTATGTTTGAATTTATATTCATTTGCTGCCTATTTCCAATCTTTAACAAAAAATCCAACCTAAACCAAAATAAGGGCAAATTACAAAGTTTCACAGTTGGAAAAAATCCACACCATTTCATTTCAAGCACTAGTGTAATTAAGAAGAAGCATGACAGAATATTTGCAACTGTGGTTTTTACCGAAAAAAAAACCTCAAGTTAAAACACAAGTTAAAAATCATTGTTTCTGATTTCTTTTTCTCAAGGTTTTTGAAATATTCTTGTTCAGCACTTTTTTTTACCTTCCCATTCTTATATTCGGATCTTTTAATAAATTCAATGACTTGGTTTTAGCATTTGTGCATTTATTCATGGTTTCAACAACCTCTAAAACCACTAAAATCCAACCTTTACTAAAAAAATCCTCCACAAGTTGAACAGTTTATAGTCATTTTCAGTTATATTGGGGATCAATAAATATTGAAAAAATACGATACATGTCTCAGATGTCATTTGTACAGGTATGCGATCCGTTATCTGGAAACCCATTATCCAGAAAGCTCAGAAGTATGGAAAGGCCATCTTGCATAGACTCCATTATATCCAAATAATCAGAATTTATTTGAAAATGATCACGTTTGATCCAAACTAACATATAATTAATACGTTATAGAGACAAAACCAGTCTATTGGGTTTATTTAATGCTTACATGATTTTGTAGTAGACTTAAGGTATGAAGATCCAAATTACAGAAAGTTCCATTATCCATAAAACTCCAGGTACAGAGCATTTTGGATAACAGGTCCCATATCTGTATTTCCAGCTTATACCTCCCAGATATATAGATATCCTCTATAAAGATCATAGCATTTGCAGTCTACCTGATAATCCATGCCAAGTAAGAATCCGTTACATAGCTACTTAGGATGAAAACCTGCAAGTTCAATCCTTCCAAAAAAACCCAGTCCTCAACTTTATTCTGAAGAAGGTACTTTGTATGGTGGAGCCCACCATAAATAATCATCTTATTTTGGTCTTGTTCTCTCCTTTACTTTCATTGGGCATGTATTAATTAGTCATTCACTGAGCTCACTTCCTTAAAGTCACATTACATTATCACAAACTGTGAAGGCAAAGAAGTCTTTACATTTTACCTTCAGGCTGGTTCCGGGTTGGGTCGCTAGGAACCAGACCAAAAATCCACAAATGGAAAAATTCAAGTTATTTTCTCTAGTTGCACTTGGAGACAAGTTGGCGGGACAGCAAAGTAAAAAAGCAAGAGCACATTAAACCATACATTTCAGATTTAATATCCATTGAATGGTGTGTGTTTTATCTTTTGGATCATGGTTGTGAGTATGTCTGAGAGGCAAGAAATACATATATACAGTATACACACAGTCAGCTGCCCTACTTCTGACTTCTTGCCCTGATTATACTCCATTATCCATAAGCTTTTTTGTCGTAGCTTAGAGGAGTCACACTATGTTTAAGGCCTGTCTGCACCATCTAAAACAGGGACATTAACCTTATGTGCCGCCATACTATGACATTTTCTTAAAGACATCTCTATCTCTCACTGTATCAAGATATGACTTTTATATTTCAGTATAATCTGTGAGCACCAGATGGCAGGCTTGGCCACATTAAATACATCTTATCCAGCACATTCACGACACTAATTCCCATGTCCAGGAGAGTGCAGCAGAACTCTGCTGTTCCACCCCTGAAATATAATTATTATTATACCACACGTACGTTCCATTTCCAAGAAGTAATGGAAATAAAAGTTGTATTGTTACTCTTGTATTGTTACTCTAGCTCTTCTTGAAAATGCTTGTAAGGCACTGCAGAAAGGCCCCTACCTGGGGATCCTTGGCTGCAGCAAATGTTTTATTGTAATTATGGCGAGGAATAGGATGTGGTTTATGAAGCTAAATGTGACACTGTTTATAACAATATCCAAGTTCTCCAATTGTCTCTATATATTATGTAACACGTGATAATGAATATAGTCTGTGAATAGCATCAATTATCAATAAAATGTTACCATGTAACTGGATGTCAAGCTAGTGATTTTATTGGCATGCATGTGCCAATGACTGGCAGTTTTTCTCAAACACATAAGGAATTAGTCAGAGGCAGAGGTATAACAATAGGGGTCACCATTGGGAGCCTAGAATAAATGCAGGCCCACTGGCAATGTTTATGGCATAGTTTATGTTGGCCAAGATTTTAGAGGGCTCTACAATGATTTTTAATTGGATACAATGACTTCTAGTTACAGGACTGGTTGGGGGGGCTCCTTTGATTTTTATAATTTTTCTTAACCCTTGTGCTTTGACTTTGTTCTCTCTTTATTCCCTTATAAATTCCTTTAGTCAGCCTTGGTATTGGTGATCCTCCAGTCATCCAAGAAAAGGATGGATATAGAAACGCTAAAATTATAGGAGGATTTCCATCTAAAACTGTTGCATAGTGAAAAAATATGTAATTCTATGCAACTTCCTAATACAAGTATGGGACCCGTTATCCAAAATGCTTACCTGGGGGTTGTCTATAATTTGGATCTTCATACCTTAAATCTACCCGTAAACATTAAATAAATCCAGACCTTGCTTCCAATAATTGATTACAGTATAGGTTAGTGTGGATCAAATACAAGGTACTGTTTTATTATTATGAAAATCTGGATTATTTGGATAAAATGTCTCTGGAAGACCACCTTTCTGTAATTCGGAGCTCTCTGGATAACAGATCCTATACCTGTATGCATTCATTAAACATTTTCAGTTTCTTAAAGTTATTTTTAAATGTACTTACTATTGAAAGCAGTGTCTTTTAGCATTCCTCTGTTCATAACCAGAGTCAGAACCAGCAATGCAGAGACTATAAAAAGCTAGCAGGGTACTATATTTAATTGTAATTGCATTTACAAATAACTTTATAACCAGAGTACCTCAGTGCACTTTGTTCCCTTTGTCTGAGCTTTTGGAAACATTAACTTTGTTTCATCATTTCTCTAAATGTGACATTTGGAAGCCCATTTATTAATCGTCTTATTTAATGGTTTTAGAGGTTTTGAAACCACAAATAAAGTCATATTCTCTAAAACCACCAATGCAGTGAAAATTATTAAATGGCCTAAATATAAAAATCACTAACAAATAAAAGCTATGAGTGATGAGCTAAAAATGTTAAAACCTCAAAAATACAAGTTTTAATGAATAGTGAAAAACAATTATGAAAATCTCCAAGTCTGAATTGATTAAAGGGATACTGTCATGGGAAAACATGTTTTTATCAAAATGCATCAGTTAATAGTGCTGCTCCAGCACTGAAATTAATTTCTCAAAAGAGCAAACAGATTTTTTTATATTCAGTTTTGAAATCTGACATGGGGAAAGATATTTTGTCAATTTCCCAGCTGCCCCAGTCATGTGACTGGTGCCAGCACTTTAGGAGGGAACTGCTTTCTGGCAGGCTGTTGTTTTTCCTTCTCAATGGAAATGGGTTTTTACTATTTGCTGTTCTTAGATCTGCCAGGCAGCTGTTATCTTGTGTTAGGGAGCTGTTATCTGGTTACCTTTCCATTGTTCTGTTGTTAGGCTGCTGGGTGGGGGAAATGGAGGGGGTGATATCACTCCAACTTGCAGTACAACAGTAAAGAGTGATTGAAGTTTATCAGAACACAAGTCACATGACTTGGGGCAGCCGGGAAATTGACAATATGTCTAGCCCCATGTCAGATTTCAAAATGAAATATAACAAAAATCTGTTTGCTCTTTTGAGAAATGGATTTAAATGCAGAATTCTTCTGCAACAGCACTATTAACTGATGTGTTTTGTAATAAAAAATCTCTCATGACAGTATCCCTTTAAAAATAATACGATAAGCACAGCTTTTATTGACTTCTATAGGACCTCAACTACTTTTTCAGGCATTTTACACTTAAAGCTTGAATTTTTTTGAGTTTGAGAGAAATAGAACAAAAAAAAACATTTTTGGATATTTCTGAAAAAAATAGACATTTCAATTCAAAATTTGCTCTAAATAATCACACATTTTAATTATGTTTTTAAGATCTGCAATTTTTTTATATTTAATCAGTGCAAACAAAAAGCATAAAAACATTGCCACCTAAAAGTTTGCTATGTCATGTAGAAGTCAGTGGGACCTGTCCTACAGAAAATCTGTTTAGGTTTTTCATGTTTTTACATCTTTTTGAGTTTGTAGACCAACTGAAAATAATGACTAGCTAGATTACCAGTTGGTGTGTTCGAGTCTTTTTTTTAATGAGTTTTATCCCATTTCCATATCCCAGAAAGACAGAACGAAATGCTTTCAAGATATTTAATACAAAGGTTCATTAAAGTAAGATAAGAATTACTGCCTAAATTTTTTTCACAGTTCGTCACATTGTTTTCACAGCTTTATATGATATGTCACATTGTAACTTGTAGTGATATTTATTATTATTGTATAAGACACTACATCGGTTCTCAACCTGGGGGTCGGGACCCCTTTGGGGGTCGAACAACCCTTTCACAGGGGTCACTTAAGGGGTTCCAGGAGCAGGTTCATCTCTCTCCCCACTAGCCCTGGGGCAAAGTTTTAGCTCTCCGGGTGTTGGTGCTGGAAGTTGTAGTTCAGTAAACTGCATAGGGAAGCCAGTTGCACTACAACTTTCTATATCCCCTTAGTAGGGACTGCCATATAGCTCTCCCTGCCCATTTAAAATTTGTAAAATTAACATGGTAATTGTGGTATGGCGAAATTTATTTGCCACAGTACGCACGGAAAACAAACCTTTATGCAGCCACGCTGTCTCCTGTACTTTCCTAACAATCCGCTCTGGGCTGGCAATGAAAATATTTTAATATTTTAATATTTTATGGTTGGGGGTCACCACAACATGAGGAACTGTATTAAATGGTCGCAGCATTAGGAAGGTTGAGAACCACTGCACTAGAATGTTTCACTGTGCATTATGGGTAAAATGGAGGTGATCACCGGCAGTCACAGACCAATTGTTGCAGGCTAGAAAGAATTGGAAAACTAATAAGTCAAAAACAATGCACGTTTTCAAAAAATTAAGGCTAATTGAAATTTTACGAACAGGAAGTTAATCTATAACTTAGCAAAAATAGATTTGAGTAAGTAAGATTTCCCCTTTAATGGCAATAGCATAGTGGGTAATTTCAGGCATTTTCTGGTGTATGGGAGATTCATTAAGAAAAATAAACTGCTTGCCTAAACTTTCCTTCCAACATCAAAGTCGCATTGATGTAGCGCATATTATAATCCCTTACAAGTAGGTGGCAAACAGGCTAAGGGCTTGTACAGACACATGTTTGTTCTCAGCCACAGGGGAGTGCAGGAAGAAATGTAGGAAATAATGCAACTGAATCAGTCTCAGTGGGACTTGGCTTTTACTATTGAGTGTTGTTCTTAGATCTACCAGGCACCTGTTTATCTTGTCTTACGGAGCTGTTATCTGGTTACCTTCCCATTGTTCTGTTGTTAGGCTGCTAGGGTAGTAAGGGTAGTAAGGGAGGGGGTTGATATCACTCCAACTTGCAGTATAAAGTAAAGAGTGTCTGGTTTATCATAACACAAGGCACATGACTGGGGGCAGATGGGAAACTGGCAATATGTCTAGCCCCATGTCAGATTTCAGAATTGAATATAAAAAAATCTGTTTGCTCTTTTTCTGAACTGTTTGTTTAGTGCAGAATTCTGCTCGAACAGCTCTATTAACTGATGTCTTTTGAAAAAAAAAACATGTTTTCCCATGACAGTGTGCCTTTAATTATTTAAAACGGGTTGAATGCAGATGGAGTGGCCCATTTTAAAATAATTTGTGTTTCATACTGCACTCCCATGTGGTGGAATGCATTAAAACTGCAGGGGAGCACAGGAAAAACAGCTTGTCCCCTAAGGGCGTGTGGCATTAGATTTTTGGCAGAGAGCTTTTAGGTCCATGTAATTATGTAACTTGCTGTACTATTTAAAATAAATGTTGATGAAAAAATTTTATTCGATCAAAAATTTGCAGCTTGAATCTGGCGAACTAGGTGGTCGAATAGGGAAAGTACTTCGACCATCGAATAGTCGAATATTCAAATAAAATTTTATTTGAATATTGGAATTTGAATATTCGATTGTCGAATTTGCCTAATTTGCATATTCGAAGATTCGAATTAGAATTTTATGCAAATTCAAATCGAACTTCGAATTCTTCACACAAATTTTGTAAACCCCCTAATGTAATTAGTTACTGGATACCCAGAAAGATCAGGGCAACATTTTTACATTCTTCTTATTTTGCAATAGATGAATGTAATGGATGAATGTAATGGGTGGACCCTTTGTTGAAACCAAATTGATGCACGGCATTTGGAACACAGTGCACACAGCTGTCCATGGAAAGGATCCCTGAGTCTATGTACTTCATCAAGCCTGACCCCTGATTGTTACATTGCCATAGACAGAAATGGATAACATTGTCCCAAAGCAGGGAGCCAGCCCAGGGCCTCTCTCATACACACACATATGAGATAGAGTAAGCGGAACAGACTGGTGCAGACAGGACTAGTGATCACTAAATGATCTGGCACATGTGGCCTCCAGGCTAACATTTGCCCATGTTTGATGTAAAATATTAGAAGCACTTTATGTTCTGGCTTTTGAGAAAAGGGAACAAAAACATTTTTTGGCTTGTTACTCTGGCAAATGCTGAGCATTGCGTTAATGACAGGATCCTCTTCTTTCCCAAATGTTCAACACGATTCCTCATCCTTTTACGCTCCTCCCAAGTATGCTAGGGAAGAATATGAATTAGAAAATGAAAGGCAGAACTTGGGTGGGTGATTTAACTCCCCGTGCTCCACTGGAGGCATTTAGGTTGCCCTTTGTTATAACATGTGGCAAGCAGGGAAATTGAACGTTGACCTGTTCCTCTGCAGGTTGAGATGGATACTGCCATGAATCATGCTCTGCAAATTCCTAGTATCCTACGGGAATAAAGAGCCAGTGTTAGGAGAAGTGATGGCAGCTTCCAGCATTTCAACACCCATGAACATCAGCCCCATGCTGCAAAAGATCCCCCTACTTTGATACTGTTTTTTTTTATTCTGTTTTAGTGGTTTTTGAAGGCACAATTAAGCTCTAAGGTTGTTATGTAATAAAAGGCACTAAGTTTGCCCAGAACCAGTAACCCATTACAACCAATAAATGCTAGTAAAAAAAAAATCAGAAAACCTCTAAGGTTAAAAAAAGGCCCAATTGGATCAGCAGCACAACTCCTGCTGACTTATATGAGATATGATTTCTTTTACTTGGTAAAGTTTTTTTTATGTATAAGAGTGTTTCCCAGTTTCTACACATAATAAATCCTGCATTTTTAGTGTTTTAGAGAAATTTTTAAATGAACAGGATTTTTGAGAGTGAAAATAGAAATCTGAATTTTAGGAAATCAGACCCTTGGTGTAGTTCTCTCCACGTATCAAAAATGCCATTCATTACATTTGTTTCATTGTTCCAGTATGCTCCAATCATAATTGAACCAAGGGTTCTCTTCTTAAAAACAATTTTGCATGCCTAGGAAACCACTTATTCAGACTTGGGGATTTCTAGATAAGAGCTTGTTCTGGATTTTGTATCTCAATACCTTAAGTCTACTAAACTAAATTTAAACATTAAATAAACCAAGTAGGATTATTTTTCCTCAAATAAGGATTAATTATTTCTTTGTTAGGAGCAAGTACAAAGGTACTGTTTTATTATTACAAAGAAAAAGAAAATTATTTTAAAGAAATTATTTACTTAAAGAGTTATTTGCGTAAAATTCTATGGGGAATGGCATTCCCATAATTTGAGAAAACTGGTTTACGGATAACGGATCTTATACTGGTACTAGGTTTCACTAGGAGCATGCCTATGGAATGCTTGGATACAGGAAAAAGAAAGCATACAATAATAATTATAAACACCTGCTTGCCAATGGGAACTACTGTAAAACAATCACATTTATATAGAAAAAAAGTTGCAAAAACTGCAGTAACCTTACCTGCCTATATACAGCTCAGCCAAGTGAAAATAACTGTGGGTCTCTGAACTTGGACAGTAATCCTAATTGAATTCTAACAGGGGAAAAACTGTACTGTACTGTACATATCAGGACATATTCATGAAATTGATCTAGGGAAGAATGAAAAGAAAAAAATCAGTAACCCAGCAAAAAAACTCTGCAATGAGAAGACCTTAGTCTCATGAGTCACTTTCTGAGTGTGTATATTTTCATTATTTCTTTTGTCAGAATTCCATTATGGCTGCCAAATGTCAACAATCAAAAATATTCAATCAGATAGTATTTACAGGAGTAGATTCAAAATACGGAAAGGATCACATAATACAAAAGAAATGTCAGGCTGCAGTAACCTTACCTTGCTTAGAAACAGCTCAGCTAAGTCAAAAAAACACTCTGGCACATGGAGCTTGGACAGTAACAATAGCATTAATAATACATAACTGGGGCTGTAGTCTAATATATTGAGACTTTTGACTTGTTTATAAGTGGAGTCATTATGAATCAGAGGGAAACGTGTGGTGTTTGTGCAAGGTGCCTATAGGTGTAACTGTGCACAAAAGTGCATACATTATTCTTTCTAAACTGCTTAAATGGGTTAGAGTTCAAGTTACCATTGAAGTGTAATGCTGCATAAACCTGCTAATAAATCACTGTTATACTCTGCTCATCCTAAGCTACAAAAACATAACAGAATGACGATGAGATGTCTCTTCTACCTCTGCAGCAGCCTACAGCTTTTCTCCCAAATCCCGGTGAGCCTACCATACCGTTTACTGCTTGGATACATATGTTTGAAAATAACATTATTGCTGCTGACCAAGGGGATATCTCTGGTGCTAGAAAGTGTGCTTTACTTATTCACTGCCTGGGAGCAGAGGGACAGTGTATATTATATCCATTACCTTATGATACTTATGAAACTATCCTTACTACTATAAAGAACTTTTTTGTGCCAAGAGTCAATGTGGTTGCTGAAAGATATAAATTCCTCCAACGTGGACAACGTAATGGCGAATCCACAGAAC
Organism: Xenopus borealis; assembly: GCA_024363595.1. NCBI lineage: Eukaryota > Metazoa > Chordata > Amphibia > Anura > Pipidae > Xenopus > Xenopus borealis. The sequence continues at coordinate 17,490,785 of CM044446.1, read as the reverse complement.
AATTTTTAGCAGCTTTAAAGGGCAAGGAGAGAAAAAGAAATAAAATCCCATTTTTACTTTCTTTAATGAAAAAGAAATCTATCTCCAATATACTTTAATTAAAAAATGTGTACCGTTTTTATAAGAAACCTGACTGTATGCACTGAAATTGCTGCTGTGGATAGGAATTGTCAGACGGTCCCTAACTTCTGGCAGGGAAACAATCATACTTATGAACAGCAGGGGGAGTCCCTGCCTTAATTACCAGCCATGCAGAACTCAAGCAGCTTTGTTTTTTGATCATTTATGACGATCCCTAAGAAGCCCACACTGAGCATGTGTATGCAGTCTAGTCTTGCAAAGATGTATAACAAAGTTACAAGATGACAGCCCCCTGTGCACAACTTGAAAGCATAAATAATTTGTTTGATTAGACTTGTGGTGCAGCAAGTTCATGCTTATGTTTAGTATACAAAATACAGCATTTCTAGCCTTGTTCTGTCTTACACTTTCCTTGCCCTTTAAGAGAGCTGGTTGTTACCTGTGAGTTTGGGCACCTAACAGATGAAATGCTAATAGTGGAAAAACAAATTCACCTTACATTAGAGAGAGACTGCTCCTAGAGCAGGATTTAACACTTGCAAAGGCTTTTGCAGTTGCTAGTCAAATTGAAACAGCAGTGGCAGAGGCTAAAACTCTCAGTCGGGGAACTGCTGGGAATGTACAGACTTTGAATCCAGCACTGGGGCCTAATAATGCAGAGTCACAGACAAAAATACAGTGCTAAGGAATGGGATTCACTTACACTGCAAAACCGTACAGCAAATGCAAATTAAAAATACTGCTTCCGCTGTGGTTCAACACACTGCAAATTATGCTACATGTCCTGCAAAAGATGTACAGTGCCACAAATGCAAATATCTGCCATAGTTCTGCTGAAGATATTCATGAAGTCACTGCTTCAAATGTTATGGTATTAAGTATGGATAAAGCAGATACATTTATACCAGACAAGTGTATATGCACTGTCAATGTCAATACTACTTCTGTTGACAAGGGGAACTCCATTAACCTAATGCTTGATACAGGCTCAACTGTTTCTATACCACCAAAGGATATTTTCTGGAAATATTTTGCAAAAGATCTGCTTGTTGCACCTGCCCTGAGACTGGTCAGTTACTTAAAGGATTCAATCACTGTGCTTGGTTGCTTGCTTTGTACACAAAGTTAAGCTGAGATCAGATATAAAACCAGTACGCCAGAAATGGAGGCAATTGCCCTACTCTATAAGGGAGGTTTGTTTACAGGAACTAAAGAAACTGGTAGAGCAATTAAAAAATCAGAATCCTCCGAATGGGTTTCACAAATTGTTGCAACAATTAAGAAAACTGGAGGTATTCAATTGTGTGTTGATCTCTGTGAACCTAATAAAGCAGTTGCTATGGATAATCATCCTATGTCTCACATAGAGGAAATGTTTTTAGAACTCAGAGAAGCAAAATTCTTTTCCACCCTGGATTGTCTGAATGCTTATCATCAAGTATTACTGCATGAAACCTCACTGCATTTATCACCCATGATGGTGTATTTCGGTTCAAGCATGTACCTTATGGACTCGCTTCAGCATTGAGTTGTTTTCAGACTGATGTCTTGTATACTCCATGACAACTTGGTGTACAGTGCTACTTGGATGATATAACGGTCTACAGTGATTAAAATGGTTAGGGGGGGATGTAATTAAGGTCTCAAAGAGAAAACAATTTGCAATAATAAGAATGAAAATGCACATCTCGCAATGTAATATTGTTCCTTAAACTGTTATTGCATTGTGAATTTTAATTGTGCACTGTGAGTTTTAATTGTGCACTGTGAATTTTAATTGGGCACTCTAAAGAAGTGCTTGAAGATGTCGTAATCTTTTGGAGCAAACATAACTTTTTCAGTAAGAAGTTGTATTACATTGACTGCGCATTGGCGCAAGCTATAAAATTTGCAAGCTTTCATCCACTGTCGGAAGTGGTCGCTAAACAGTTTCAGGGTTCGCAAAAGCTGTATTAAATTCGACAAAGCAAAATTTGTTCATGCAGAGTCATACTTTTTGCATTGCGACTTTGATTACATTCCCCCATTAGGGTTCAAGTAACTGTTGAAGTGTAATGGCTGCATAAACCTGCTATTAAAGCATTGTTATACTCTGCTCATCCTCGGCTACCAAAACATAACTAAAAGATCCAGGGAAAAATGTTTACTGAACAATAAGAGAGCACAAACTAAGTATGCTAAAATTGGATGAGTGTTAAAAGAGAACTAAACTCAAAAAATAAATATGGCTAAAAATGCATATTTTATATACTGAATTTATTGCACCAATGAAGTTTCCAGTTCTTAATAGCAGCAATGATCCAGGACTTCAAACTTGTCACAGGGGGTCACCATCTTGGAAAGTGTCTTCGACACACGGGCTCTGAGCAGCTGTTGAGAAGGTAAGCTTAGGGGTCGTCACAAATTATCAAACAGAGAATAAGGTTGACCTTTAATATAAGATGATGCTACAGGGCTGATTATTCAATTTTGATGCTAGTTGCACTGGTTTCTGTGCTGCCATGTAGTTATCTGTATTAATCAGCCTTGTATTGTGACATTTCTATTCTATGTGTACTGTATATAGCTAACCTCAGTACAGTAAGTGACAGCAAAAACAGAGTATGTAAATCAGTGAATCAGCAGAAAAGAAGATGGGGAGCGAATGGGGCATCTTTGGAGACACAGATCTTTACTGCTAAATGGCTGTGGTTGCCTTGGGCTGGTACTGAAGCCGAAAACATAATGTACAGGTATGGGACCTGTTATCCAGAACATTTGATCTTTCTTTAATTTGATCTTTCATTAATTTGAACCTTCATACCTGAAGTCTGCTAGAAAATCATATAAACATTAAAGGCTGGTTTTCATTCCAATAAGGATTCATTATATCTTAGCTGTGATTATGTACAAGGTATCATTTTATTATTACAGAGAAAAAGGCAATAATTTTAAAATATTTGGATGATTTGGATTATTTAGATAAAATTGAGTCTATGGGAGATGGGCACTCCTTAATTCAGAGCTTTCTGGATAACAGGTTTCAGGATAGCTATACAACATTTCTAGCCTACTTCTTTATTTACGGTTTAGTTCTCCTTTAAAGCTTTATGGGGGAATTTGAATAAACGCCATTCTTTAGGTATTCCATATGCCCTATGCTAGCACATGTCTCAAGCAATAAAACTGGATGGTAACCCTTTCCTCAGCCAACCGCAACACATTAAAACAGCTCAACTCCAACACCACCATGTACCGTGCCCGGTAATTTGACAGCATCCTGCGTGAATAAAGGTCCAGTATTAGGAGCGGTTTCTAACATTTCAGCAACCCATTCTAGGGCCTCTGTTGGCTAATGAAGCCTTTTCAGTGCACCACAGCAGGAAATGAATCCACTGAATATTAAGTGCTATTTGTGTGGTTAACCGTACATCCCCTTTAGTGAGCAGTGCTTTTTTTATGGGGGAAAAAAACCTTTTATATGGAGCCTAACTAATTTGGAGATTATAGAAATCTTAGAACGTGCTGTGACCAGAGATGTTGCTACTCGGTGGGAGTGCTCCTGGCTGGGCAAAGCCGCGGTGGCCCCTGGGGTGAATTTAACACTAGGTTATTGCTAATCCTTGTTTACTGAGATTACTAAAATTCTCTTTGTGTTTTGAAACACAACACTGACCGCAGTTCATTAATGAGATGAAAGCTCCTCAGTTATTCCCGTGAGCACGGGATTTCATCTCCTCTTTGAAAGTGCCCTCATTCTGCTGGACTTCAATAAAGATGTGCTGAGCTATAGCTCTGTAGCTGTAGTCACAGCAATAGTCATTATTGTTTTTAACTGGGGAACCTTGATTGATGAGTAAAGAGTAAATGGTCGGAGAAAGGCACATTCTGATATAGAGTTTGAAGAACCAGGAACATCAAAAATGTATTTTAAAATTTTTTTATAGTATACATTAGAAAACATACAGCAAGACAAATTAAACTTTAAAGTCACAAACCCCGCTTGCACTCCTCTTCAGAAAAGATAATCGGGTGATTCATCGTGTGGCGTTCGATTTCTCCTCCCTGAATTTCTTATAGGAGATAGCCAGGGAAGAGAAATCAGGTGCCGCACATTAGATCGTCACCCTGTTGACTTTCCTGAAGAGAAGCGGAAGTGGAGTTTTGTTAAGTTATTTCTTAATAAAGGCTTTGCGATTTTAAAGTTTAATTTGTATTTGTGTTTTTTTTCAATGTTTATTTATGAATTTTTGTAAAAGAAAAATGTTGTTACTGGTCCTTTAAAGGGATCCTGTCATGGGAATATTTCATTTTGAAATCTGACATGGGTCTAGACATATTGTCAATTTCCCAGTTGCTCAAAGTCATGGGACTTGTGCTCTGATAAACTTAAATCACTCTTTACTGCTGTACTGCAAGTTGGAGTGATATCACCCCTCCCTTTCCCCCACCCAGCAGCCTAACAACAGAACAATGGGAAGGTAACCAGATTACAGCTCCCTAACACAAGATAACAGCTGCCTGGTAGATCTAAGAACAGCACTCAATAGTAAAACCCATGTCCCACTGCACACTATTCAGTTACATTGAGAAGGAAAAACAACAGCCTGCCAGAAAGCAGTTCCCTCCTAAAGTGCTGGCACAAGTCACATGACCGGGGCAGCTGGGAAATTGACAAAATGGCTCTTTTGAGAAATAGATTTCAGTACAGAAGTCTACTGGAGCAGCACTATTAACATGCGTTTTTTAAAAAAATGTTTCCCTTTAAGCACTGTGGTGGGTGGGACACCTCCCTAACAGAGGAATTATGTTGATAAGGAATTGGTGTGTCATTGTACCTGACCTGATAAAGGGTTGCCATATCTGTTTTTGGACAGGAGGTATTTTTTTATTTAGGGGGTTATTTGTTAAAATCTGATTTTTTCTGATTATTTTATAAAAAAAAAATCAGACCAACTAAAATCCATGATTTGACCTTTATTATTAAAAAAAAGCTTGATTTAATCTGATTGGGGTAAAACTTGATAAATCAAACGAAAATCCAAATCATAGGATTTTTAAAGATTTTTTTTCCAAAAAGCACAATTTATTTAAAATTTTTGCTGAAAAAGTCCCAAAATAGTTGGATTTTCAGGCTAGTTCCAGTGCAAACCATAGAAACATCCAAATAGTATAGGAACCTTTCCCATTGACGTGTACACAACCTTGACAGGTCTCAGATGACGGATTTTCGGATTCTGACTTTTTGCAGCCTTGGGGTATAATACGAGTTTTTTTTACAATAAAAATTCACATTTTACAGTAAAAGTTTTAGAGTTTTTGGCATTTGGACTAAATAACTCCCATAATGTCTCTATTTGCACCAGGGCCGGAACTAGGTAGGCAGAATAGGCTGGAGGAGGGGGGGCGCCCAGCACGTACCCTTAACTGCTGCCCACTAGGGATGGCGCGAACTTGTTCGCGCGAACACCCGCTGTTCGCGCTCGCCAAAAGTTCGCGAACGTCGCGCGACGTTCGCATTTTGGGTTCGCGTCAATTTGGCGCATTTTTTTTGCCGCATTTTTTTTGCCCTCTCACCCCAGACCAGCAGATACCTGGCAGCCAATCAGGAAGATCTCCCTGGACCACCCCCACACACCCCCTGGACCAAAAAAAAAAAAATGTGCATACCTCCCAACTGTCCCTTTTTTGGAGGGACAGTCCCTCTTTTGCGAGCTCAACCCTCTGTCCCTCATTTGTACTGGAAAGACCCTCTTTTTGGAGGACCCTCTTTCACTGGAAAGACCCTCACTGAACAGCCAGAAAAAGAAGCAAAGATTTGAACTTGGCTTTTGGCAGAGAGTCCAGAACAGCTAACAGGTGCAGGTAAGATACTTTGTAACACTTTTGACATAAGAAAATAATGGATTTTTCTTTTCCCTTGATCCCCCTCTGGCATGCCACTGTCCAGGTCGTTGCACCCTTTAAACAACTTTAAAATCATTTTTCTGGCCATAAATGTCTTTTTTAGCTTTTAAAGTTCGCCTTCCCATTGAAGTCTATGGGGTTCGCGACGTTCGCGAACCGTTCGCGCGTTTGTCGCAAGTTCGCGAACGCGTCCGCGAACTTTTTTGCCGCGGTTCGCGCCATCACTACTGCCCACCCAGGTCCGGTCTGAAGTGTCCTGCTTTTTATGCGTACGTGAGGGACGTGCATGGTGGAGAGGCCTGTCAGCATGAATGCTCGGATTTGCACCAAAAAGATAATACAAAATAGCATGCATAGGGTTATATAAATGTATACCTGTACACATTCATCGACCAACACCAATAGTCAAAAGCATAATTATTCTTTAAATTACCCTAAACAAAAAGAATTTTAAAATTTTCTCCCCTGGAGCCATTCCCATTTACACCCAGGATTATATCAGATGAAAGGTTATAAAACATCATTATTCTTAACATTAAATAAGCCCAATAGGTTTATTTTGCTTCCAATAAGGATTAATTATGTCTTAGTTGGGATCAAGTTCAAGCAACTATTTTATTATTACAAAGAAAAGGGAAATCATTTTAAAAAATTTGATTATTTCATTATGATGGGAGATCGACATTCCGTAATTCAAAGATGGATAACGGATCCTGTACCTGTATAAATTATAATGATAAAATAAGCCATAAGTATAAAAGTACAGTAGTGGTGCTGCAACCCTGTTTTTTTTTAAAAAATCTGGGACACTGCAAATAGTACAAAGACAAATTTTTATTTAATGTTTAAAATCTCGAAGCATTGTGATACAAAAAAATAATAAATTCAACCAATGTAACATCTCATCAATTGGCAATCGGTGAGTAAGATGATTCGGTATAATAAAAGCATCCTAGGGATCCATTATGTGGAAACCAGTTATCTGGAAAGCTACGAATTATAAAAGCCATCTTCCCCAGACTCAATTTTATCCAAATAATACTAATTTTAAGAAATGATTTCCTTTTTCTCTGTAATAATAAAGCAGTACATTGTATATGATCCAAACTAAGATATAATTAATTCTTGCTGGAAGCAGAACCAGCCTATTGGCTTTATTTCATGTTTATGTGATTTTCTAATACTTAAGGGCACCTGTTGGGTTAAAATGTTATCCCCAACCAAAGGTGCGGGCTGATAAAAAAAAATGCCCCCGTCAGCGCTTAGCTACTCGCACCAGGAGGGAGCCCCTAATGCGAGCAGCCATGTCCGGTTATGCGCATACTGAGCGATTCGGGGCCGCTTTTCATTATGCACATGCGAGTGACTGGACATGGCTGCTCGCAGCGGGTGCTCCCTCCTGGTGTGAGTAGCCTAGCGCTGGCGGGGGGGCATTTTTATAAAAAAAAACTACTGTTATCCCCAACCAGAAAGCAGGCTCTATCAGTCTGCACCTTTGGTTGGAGATAATATTTTTACACAACAGGTGCCCTTTAAGGTATGGCGATCCAAATCCATTATCCAGAAAGCCCTGGGTCCCAAACATTCTTGATAACAGGTCCCATACATTAAAATATTCACAGCAACCTGAGAAATCTCTTTATGCAAAAGACAATGCCAAAAGCCAATACTGGGTGGCCCTAATATTGAGGCCCTTGTGCAGCACTGCATTAAATCTAACATCATTCTGTAGCTGAAATCACTGCATTTCCAAAAAATTTTTTGGTCAACACAGTTTGTTGTTGCATCCACAATTCCATGCAAATTAGAACCCATATAAAGACATGCTCCAGAAACTTGTGTCTTTTGTATGGGGAGCTTGTACATCTGCTGAATGATACTTACAAGATATGGAGCAACATGCATTGTCACCCAGATGTCTTTATCAGGGAAGGCATTGCTTATTTCAGCAAGATAACGCCAAACCCCATACTGATTACAGCATACCTCCCAACATTTTCAAAATAGAAATAGGGACAAAAAGATTTGCAGACTGTAGCGCGGTGATTTTTTGACCACATCCATTTTGTGGCCACACCCCCTAATTACCATGTTCATTTTACCGATTTGAACACATTTCTGTGGTTTTAGGTGTTATTACAGTTTTGATAATGAAGGTGAATTGTCCTTTAAGCTGCAAGTTTCCCCAAGAGACCTGTTTTTTATAAATTGTTACAAAAGAATCTAAGTATCTATTCTGGGATCTCTGCCAAAAAGGAAAATTGTTTTCATACTAACCGTAATTTTCCTTTCCTAGCAACTATATAAGTCAACATAAACACTGGGTAGGTTCCCTGCCCCCACTCATATCAGAAAGTCCCTCCTCCAAAGCTATAAAAACCCCTCTGCTTCTGGGGCCAGTAATCTATTAATTTAGTCCAAAAAGGGAGGGTATGTTGACATATATAGTGGCTAGAAAAGGAAAATTATGTTAAGTATGAAAAAATTTCCCTTTTTCCTAGCCAATATATGTCAACCTGAACATAGGGATGTACCCAGCAATGTGAGAATTAGGGAGGGCAATAAAAAACTCAACTCTTGAAGAAAAAGGGTTATTTTGAGTTGTAAGTGTGTAGAACTCCTGAAGCGAATTCAGCACCTCTGGAACCCACATTTAGACGATAATGGTTCATAAAGGTCCTAGTTGACTTCCAAGAAGCAGTCTGACAAATCCGCTCTCCCCCTGCTGCCAGGAGGTAGCCACTGCCCTAGTTGAATGTGCTCTTATTCCCATAGGAGCTAGCTTTCTTTGTATTTGCTATCCTTTAGACATCACAATCACCAGCCATCTTGAAATAGTGGAAGAAGCAGCTGCCAAACCTCTTCTAGCACCAGCCGGAATGAGGAAGAAGTGGTTTGACTCCATTGCATTTAGGTATGCTTTAATTGCCCTGACTGGATCCAACTTCAGGAAAACAGGATCTTCTAAAGCTGACAGGCTGGCAGATATAGCCAGAAGGACTATCTCTGTATTGAGATGGAAGGTAGAAACTACTTTCGTTAAAAAAGACACCTCCGGCCTGAGGATAACATTATTGGGTAGAACAGTCATATTTTCCTGGTTTATGGACAAGGCCTGCAAAAGGCTGACTCTTGCTGCTGAGGCAATCACCACTAGGAATAATGTATTTAAAGTGATGTTCCAGACCGAAGCCTGATCTAAGGGCTCAAAAGGTGAAGAGGTTAAAGATCTCATAACAAGGGGCAACTCCCAAGTGGCAGTAGAAAGCCTTTTTGGAGGACAAATTTTTAGTGCCACCCTAAAAAATCTCTTAACTGGATCCTCTGCCCAGTGAATTCCTGTCATAGCAGACAAAGCTGACACATGTACCTTGAGTGTCCTGTACTGGAAGCCCTTGTTCAAACTTTCTTGCAGGAAGTCTAACACTTGCGGTAAGGAAGGAACAGTTCCATTGAACTGATTCTGCCAGACCAGAAAACTCTCCCATATCCTGTAATATGTTCTTGACGTGGAAGTTTTCTTAGCTTGTAATAAAATTCCTATCACTGCTATTAAGAGGCCTAAGTTCTCTAATCTTTTCCCCTCAGCCTCCAATGAAAGGGATACTGGATCTGGATGAACCAGGGGCCCCTGAAGAATGAGGTCCTGACTTTCAACTGCCATGGCTCCCGTTTCTGGAGTTTCAGGAGTAGTGGAAACCAAGGCCTCCAAGGACAAAATGGATAAATCAGAATCGCTTCTGTTTTCTCGCTCCGAGTTTTCAGAAGCGCCGTTAAAATGGGAGGAACCGAAGGAAAAAGTTACATAAGGGGAAAGTCCCAGCTCTGAAGAAGGGCATCCACTGCTACTGCTTGAGGATGGAACTGGCACTGCGCATGGGCAGCATACGCGATTTGTTAATCCACCATTAAGAAGGGCAAAAGACCGGTGCACCAGGCACACTACCGTTGTCCTTCCTTCTTTACATTTGCACACCCTATTGGCTTCAAACGCCATATTGAAGGAGGCATACCTACCACGCAGAGAAGAAGCCAAACACCTTCTTCACGCCAAAGGAGAATCCCACTGCGCCATTGACCTCCTTCAGGGAGATTACCATAGTGCACCTCTGACGAAGAGCTGCAAGAAGGAACCAAACTTCAGGTAATGGCTTAAACCGCCTCACTTATCCTGCAGCCAGGGACAATCCTGGCCCCTCCACTGCCTGAGGCAGCTTTCCACGAGGGCGGCAGAGAGGGCCAGGACTCCAGCACAGAGCTCATAATTGAACTCTGCACTAGAGGGAATGAAGCACGCCTAGGGCCGAAATGAGGTTAGGCAAGGCCCCCTTCCCCCTAAGGTGTGGCATTTTTTTAGCCTCCCCCAACCCTTCCCAGCTAGCCTCCAGGTAGGAACAATGGAAGGGGGCTAGCAATGGCGGGAAAAAGAGGGGCGGGTTGGGGGGGGAGACGTAGGAGGAGTGTTAGGCAGGGCAGGGGTTTTTAAATGGTTGCAGTTTGTTAAGATTTATAATTTACCTGTTTTTTGTTTCCCACCACCCAGTGTTTATGTTGACATATAGTGGCTAGGAAAAGTCAATTAAGTCTGAAATGGTATCTTTTTTCTGGCTGTTCATTGCAGATTGCACTAGTTTCTGCCATGTCGTAATTATCTGTATTAATTACAAATCAGCCTTGAATTGTGACATTTATATTCTATGTGTACTGTATAATGTGAGTGGGTCCCTTAGCTCAGTAAGTGACAGCAGCACAGAGCATGTGCAGTGAATTAGCAGAAAAGCCCAAAACATCATGTACAACATTTTTAGCTACTTCTTTACTTAAGCTTTATTTCTCCTTTAAGTGCAAATCACTCCATGTTACACAGTGTCTCAACTTTTTTTTTTGAAACAGGGTGTAATGGGACATCTGTATTATTGAGTCCTGGGAAAATGCACCTTTTCTTAGGCCTTCTAAGGATTTGAGGCATTACACAACACTACAGCCTAGGTCTTATGTCAAATATTACTCTTATAAGGCAATTTCATTAGGGTAGAGGGTAGAGGTTTACCCTGCAGTATGGAAATTGTGTTATCACAGCTGTAGCTACGATGAAGGCTCTAATTGGAATAATTGTAGTTGGTTGTGCCTTTGACAGTAAAAGCATTAATGTGTGAATCTTTTTGTTTTAGCTTTTTGGATCTTTTTGCTGATAATGTTCTTTCATTCTGTATTTATGTTTTCATTACCAGTGTTTTTTATAAGTATTTGACCTCATTCTACTAACTACAGATGCAGTTACTTGGATTTGTGTGTTAAATGCGTCGTGACTTAACTCATCTATCCCATTTATCCCACTTAGCACAGAATATTGCTGTGAAGAACCGCATCCCCTTACCGGTGCGGCGGGGACGCCTGCCGCGCCACCATCAGCGGGGACGCCCGCTGCGTTGTTCTTCTTTGCCGGCATCCTCTTAGTGTGCGCGCGGCGCGCACTTCCGGTATTTATAGGCGCATGCGCGCTGGCATTGTGAAATTCAAATAATTAAAGGGATATTTAAAGGGATTTTTGGAATTGCTTTTTGCCCGTGATAGGTTTATTCCTGGTGCCTGTATCTGTGCTTAAGCTGCTGTTTGTTCCTGATTCCTGTTTTTGACCCTGCCTGACTTTGACTACTCTGAATATCTGTATCCTGACCCGTGCCTGTTATTGACTACTGATTCTGCCTCATCCTTCTGATTGATTACCCGGTTTTGACCCTTGCCTGCCTGACGATCCTAGTTATCTACCTGCCTTGACCCGGCCTGCCTGACTTCGCTGTTGCCTCATCCTGTTGTAACGTGACCTTCGGCCTAACTGACTTACAACTGTCGTGCCCCTTTGCTAGCCAGAACTCCTGCTCTGCACCTCTCGTATAAGTCCAGGTGGCACCTGAGTAAGCTGAGGGCTCCTCCCGAAGCTAAAGGCGGTCACACTACTGGTGAAGCACGAGCCGAGACCAGGGTGCTTGGCACTTGTTCTGGTATTGGGTGCCGACCGTGACAATTGCGTTGCAGCATCCCATCCAATTAAAGAGTTCACCATTGAAAACAATGGAGCTTTGGTATGCTAATGAAAAGGTTAAATGCATTAAATGTGTTAAGATGACTTTGGATAACACAGTTTCTTCAATTAGCCCTGAGTCACGACGCATTTAACTTACAAATCCAAGTGACTGCATCTGTACCTCTATAAGGAAAGTTTGCTAGATGTTTCTTAGAATGTTGAGTCAGATTTAGTTAACATAAGAGCTGTGGGGCCTGCAGTTGTTAGTTTATGCAGTAATAAATGAAAAGCCAATACCTTTTTATGCAACAAACGGGCTGATTCCAAGTTTTATTCCATCCTGCTTGACATGATTCAACAGATCGTGTGAAGAGCACCATGGAATAAATCTTGGGATTACCCCGTTTGTTGGATAAAAAGGTATTGGCTTTTCATTTGATATTGGATTCATTGCTGGCCTGTGGCCCAATGTGGTCATCTATTACAACCAATTAACAATTAAGCTTTTATCAGTCTACTACAAGTAGTGTAAAGAAATCAAATCATATATCGGTGCTATGGGTTACAGAAGAATTTGGATTCAAGCATGTGACTTCAAACCCAAGATTCCCACAGAGTAATGGAATTGCAGAGTGTGGTGTACAGTTTATAAAATAGTTGTTGAAAAAATGTGTTTATTCAGGTCAGGACCCAGAAGTGGCATTTAAACTACAGAGCAACAGCTCTGGAAGCAGGCAAATCTCCAGCAGAGTTATTCCTTGCAAGACAAATAGACAAAATTACCTGCATGGGAGCTTTAGTGTTATGGCAATGACAAGACCCTGCATAAATGGTACAGACAACAGAAACAAAAGAAAAATTATGATAAAAGTACAAAAAACTCTTGAACATTTACACATTGGACATAAGGTCATAATTTGAAATGGATCTACCTGGTATAAAAATTCCCAAGTGATACGCCTAGTTCATATGAGGTTAAAACAAGTGATGGAAAATTTTTAAGGCAAAATAGAAGCATTTATATAAAATCCCAAAAATGCCAAGCCTTGCTCAATCTAATGGTCAGTCAGAGGAAACACAGGGCCAGGATTTGATTCACATGGAGCAGCATCTACCAGTGGATGCCTACTGGACAGAGGACAATCAAGGAAAAGATGCCACTGGAAATAGGCTGATGGACACATCAGAATCTTTTCTGAGAGATACTACACCTATCCAAGGAACAAAAAACTCAGATCATGTTACTCATGTATTATAAGGGATAATGTACCCCCTATTGTAAATGATAAGGATATTAGAAGTCACTGGGGGCTGTGACCATATAAAGGCACAAGGCTGCAGGCTGAGTTATACAGGGAACTCTTGAGTATCTCTGTTGTTATTTTAAAAACTCGAAACCAACAGGAACAAATACGGTTTTCCACATCAGTTATAACCAAATAATGTTAAAACCACTAACAATCTGCAACAAATGTAAATCATGCCACAGTCAATACACAAAATACAACTGACAATAACCAGGTGCAAACATTTACTCATGGTGTGCAAAGACATTATGGCCATATTATCAAAAAACCATCAATACTAGTTGAACAGTGGTAAAGTGACACAATCCCAATAATATAATTATAGCTAATCACCTGTACCTGTAGTAAGTTACAACTATTAATGGCTTGTTGTTATTACCACCGTTGATGTTTAAATATTAAAAAGGCAAGGATGTGTTGATAACTGTTAATTTTCATAAAGTTTGTCATTGAAAAAGAAGCACATAGGTGGGGCCAGCCCATCAACAGAAGAGACTGAGCTGTACAGTGAGAGAGCCATGCTTCTTTCATGCACTGTATTTTAATAAGTTGCTTTTGCACAACTTAGAATCCCATTATTAAGTAGTACAACGCAAGTATGTACTGAATAATATCAGTTATCTAGACATTTTGGCTACGTTGAGAACCTGCATGGATGTTACAAATCCCCATGTTTTTTTACAGTAACTGGCATTCCAGCATAGCTGTGCCTGCCACTATAAGGCTTTCCCCTATATGTAATATAAAGCACTAAGTTTGCCCAGGGGCAGTAACACATGGCAACCAATAAGATGCTTGCATTTAAACATGTGATTAGTGAATGCTACCTGTTGATTGGTTGCTATAGGTTACTGCCCTTGGGCAAACTTAGTGCCTTTTATTACATAACCCCATTTGTATCCTACTCCATAGGTATAAGAATCTGTGTCTTGTAGTAAATAACATGCATTTAGACCAAAGTTGTACCAGCCTTGCAGATGATAGCAAATGGAAAGACATTGATACCTTCTGCATGTCCCTTGTCTATAAGTTATTCCTCTAAGCATGCAAATACCAAGACTTGTTGCACCAAGGGAAGCACAAGAGCACAGAGTGTAACTAGTAAAAACTTTGTGAATGGCTGCCATTTAGTGCCACTTTAAACTATTTAGCACTTTTGGGCCACTTTTGCAACAAAGTTACCAAAAAAGGATTAAAGGACAAGGAAATTGTAAAATAGAATAAGGCTAGAAATGCTGTATTTAGTATACTAAACATAAACTTATTGCAGCACAAGCCTAATCAAACAAATTATTTATGCTTTCAAAGTTGGCCACAGGGGGCTGTCATCTTGTAACTTTGTTATACATCTTTGCAAGACTAGACTACATACACATGCTCAGTGTGGTCTGGGCTTCTTAGGGATCGTCATAAATGATCAAAAAACAAAGCAGCTTGAGTTCTGCATGGCTGGTAAGTAAGGTAGGGGCTCCCCCTACTGTTCATAAGTATGATTGTTTCCCTGCCAGAAGTTAGGGACCGTCTGACAATTCCTATAAACGGCACTAAATGAAGGGAGAATTTCACTGCATACAGTCAGGTTTCTTATTAAAGGAAAACTATACCCCCCGAACAATGTAGGTCTCTATAAACAGATATTGCATAAAACAACTCATATGTAAAACCCTGCTTCATGTAAATAAACCATTTTCATAATAATATACTTTTTAGTAGAATGTGCCATTGGGTAATGATAAATAGAAAATAGCCATTTTAAAAAATAAGGATCCAACGGTGCAAACAAACTTACCAAACAAACTATAAAGTTAGGTCACACGAGCCAATTAACAGACAGAGTTCTGTCTTTTGCTTCAATACTTCTTCCTGTTACAGTTAGAGTTGAAATATTTCTGGTCAGGTGATCGCTGAGGCAGTACACAGACCATCACCAAATGGTGGTTCAAGGCAAGAGATGTAAAAGGGCAATATTTACTTAAATATATATACCAGGTAGGTAAGATTCTTTAATATGTCACTTGATTTGATATAAACTATCTGTTGCTCAAAAATTCATTTTCGGGGTATAGTTTTCCTTTAAAACAGTACACATTTTTTAATTAAAGTATATTGGAGATAGATTTCTTTTTCATTAAAGAAAGTAAAAAATTGGATTTTATTTCTTTGCCTTTCCTTGCCCTTTAAGAGAAAAGAAGTAAGAAAAGGAATAAAACATTATTTTAAATTGTTTACTCGCTCTTATCAAAAAAGTTGGAAAGGCAGCCTTCTCTGAATGCTTTCACTCATATTTTTGTAGATAACTTGTACAGTGAAATGCATTTGCTGTTCTTCACGAGTTCTGCAGGAAGTGCCCATAAGTGCATTCCTTTACTTTTAAAGGCTGAATGCTGATGGGCTTGGCAAACTCATTTATTACTGAGCACCAGTTACTTAAGAGTTTACTTCTGATGCCAGCAAAGGCGAAGTCTGCAATAATAACACCACAACAGATAAATAAATATACAATAAATAATTACACCAATCAGAACACAATCTTGAACATTGCGGCCCCTTAGCATTGCAAACACTCTACTGTAATGTAATGCAATGACTTTGTATTTCATCTCAGCATCAGTTTGAATAAAATATGGCATTTTTATTGCTCCACTCATGAAGAAAGGTCTTTCATTTCCAAACCTTTGTTATTATGTTGTCCCTGCTTTGCTTGATTAATGATTTACACTATATTTCTCTAGTGAAACGTTTCCATCTTTTTTATTGTGGTTTATGAAAACTATCATAACACTGTTTTCCTCCAGCTTGTTTCTTACCTGCTCTTGTTAAACTACAAACCCCTTCACTTGTCTTCTCCCTAGCAAAACTGCAGCCCCACAGGGGATAAATTCTGCCAGTGGAGTAGCTGTAAAGAAGCCCCTGTCACTAACTGCACTATTTTTTCACTGTGTCAAGAATTGGGTAGGGGGCGCTGTAGAGTCTGAAGGGAGAGGTGCGAGTCCTTAAGGCAAGGGTGTCTTGTGCTCAGGGAACTGGTGAGGATTGGCTGGAACAGGGAGATGAGGGCGTAGACAGACTGGATCAAAGCAGGAACAGACTGATGGCACAGGACGGTGCGGACATAGATCTGAACTGGATAGCACGGGCAAGAACAGGAGGACTGGATAGCAAGAATCAGGAACAGGCAAAGTCAGTACAAGGTTAAGGGAAGAAGAAGAAGAAGAAGAAGAAGAAGAAGAAGAAGAAGAAGAAGAAGAAGAAGAAGAAGAAGAAGAAGAAGAAGAAGAAGAAGAAGAAGAAGAAGAAGAAGAAGAAGAAGAAGAAGAAGAAGAAGAAGAAGAAGAAGAAGAAGAAGAAGAAGAAGAAGAAGAAGAAGAAGAAGAAGAAGAAGAAGAAGAAGAAGAAGAAGAAGAAGAAGAAGAAGAAGAAGAAGAAGACAAGAGCTAGGGAAAGCAGCCCTACTACAGGCTGCTCTCCTGGCCTAATGAATAGAGCATTGAGCCAGAAACCCAAAGGTCCCTGGCTCGAATCCCAGCACAGCCTGACACACTGAAATGAATGGTTTGTGGACAACAATCTGTCCATCATATCCCTGGGCATTTCTTAACCATTTACCAGGCTATAAAGAGTCAAGGCTATCACACAGTCACGATTCCCAGTTAGGGTTTATGCCCTTAATTTTGTCCCTGTATTTAGCAGAAGTCATTGATGTTGTGTTGTTTTCTTTGATATTACATCAAAAATAAGATTAAGGTTGCTCAAATTCCTCTTCTTAAAGGGAAACGGTCATGGGAAAACATGTTTTTTTTTAAACGCATGAGTAATAGTGCTGCTCCAGTAGACTTCTCAAAAGAGCAAACAGATTTTTTTATATTCAGTTTTGAAATCTGACATGGGGCTAGACATTTTGTCAATTTCCCAGTTGCACCATGTCATGTGACTTGTGCCAGCACTTTAAGAGGGAACTGCTTTCTGGCAGGCTGTTGTTTTTCCTTCTCAATGTAACTGAATAGTACGCAGTGGGACATGGGATTTTACTATTGAGTGCTGTTCTTAGATCTACCAGGCAGCTGTTATCTTGTGTTAGGGAGCTGTTATCTGGTTACCTTCTCATTGTTCTTTTGTTAGGCTGCTGGGTGGGGGAAAGGGAAGGGGTGATATCACTCCAACTTGCAGTACAGCAGTAAAGAGTGATTGAAGTTTATCAGAGCACATGTCACATGACTTGAGGCAGCTGGGAAATTGACAAAATGTCTAGCCCCATGTCAGATTTCAAAATGAAATATAAAAAAATCTGTTTGCTCTTTTGAGAAATGGATTTCAGTGCAGGATTCTTCTGGAAAGCACTATTAACTGACATTATCCCTCTTCTTAACATCTTCAATTTACTCGTTTTGCTTTATAAGCAATATCAATACAATGGAATAATAAACTCATGTAATCATGGATAGAACATCCAAAGTACTCGCAGATAGCTCCCTGGTTAAACCTGGGAATGCTTTCCAATACGTTGGATGAAATGTTCTTGACCACACCCATTTTGTGACCACACCCCCTAATTAACATGTTCATTTTACAAAATTTGGCAGGTTATTAAAGTTTGAACAGTTATTACAGTTTTGCTAATGAAGGTGAATTGCCCTTTAAGATGCAAGTCACAGTTTCCCCAAGAGACTTTTTATTGTTACAATTTGCTTCTTTGCACCTGGCACATATTCTGGGCTAAAAAGCCTGGGCAAAAGCCAATTAAGTTAGAAGCATGGTATACATTTCTGGCTGTTAAGGGCAGGAGATCAAAGGGAAAGTCGGGATATTTCAGTAACAATCCGGGACTGTGCTTTGAGCTGTCAAAATTGGCAAAATTTGAACTGTCCAGGTGAGGACAAAAAGGACAGTTGGGAGGTATGCTTTCCACTGTGCAACCTAAAATTGGTAGTTATTCTGTAACAGGAGACTTTTTGGAATGCCCCTTCAGGCAAATAGGCCATACCTGTTCTGGATACAAAGCTCAGCAGCGTATCTATGAGCAGAGATTAGCCATCCTTATAAAAATTAAGCCATAGACAGAATCAAAAGCATAACCAATCAGATTTCAGTCTTTAAGTGTTTGGGATATTTTTTGCTTAAATAAGTCTCTGCTAAATTAAATGCGTTACTTTGGAAAAGCATGCTGATTTTATAAGTGTAATTTCCTTCTTCAGTTGAAGGTTTGATGCTAATAAGCTTGGCACAGCATTCTCTGAATACCATTAACATAGTGCTTGCATTATTATATTAAAGGAAGTAAAGGCTGTGTATTAACAACAATATCTAGTTAAAGGTTGAAAGAAAAGTGGGAAAAGCATAAGGCATGGACATATGGGCTCTTATTATTAGCATGTATTTATAAAGTACATTTATAAAGTAAAGTACAATATATTTCATTGTTTCAAGTAAAATTTCCATATTTAGTTAGAAGCAACCTAGGTATTTCTCAAGTACTGTATATGGCTTTAAATGGGTTGGTATAGTAATATTACACCATCCTGAAGCTATTAGTTTTGGGCTGAGTAGTTAGTTGAAGGCAGTAGTAGAATTAAAAGGAAGGTCAAGTGCATAACCAAGATGGTATTTTACCTCTAGCAGAACATACAGTAAAATCCATGCTGGGGATTACTCTAAACATTTGTGTGGTGTTTATACAAATGGCCTGCAGGTGGCACTGTGCATACATAGGACTTT
>CM044446.1:17397131-17460601 GCA_024363595.1 Xenopus borealis | reverse complement strand
CGGTTTGTTTGTTTGTTTGTTTTGAGTTGCTTTTTCCAGCCAGCAGCCTGTTTGGAGCCACATAATATATTATATCTTGCGAAAGTTCTCAACTGGAACCGAAACGTTGACAATAAATGTAATTCTTTTTCACCACATTATGAAGTCCAGGAGGGTGCCTGTTATTGGAATCATAATATAATGCATATACAAGCCTTCATACTATGGCCTAAATTCAATTTGATGAGATAAATGTTCCTCTGAATTTAATTCATCCTTAACAACACACTGTTCTGAAACAGTGAATCAACTTGTATCCTAACAGTCAGTTACATACGCTACTTAAGCATTTATAAAAGAAAATAAACATCACTATCATCAGTTTTTCTTGGACTAACTAGAAAAACAGACTTCTGTGGTATGCCACAGTTGTGAGGATCATCCAGTTCAGAGTATCTGAGTCAATTGTTTATTTTAGGTTTTAGAAATGAATGCCGTTTTGGGCAGATATAACCCATAGGGGCAGATTCACTAAGATCCGAAAATTCGCCAGGGCAGGCTTCATAGCTTTCGCCGCTCTTCGCCAGGTGAATTTTCGCCAGCGCTACACAAATCCACTAAAGTGCGTAGCGTAGTTGCGCTAGTGTTACTTCGCTAGGCAGAGCGCTGTTACGCTAGCGAACCTAATTTGCATACTGCGGGAACTTTAACTTATAATAGAAGTATATGTTACAGCCATTACATTCCACTACACAAGCCCTGGAAACCTTTAATAAATTATATAAAGATGTCCTATTGCACTACAGGTGCCCCCCTGTATAGTTGAGTTGCCATATGTTAGGAAATGTAGGGGGGAAGAAGGGTAACCACCCCAAAAATATTATCGATCTTTTTCAGACTATCACCCTCCTATGCTAAAATACGCCAGCGTTTGACATTTTGACATTTTTTTTTCCAACCTCCTATCCATTGTATTGAACTTCGCCAGGTCTGACCAGGTGAAGTAACGTCTAGCGTAAGTGCTAACGTTGAGGAAAATGTTCATCTTAGTGAATTTGCGAAGTTACGATCCTTCATCAGTGCACAACTTCGCCCCGCGTAAGGGTGCGAAGTTGCGCAAGTCTATCTACTTCGCTAGCGAAAATTTGCCAGAGCCGGTGTTAGTGAATTTGTGAAGTTGCAAAATGACGTCACGTTGGCGAATAAGCACTAGCGTTAGACGCTTCGCACTTTAGTGAATCTGCCCCATAGAGATCAATAAAATGTCAGAGCCTCTTATAAGGCCTAACAAGTCCAACCAAACAAGATCTTCCCTCATGCTTCAATAGTGAGAGGGGAGCAGGCCACACAGTCTGGAAGTGAACAAGAGTGACTTGACTATGATTCTGGTTGAAACCAAAATATTTTTTATCTGTTTATATATTGGTTCATGGGTATAATCTTTTATAAAGCTCAAATGCATTTATTATAAAACAAATTAGTAATGACAGCAAACAAAATGATACATATTAACAGATATCTCACAAAGATATATTAATTGGATTTTTCACCTTTAACCCTTTCGCTGCCAGCCATTTTGTCCTAAATGCTAACATCTACTGCCAAGCAGTTTGATGGCAGTTCATACTCTTTCACTGTAAGGGTATTTTCTGTAGGGGGGCTTTTAGTTTACCCAGCAAAACAATATATTGGGGGGGGTTTTCGGGACAACCTGAGCTTTCAAAATATGCTAGAATTTTGGGGTAATTCCACTCCTGTAATAAGATATGGGCTTCTAAGTGTATTACAAAAACAAAAAAAACTGTTTTGCATGATACAAACGCATATATCAGAAACATAATTTATTTTATGCACAAGAAAGCAGCAGATTTGTAAAGTTCTGTGTCTCCCAAACGTGTCAACACCAAATAGATGATTAAAAATCTCTAAGCAGTACACTACCAAATTTCCAAAGCACTGCTCCACAAAACGGCATACTTCTGATTTAAAGGCTAAACATTCAGCGAACGGTGGGTTTACCCTAGAAAACTACCCAGTATTAGAAAGAACAGATCCTGGAAAATAAAAAAGGGGTAAATATATCTCTGTATACCAAACTACCAAGTTGCAATTCTATCCTAAATTTATAATTTTTTATAGAAATTGGTGAATTTATTGAAAAATGACCTCACTGTTACCATTAGGTAACAATGTATAACATCCTAAATATGATTGCCAGGAGTCCACTAAACAGTTTGATGCTCAATATGTATTGGTTTACCTAAGTATGTGGCATATAGGGGCCCCAAAATGTAGACACCCCATGTGAGCTATCACATGTATTTCCAGGAACTGCAAAATCAACACATTTACATCATTTTGAGGCGGGCAAAGTTAGAAAAAAGTAAGTTTACCCCCAAAAAACATTTTCGGAAAGTACTGTACACATTCCCCCGAATCCAAATTGCGTATGCATGTCTTCCTACTCCACAGCACCAAGCCGCAAACCTTTCCTAAATTTTGTGATTTTGGTGACATTTCCAAAAATCCCCTCAAAATTTCCACCCTGCAACATCGTATTTCCAAGCATACGTATAGGTATCAAGATAGATCACCCCAAATATGAAAGCCTAGGGTCCTCTGAACAGATTTATGTCCAATACGTATAGGTGTACACAAGCATGTGGCATATAGTAACCCCAAAATGAAGACCCCCCATATGGTCTGTCATTTCAGGTACTGCAAAATCAACACATTTGCACATTTTGAGGGTGGCAAAGTTAGAAAAAAGTAAGGTGACCCCCAAAAACCATATATTTTTGGAAAGTACACATTCCCCTAAATCCAAATTTGGTATGCATGTTTTTCTACTCCAAAGCACCAAGCTGCAACCCTTTCCTAAATTTGGCGATTTTGGTGACATTTCAAAAAATCACCTCAAAATTTCCACCCTGCAGCATTGTATTTCCACACATACCATAAGGTCTGTCATTTCATACTGCAAAATCAACAGATTTACATCAGTTTGATCAGTTTGAGGGGGGCAAAGTTAAAAAAAAAGTAAGTTCACCCCAGAATACCATATATTTTCACATTCCCCTGAATCCAAATTGGGTATGCAGGTCTTTCTACTCAAAAGCACCAAGCCACAAACCTTTCCTGAATTTGATGATTAAGGCAGCTGTTTTTGCATTTTTTTAAATCGCCACAAAATATTGCAATTGGCCACATTTATCTCACCAAATTTCTTACATACAATTGTAAAACACCCTATATATTGACAGAAAGGGTCTAACAGTTTGATGCCCAGTATGCACAGATATACCAAAGCTGCTGACATGTGCAGACACCAAATAAAATTAGTGCATTTGAATGTTCTCCACTGTCTTTTAGCCTTCTGTGAAGAATGACCTGTGACTGTACATTATCCGTCAAAAGACCCTCCTAACAGCACATAGACCCCAAAAACCATATATTTTTGGAAAGTACGCATTCTGACAAATCTAAAATGGGTTACTGTCTTTCCACTCAAAACTACCGCAAACTACTGAAAAGCAACGCTAAAACATCGGTTTTTATGACATATCTGAAAATAGTAAAAAATATTCCAATTGGTCACATTTATCTCACCCAATTTCTTACATACAATTGTAAAACACCCTAAATATTGATGCCAAGGGTCTATTGAACAGTTTGATGCCCAATATGCATGGATATACCAAAGCTGCTGGCATGTGCGGACCTAAAAAAAAAACAGTGCATATAACATTTCTCCATTGCTTATTTGCCTTCTTTCAACAAAGACCTGTGACTGAGCAATGTGTGCCAAAAGACCTTCCTAACAGCACAAATACCCCCCAGAGCCATATATCTTTGGAAAGTACACATTCTGATGAATCGAAAACAGCTAATTATGTCTTTCTACTCCAAACTACCATACTGAAAAACTACGCTAAGGCAGCGTTTTTTATGAAAGTTGCCTAAAAATATTGCAATTGGCCACATTTATCTCACACAATGTTTTACGAACAAAGAAAAATCACCCTTAATATGGACTTCAGAGGTCTACTGAATAGTTTAATGCCCAATATGCATACATTTACCCAAGTATTTGGCATGTACAGACCCCAAATGAAAAACATGCAAATTAATTTCATGCTAACTCAGCTGCTGAAAACAGTACCCAGACTGTGCGTTATATGCTGTAAGACCCCCAAACTGTAAAAAGCCCCCCAGATAACCACACATTTTTGGAAAGCAAATATGTGGTGGGGTCACTACTAGGACACCTGGGAAAGTCCAGGACAGAGCTTATTTATGCCTCACTTACAGAGTGGTTCCAGCCAGGACTGCTAGCCCGGCTTAGGTTTTTTTTAGTTTTCCTGAGGCCTCTTAGGTGGATAATTAAAGGAAAACTGTACCCCCCGAACAATGTAGGTCTCTATAAAAAGATATTGCATAAAACAACTCATATGTAAAACCCTGCTTCATAATAATATACTTTTTTTGTAGTATGGGCCATTGGGTAATCATAAATAGACAATGGCCATTCTTAAAAAATAAGGACAGCCTCCTGGGATCGTATGATTTATCTTTGAGGCAGCACACAGAACATCACAAAATTGTGGTTCAAGGCAAGAGAAGTACAAGTGCAATATTTAATTATGTATACAAGTTTGGTAAGAATATGTCACTTAATTTGATATAAAGTATTCAATTTGGGGTATAGTTTTACTTGAAATCAGCAGCTCAAGCCAGAGTGTTGAGTTTCAGTCTGAGGGAAAAGACACAGGGACTGCCTGTGTGAGCACAAAGAAAGATTTCTGAATCACCACAAGATTTGGAATTTTGTATTTGCCTTAAAGGAAAACTATACCCCGAAAAAAATTTTTTTAGCAACAGATAGTTTATATCAAATCAAGTGACATATTAAAGAATCTTACCTACCTGTTATATATATTTAAGTAAATATTGCCCTTCTACATCTCTTGTGTTGAACCACCATTTCGTGATGATCTGTGTGCTGCCTCAGAGATCACCTGACCAGAAATATTTCAACTCTAACTGTAAAGGGAAGAAGTGTGGAAGAAACAGAACTGTTAATTGGTTCATGTGACCTAACTTTATAGTTTTTTGGTATGTTTGTGTGCACCGTTGGATCGTAGGATCCCAGGAGGCTGTCCTTATTTTTTAAAATGGCTATTTTCTATTTATGATTACCCAATGGCACATACTACTAAAAAAGTGTATTATTATGAAAATGGTTTATTTACATGAAGCAGGGTTTTACATATGAGTTGTTTTAGGCAATATCTTTTTAGAGAGACCTACATTATTCGGGCGGTATAGTTTTCCTTTAAGGATCTATGTTTTGGGGAGACAGGTGGCAGGCCTCCTCCTGGTTAGCTAGGAAACTGACCTGTGTTAGTTAGAAGCCCATTAAGTGCTGAGGATTTTATTTTGACCTCTTTATTTTGTTTTGTTTGTGGCAAGTGAAAAATAAACTGCCAAAAGAGACTATACTCTTGTGAGTTGTGATTGTGCTGTGGGCTGTTTACCCCCAGAAAACTGTTTTCAGCTACCTAAGCTCTTACAATGTGTATACATACAGTATTTGTGTACTGGTCGCAGATTTGACTTTATAGCCCCCTAGCCTCGTTGCCTAGGGAGTTGTCTTCCTTCCCCACTCTCTGCGGAGGTGGCAAAAGCCGCCAATGCAGAGAGAAAGCTCAGCTGCCAAAGAACGTACAAGGTACGTTCTTGGCTGCCTGAGCCCTTAACTGCCAGCACGTACTGTACAGCATACGTGCTTGGTGGTTAAAGGGTTAAGTTAACTTTAAGTATTTTCAGACACTTTGCAGTTAACTTACATATTTATTATCTGTGATTTTTGAGTTTATTATAGCTTTTTTTAAAAAGGTTTTAAAGGGATCCTGTCATGGGAATTTTTTTTTTAAATGCATCATTTAATAGTGCTGTTCCAGAAGAATTCTGCACTGAAATCCATTGCTCAAAAGAGCAAACAGATTTTTTTATATTTCATTTTGAAATCTGACATGGGGCTAGACATTTTGCCAATTTCCCAGCTGCCCCAAGTCATGTGACTTGTGCTCTGATAAACTTCAATCACTCTTTACTGCTGTACTGTAAGTTGGTGTGATAGCACCCCCTCCCTTTCCCCTACCCATCAGCCTAACAAAAGAACAATGAGAAGGTAACCAGCTCCCTAACACAAGATAACAGCTGCTTGGTAGATCTAAGAACAACAACTCAATAGTTAAACCCATATCCCACTGTGTACTATTCAGTTACATTGAGAAGGAAAAACAACAGCCTGCCAGAAAGCTGGCACACGTCACATGACCGGGGCAGCTGGGAAATTGACAAAATGGCTAGCCCCATGTCAGATTTCAAAACTAAATATAAAAAAATCTGTTTGCTCTTTTGAGAAATGGATTTCACTGCAGAAGTCTACTGGAGCAGTACTATTAACTGATGCGTTTTGATAAAAACTTGTTTTCCCATGACAGTTTCCCTTTAAGATATAAGAACCTTTTACAGGTACAAAACAGTAAGGGTTTACTTATTCAAGACCGATTTTTCCTCGTATGAGTTTTAAAGGCAAAAAATTTTTTGGGAAGAAAACATTTACATTTTTCGTGATTTCTAAAACCCTGATGCTGCGGAAAGTTTAAATAATCTCAAACCTTCAGAAGTTATGTTTTAAGAAAATAATGAGACATTTTCTGATATTAGTAAATAACCCCTGTGGTAGAGTGACTGGGAAAAGGTGGAAAAAGGTCACTCTAGCCTTTAATTTCTTCCCATGTGCAAATTAGGTTTCGGATTCGGTTTGGCCGAATCTTTTGGGAAGGATTTGGGGGTTTGGCCGAATCCAAAATAGCGGATTCGGTGCATCCCTAAACAATAATGAATCAAACCAGATCAAATCAAAAAATTGCCCTAATTTGTACCTGTGTCAGCAGCACCCAAAATATTGCTCCCAGTCTGTACCTGTGCCACTAGCATTGCCCCTTAAGTCTGTACCTGTGCCATCAGTCATGGCCCCCCAAGTCTGTACCTGTGCCATCAGCCTGTGCCAGAGCAGCAGCAAAAATATTGCCCAAGATCTGTGCCAGGCAATGGGCAAGTAAGAGGGAGGTGGGGACTGAATGTAGAGCAGAATACTGCTGCTGGAGACGGGGGCAAGTTAAAACTTAAAGAATAAAAAAAAAATTCCCTTCAAAAGTGAGCCCCCCCCACGACTGCACCCTAGGCGGCCGCCTATTCTGCCTACCCCTAGTTCCGGCCCTGGCTAAGATAAACTCCAGGAAGGGAGTGGTCTTTAAACAGAGAACAGATTATCTGTTTAAGTTTAGTAGCCAGGTACTCCATTCCACAGAGCCAGTCCGGAGATTGGAGCTCACCTTTCACAGGAAAGCTGTCCTGTGGAAAGGCTATTTAAAGTTAATTGGAATGGGAGAGTGTGTCTCTCAGCAGGGCACAGCAGGTAGGAGACCTGGCTGTGTTAGGAACTCCCAGAGGAGCTGGGGGTGCTGCCTGCTACTGCAAGAGCAGAGGGAGCCCGGGGCTGTGAGTAAGAGCCAGATCTTGTTGTCTGTGTGGGACATTGAGGAATAGCCAGAAGGCTGAGAAATTCCTGCAAAGACTGTGAGTACAGGGGTGACCCAACCTGTGTTTTGTCTGGTAGTCCACAAATGGCCCAGTATAGTGAGGGAACACTTCAAAGTGAAGGTATCGCCCAGTGGGCAAGGATTTATTTTTATGGTTTGTTTTAGAAATGCTGCAAGGGTCACCTCAGTTTGTGAATGACTTACTGGGAAAATAAACCAATGTTTCTTTGAAGAGCCTGTGTGTCCCTGTCTTTATGCTCCTTTTCCTATGCTGCCTGCCCTACCATTTGCCAATTTCCCCCAAATTTACGTGTTCAAGCCACCAGGTTGTCACACCCCTTTATTTGTCTATCCACAGACCTATTATTTTGTCATAGCCTTATTCAACTTGCAGTTAGACACAGATGAGAACTAGCATTGCATTTATGAAGTCATATCACAAATTAAGGAATTTATCCATGGTCCCTTTAGTTAATGTCAATTGTTTAAAGTTCAGTGGTCACCCCTCCCTCCCCTTTCTTGTTTCTTCTAAGTCAGGGGTCCCCAATCTTTTTTGCTCGTGAGCCACATTTAAATTTAAAAAAAGAGTTGGAGAGCAACACAAGCATGAAAAAGTCCATGTGGATGTCAAATAAGAGCTCTGATTGGCTTTTTGGTAACCCCTATATGGACTGGCAGCCTACAGGAGAGAATGTTTGGCAGGACAACTGTTTTTTATGCAACCAAAACTTGCCTCTAAGCCAGTAATTCAAAAATAATCACCTGCTTTGAGGCCACTGGGCGCAACATCCAAGGGGTTGGAGAGCAACATGTTGCTCGTGAGCTACTGATTGGGGATCGCTGTTGTAAGTCATCAAATGCAAATATGTAAAGGGGTTGTTCACCTTTGGGTTAACTTTTAGTATGATGTAGAAAGTGATATTCTGAGACAATTTGCAATTTGTTTGAAATTCTTTGCATCTGTGGGGTTTGAGTTATCTAGCTTTTTATTCAACAGTTTTCAGGTTCACAATATTGTGAACAAATGGCTTTTGCGCAAATACACAGTTTATATAATAAAAATTCGCAACCACAAAGCGTTTTTTGTACCACAATCTTAACGAAACTCCAGAGCATGTGTTAACATTAATCTTTGCTAAGAGATAATGTGTGATGTAATCTTCACCAGCGAATGATTTTACATTGCGTGCAACGATAAACATTCACAAAAACACTTGTTATTTTTAATTACACCCCCCAAATGTCTTCTGAGAACAGAGCTGTTGAATAGTCTTATAAAATACATGTGTGAAAATTGAAATTGACAAATGCATTTCAACTATTAATTAGAATACATTTTTTAATTATACAAGATCTAGAAGAACTGATTATGGTAGCTTTGATGCAAGTCCTTTTTCATCTCTTTGTATTTTATTGGTTACAATCTATAGAAAAAAATGGAAGTTAAAAAGAAATGGGGGACAGTTGTATTACTTTGGTGAAAATATAGTTTAACTTTGATTTGAGTCAGGAGTCAGATATAATAATCATATTTGTATATAGAAAACCGTGGCTCAAGTCCTTTGAGACCGAAGGTGTGGATGTTGGGCAATATAGATTAAGAAGGGGTTTTAATATATTAAAATGCAACTATATACCCTGTGAGGAGGAGATACGAGGGCTAACTCTTGAGGTAAAAGGGTAAAGGGAATATAAAGTTGCAACTATGGGAAGTGTATAGCATTTTACCTGGTTATTCCAGTTTTCATACTGTACATGATTCATTGTTCAAACCAAAGTAGGAAGGGTGGCAGAGAACAACAAATAAAACAAATTAATAAAATAGCATTTTTTTAAATGAAAGCCCTATTAATTGTAGTTCTCACTGTTCTGATGCAAATTCAATGAAAAGACAAACCTAAAATCTCCTGTTTCCGATTTGAAAATGTCTAATAAAAAATAAATTAAATATAGGACAAATGGAACAACTTAAGCCAGCAAAGGAGAGATCAGTCATGGCAGGGATAGAATAATGAAAAAGTGGGAGAACAGATGAAGAAGAAGAAGGGTCTTAGGACTCACAAGAAAAAGTAGATGTGAGGCAGGAGACAATGTGGTAAGTGGTAAAAGGGAAGAGGAAGGAGGTTAAGACTTTCAAGAAAGAGTAGATGTGGGGGAAGCATAATGAGATAGTGGGAGAAGCAGAAAAACAAAGAGGTTTGAGCTAAGAAGAAAGAGAAGATGCGGGAAGAAAGAAGAGAGGGAGGGAGCCAAAAAAAGAGTAAGAACATGAGGAGGTATGATCTAATCTAATGCAACCATAATCCAGACAGTTTTATAAGAATGAACAGAAATCTTTGAGGTACCTTCACTTGAAATTCTGCTAACATATGTTCTAACTCCGTTTATTATATTGGCCTCCATCAGTAAACAATACATTCACTTCATGCCAGAATACAAATATGTGCCTATAACTGTGTTTTGGCCAAAAATGCCTTCAGAAAAATCGATGAAACGCCAGCACATGACAGCTTATTTGGCTAATACGGATCAACTATCTCTAAAATAAGATTTGGAGCGAAATCTGTTTTTTTAGGTATAGGTCTGATTTCATCTAGCTTTCTGATGTGTAAATGGATGGCGGGAAATGGCTAGCTTTGGCAGAGACATCCTAAATACCTAGCACAATACTGATGTCACGGATTGGCCAAGGCACATCAATAAATATGTTTTCTAAAATCAACATTTTATTAAACATACCTCTGCAATGACTAACTTCTCTTTATTCAGCAAAGCTTTTATATATTAAAAATGCAACACTCAGCCTTTGGGCTAACATGACGACCCTAATTAAATTTTTTGTCTGAAACAAGAATATTTTCTCACAGAGCACCTAATATGTTCTAGACAGCTAGCTTTTCTTAATTTAATAGCCTATAAACTTTTCTGAAATACTAGCATATATAGGGCGATAGCTTTGCAACATGGTTGTGGTATCGGATATCCTTGTGATACCTTACTGTTTGTTGGATATTTGGTCATGTTTGTTTTCTTCCTCCATCTAGAAATGAGCTTATGGTCTCTCGTTGCTGTGTTGGGAGTATAATAGTTGTCCATAAGCTCTAGTGCTGTTGCATATTTTATGATTGGCCTTCATGATTAACCCAACACTTGCAATGCCAAATTTTTCTCATGAAACATACATTTTTTCAGATTTGATGTTTGAAAACTCTTTTCAGATTATTGCCCAAAATATATCATATGAAACCCAGCACAGATCATGATATCTTCCGATTGTTTAAGGAACATTTGCCATTGACATTTGCCATTGACAAAGCAGCTATAATTGAAGTCCTGAAGCTACAAGTATTCTTTTTTTACTTATAAGGGGGGCCCTGACCCTCAATAGTTTTTTATAGCTTGTGTCTGTGAGGGGCAGGGCCGTTCCTGCCATGAGGCAAGGTGAATACCTTGCCTCAGGCTGCAGTGAACGGCCAGTTACCAGGGGCAGCAAAAAGCCACCTCCTGTAACTTTAAGGCCAAATTTCCGTTAATTTCTGGAAATTCGTCTCTGCTAGTGCAGAAAGTGCATTACGCGTTTATCGTTGCACTAGCGATACAGCCTCTTTTGACCCACTCTGACGCTAAATTTTTCAGTATGGAGTGGGAGGCGGCATTGGAGTTGCTGCCTCAGGCAGCAGCAGCCCACAGTTCACCCCTGGAGGGGAGTTGCCTTTTTTAGCGCTGATGACTGTGTGGTCATTTAACTATGGTGGGGAGTGGGCGGGATCTGGGGTGGAGCCGCCCACCCCATATAATTATGTTTAGCAGAGTTATTATCCTGTCCCTAAAGGTAAAGAAAAGCCTGATCAAATATTAAAAAACAAGTAAAGGTATCATTCAATAGGTCCTTAGCAGCAAGTTTTTTATTTAAACTAAGGGGCAGATTAACTATTGGTAGAATTTCGAATGAAAAAAAAAAATCGAAATTCGAAATTAGACCAGGGAATAGTGGGGAATTAAAAAAATTCAAATTCAATTTTTTTTAGCACAATTCAATTGATCGAACGAACGACCGAATAGGTAAAATCGAATTTGAATCGAATATTCGAACAATTTTTAAGCGATCGATCGATTTTTTCTTATTCGATCTTAGGGAATGATCCCCATTTCAGTAGGTTTAATCTGGCGAAGTAGGTGATCAAACATTGCTGCAACCAAATGAGAATGGAATAAAGTTTGGGTGGTGACAACTTGACTAAAACGAACATAAACAAATATATTGTTATATGAGGAGAGCATGAGACAAAAATATAACCAGTAAGTTGCTTTGCTACCTTTCCTTTAAATATGCAAGAAGCAGTTTTGGAAGATTTTTAAATTTAGAAACAAAATAGAGTTAAAGTCCTCGTCAATTACAGTATCTTAAAGTGCTGTGTACAATAAAGTAAAGAAGGAGGTCTCTGAAGAATTGCTGGTGGATCTTTATTATTTAAATAATAATTTTGTTCAAAGATTTCTTTCCCCTTTACCAAAGCTTAGTAATTTATTTAAAAAACAATTCTATTAATTTCTTCATGTCTCTCTATAAAGCTTGTTCCACATGACATTGTCTGAAATCCTTTTGAACAGAAATGTTCCTTGACTCAGGTCAATTATTCAATAAAGTTTACAGAATGTTTAATATGTTGTGACATTTTCTATTAAAACAAAATCAATTTGGCTTGTTTGAAGCTTCTAATTTCACACGTCTGTAAAAGGCATGTTGTAATAATTACGCTAATACAGCACATTGAACATAAATCCGTTCAGACAGTCTTACCCGTCTCACAAAACTGTCAATGTTAGTTTAATATACATTGAAGTGCAATAAGGTTGGTACTGCTAAAAATTAGAAGAAAGTCATTAAAATGCCAAGTTCAGTGCAAAACAATTGTTAGGTTTAAGTCCTTTAGGTTATTCTGCCAATCCCCTCACTTTCTCCAGTGGGGGGTTAGATCTGCATACCAGTTAGGTGGTCATTATGTTATATGTGCAAACATGCATTGGCATCATTGCTTCTGAGTTTAGCAGTAATTATTTGTGACTGGCCACGTAAAAGTCTTATTTGGGGCCTCACTGATCACCCCACTTTCATTCCACACCTTCACTTATCAGTACTCCTCATTATAAATCATAAAGTAGGAGGGGAAAAGCAACTTGGCAAAAAGGACATACTCATAGCTATAAAAAATGTAATTAAAGGGGTTGTTCACCTTTGGGTTAACTTTTAGTATAATGTAGAGAGTGATATTCTGAGACAATTTGCAATTGGTTTTCATTTTTTATTGTTTGTGGTTTTATAGTTATTTAGCTTTTTATTCAGCAGCTCTCTAATTTGCAGTGTCAGCAATTTGGTTTCTAGGGTACAAATTACCCTAGTAACCCTGCATTGATATGAATAAGAGACTGGAATATGAATAGGAGATGGACTGAATAGAACGATACGTAATAAAAAATGGCAATAACAATACATTTGTAGCCTTACAGAGCATGTGTTTTTAGATGGTGTCAGTGACCCCCATTTAATAGCTGCAAAGAAATATAAGAAAATTGCAAATCATTAAAAAACTATGAAAAATAAATAATGAAGACCAATTGAAAAGTTTCTTAGAATTGGCCCTTCTACAATATACCAAAAGTTAACTTGAAGGTGAACCACCCCTTTAAAAAACAGGAAATTCCTAAAATGTAACTCTAAAAACACCACATCAGTATCCTGTAGCACTTTACAATATCACAATCAATTTACTAATGTTTAAGTTAAAAAAAACTTCGAAATTCAAACAAATATGTCCATTTTTGGTCAAATTGAAATCGTTTGAATTGAACGATTTCATCCAAAATCCTTCAAATTCTCAGGACTTAGAACATTTTTCAGGACTGGCTCACCGAGGTCCACCATAGGCTAAAATGGCAATTCGCCAGTTTTAAGGTGGTGAAGTGTCAAATTCTAAGGATATTAAAAGGCCAGTACTTCGACTTGTTGAATTTTTTCAATTCAAATCTAATTTTGGGCTATTCAAGGTCAAAGTATTATTATTAACATGTATTTCTATAGCGCCAACATATTGCGTAGCGCTTTAAAGTAAATGTGTTTATACAACTAAATTGCATGAATTACATACATATGGAGTTACATTCAATCACAATCAATGCAGATAAAAAGGTGAGGAAGGCCTTATACAGAAAGAGCTTACAACCTAAAGGTAAGGGAGTTATACATAAGATGTGGGAATGGGCAAGATCGAATTAAGTGGGTGAGAAATGTGGTACTGTATGTAGTGTTGCATTTGGTAGTTGAGAGAGGGTAGGCTTCTCGAAAGAAGTGCGTTTTAAGAGATTTCTTAAAAGCAGAAAGGTTGGGAAAAAGTCGGACAGACCATGGGAGAGAATTCCAGAGGAGGGGAGCAGCTCTTGAATCTGAGCATGTGAGGAGGTAATGAGAGAAGTGTTGAGTAGCAGGTCAGTAGAGGAGCATATTAAGCGGTTGGGTGAGTATATAGAGATGATTTCACAGATGTAGGGAGGGGCAAAGTTATGAAGTGCTTTGAATGTCAGGGTCATTAATTTGAATTTAATTCATATGGGTAGTGGAAACCAGTGGAGTGATTGGCAGAATGGCGTGGCAGAGGAGGAGCGGTTGCTGAGGTATATGAGCCTCGTGGCGGTGTTCATTATGGACTTGAGAGGTGACAGTCTCTGGCGGGGAAGGCCAATTAAAAGAGAGTTACAATAGTCTAGACATGATATGACGATAGAGTGAATAAGAATTTTGGCAGCATCTTGGGTGATAAATAATCGTATTTTGGATATGTTCCCTAGGTGGAAGTGACATGATTTAATACGTGACTGGATATGAGGAGTGAATGAGAGGGCAGAATCTAGGATAACCCCAAGTCACCGGGCCTGGGGAGACGGGTGAAAATGGAATTGTTAATTATGGAAACTTCAAGGATGTTACTAGTGTTAGTTGGAGAAAAGAGAACCATTTCCATTTTAGAGAGGTTTAAAGGGCAAGGAAAGTGTAAAATAGAATAAGGCTAGAAATGCTGTATTTTGTATACTAAACATAAACTTGAACTTACTATACCACAAGCCTAATCAAACAAATGATTTATGCTTTCAAAGTTGGCCACAGGGGGCTGTCATCTTGTAACTTTGTTATACATCTTTGCAAGACTAGACTACCTACACATGCTCAGTGTGATCTGGGCTTCTTAGGGGTCATCATAAATGATCAAAAAACAAAGCTGCTGGAGTTCTGCATGGCTGGTAAGTAAGGTGGGGGCTCCCCCTGCTGTTCATAAGTATGATTGTTTCCCTGCCAGAAGTTAGGGACCATCTGAAAATTCCTATCCACAGCAGTAAATGAAGGGAGGATTTCACTGCATACAGTCAGGTTTCTTATAAAAGCATTACACATTTTTAAATTACAGTATATCAGAGATAGATTTCTTTTTCATTAAAGAAAGTAAAAATGGGATTTTATTTCTTTGCTTTTCCTTGCCCTTTAATTTAAGGTAGTGTTGCAACATCCAGGTAGAGATGGTGGACAGGCAGGAGGAGATGTGAGTTAGGAGTTCTGGGTTGAGATCAGGAGATGAGAGATAGATCTGAGTATCGTCAGCATAGAGGTGGTAGTGGAAACCATACGAGTTGATTAATTTGCCAAGGGAGGAAGTAAAGAGGGAACATAATAAGGGTCCCAGGACAGAGCCTTGAGGAACCCCAACAGAAAGAGGTAGGGGTGAAGATGCTACTCCATTGTAGGAGACACTGAAGGAACGATTGGTGAGGTAAGAAGAGAACCAGGACAGGGCCATGTCCCGAAGACCAAGTGAATGGAGGGACTGGAGAAGGAGAGGGTGATCTACAGTGTCAAATGCAGCTTAGAGATCAAGTAGTATTAATAGTGAGAAATGATAGTTGGCTTTAGCTGTTAAAAGGTCATTAGTTAGTCAGGTCAGGGAAGTTTCAGTGGAGTGTTGTGGCTTAAAACCAGATTGTAGGGGGTACAGTAGATTATTGTCAGAGAGGAATGCGGTTAGCCGGTTGTAGAAGTAGCTCAAAATTACTTCAATATTCAAATTTAAT
Source organism: Xenopus borealis (assembly GCA_024363595.1). Lineage (NCBI taxonomy): Eukaryota > Metazoa > Chordata > Amphibia > Anura > Pipidae > Xenopus > Xenopus borealis. The sequence continues at coordinate 17,444,894 of CM044446.1, read as the reverse complement.
TTGAATTTTCACTTCTACCATTCGTAAATCTGCCCCTAGTGTTTAATAGCTGACATCTATTTAATTGCCATGGGTATCTAAATCTGGAGCAAACCTGCGCCTGTTATTACAGTACCCCCTACATAATATCCTGCCCTATTTAAAAAAGCCTTCCAATCAGGCCTTCGGATATAAGTGGAAATTATATCTGCTGGGATCTGAACCAGGAACCTCTCATGTGCCCTTCCCTAACCACTGGGCCAGAAGTTAATCAGAATGTTATTGGTGAAATTGATTTTTTTCACCTGCCTACCCCATTGTATCTGGGGTCCAAGCAGTCTTATTGGATATTAATGGCCAGCTGATAAGAGCTGGGTGATGCTTGCTTGAGCCCTGAGGTTTGCCCCTAACTCACTCCACCTGGCTATTACATTGTCCTACTGTGGTCTAGTTTCCACTACTATTTTACCACTACACCCACTCAGTCCTGCTTCATCCACCATGCCCACTCCATCTCACTAATCTGCCTATATGTTCATTCTGTCCCACTATGTCTGTTCTCACTTTACATCCACTACATTGTATGATATACATTGTATTGTATGAAAATCTTTCCAAGATATTTGCTTTCTCCTCTTCATCTGGTTCCTGTATTGGGTATGACTGTCCTTGCCTGAAGGACTCACCAGCCACCTATTAATGACCCGAGATAATCCCTTACAATAACACCACAAACTTTATTTCCACAATTGCTTGAATTCTGCATGCTGGGCATTATGTAAGTGCTAAAAATATAAATTACACAACGAGTTATGTAATTTTATTTTATTACGTATTCTTGTTAGTGTGTCCTCTCTAAAGCAAGGGGCTTGGGAAATAGTTCTCTTAGTCCTGTCCAGACTACACATACGTACATTGTTATTATTTATATCACTGTAATTAAACATAAAACACAGTTCCACATAGAGCATTACAATGCAAGTAAGAAATAAGAAGTCAAACAGAATGAAAAACTAACAGAGAATTCTTCCAATGGCATTGGGAAAAATTGAATCAGTGAAGCATATAGTAATGAAGCTAATGTGTCTAATGAGTACTTAGTTATTGGTTAGTTGCAGTTCCTGATGGTTATTGTGGTGTCATTTGCAGCTGAGAGCATTATACATCCTTGGATTTAATCAGAGCAGAATAAGGTATGAATAAATCTCACTAAACCAGAATTAGAACCCTAACAGTGGAGGGCAAAACAGCAGGGTGTGCAACATACAGTATACAGCATGCGGACACATAAACCAAACTTAGAATGTAAGAGAATGAGGAAAGTGCATGCTGGCTTATTTGCAATGTAGGATATACTTTGTGAACTTGTGTTTGACATAATAATTGTGTGTGAAGTTCCAGTTCTAATTATTGATATTACATATTGTTTAATCTCAGAACCTCTTTCATTTTTCCAGAAATAATGATAAAAAAAAAAAAAAAAACTTGTGTTTAGATTCTGCTGCATATTTACAGATGTCCAAGGAGAGCGAGTACCACACACACACACACACACACACACACACACACACACACACACACACACACACACACACACACACACACACACACACACACACACACTTGATTTAGCAACAGATAGAGATTTAGAAAGATCTTTTGCATTTATTGTCGTAGAAGAGGTTTAAGTGATGTTTGCTGCTCAGTTTATAATGGCATGGCTAGCATCTGGATTTATCAGACGCTGATTCTGGGCTGACCCTGCCCTATATAAGCACAGCCCTTCTCAAAGCTGCTGCCTGAGCATTTGCTTCTGTTAGAGCACTGTGGGTTAGTCCCTAGCTCCTGCGTTCTTGCCCCTCCTGCTTCTAGTTTTCAGCCCTGTCTGGTTCTGCTCTCCAGTCCTGATCCAGTGACTGCCTCTTCGCCCACACTTTCCTGATTTTTGTTCTTTGCCCACTCTATCCTGCCAGTCATTGACTCTATTCCCACTCCAACCTGTCCTCAATTATATGCCCACTCCATCCCACTCCAGCCTGTCCTTGACTTTATGCCCACTATATCCCACTCCAGTCTATCCTTGACTCTACACCCACTCCGTTCCACTCCAGCCTGTCCTCGACTCTATGCCCACTCTGTCCCACTCCAGTCTATCCTTGGCTCTACACCCACTCCAGCCCATCCTTGACTTCATGAACACACTGTCCCACTCCAAAGTGTCCTTGACTTTATGCCCACTCTGTCCCACTCCAGCCTGTTCTCAACTTTATGCCCACTCTGTCCCACTCCAGTCTGTCCTCGACTCTACAACTACTCTATCCCTAAGTTAAGAACACAAAGTAGCCAACTGGCCGTATAACTGTTTTAAATACAATCATAATTCTAGGACAAGCTAAAGTGTAATTACATATACTGTAAGTGCTATGATTATTTAATCCTAGTAAATCCCCATACTGTACTACCCATAGTGCTTCTGATTGACATCCAGTAGCAGCTACAGATAATGTGATAAAACCATTGCTTTTTCCATCATAGTTCTTATTTTCAAACTGACTAACAGCAACGAGGTTGAAAGGATTATCCCAAGAGCAGAACAAACATAATACAGTATAAAAGCATTGAAAATGGAAGGTACTATAGTAAATGCAGCTTATACAATATACTTTCCTACGGTTTGGTCAATATCACTGAAAATCCTGCGTGTAAGATGCTATAAATGAAATTGTCATTGTGAGAGGGAGTTTTGCTTCTAACTAGGAATACATCGAATTCTGGATTTGGTTTGCAAATCAACTGAATCCGAGCAGTTGTTAGCAGGATTTAGATTCAGAAGACTCCAGGAGCTTGGACAAACCAAACCCTATATAATCGAAAAAATGCATTTCAAGCGTGCATCAGATATTTCCACCTGTGTGCCAGCAATTTCCTGCTGGGTGCAAGTCAGATTTGGTTTGGTATTCAGCTAAATCTCTATCCTAAGATTTTGGGATTTGCCCAAACACTGAACGCAGGGTTCAATGCATCCCTACCGCTAACATGCTTTTTTTTAAGTGGTTGTTGTTTTTTTGTTGTATTCTAAAGAGATGTCACTGTCAGAAATTGAGACTGATGATACTAGAATAAAGTTGGCCCCTGCTCATACAGCAGTATAGCTAATAAAAATTAATAAAAGAAAACGTCAGGTATAACTTTAAGGTTGATTTTTCATGAAGGAAGTGCAGTGGGCAAAGTGCAATTTTTGGACACAAATGTCTTTTTTTTTTGCCTGTTTTTTTTTTTTTTTTTTTTTTTTTTTTTTTTTTTTTTTTTTTTTTTTCAGAAAGAGCAGTTTTAAAATGTCATCAGTATGTGGCTCTTTTTGTGCAACCCACTTTGGGAACCCTGGAATTACAGCTATGGTCAGTGTAGCCAGGACTGGACTGAGAATCAAAATAGGCCCTGGCATTTCAGGTACACATAGGCCCAATCAGCCCACATAGAGGCCCAAACAGCCCCCACCAGCCCACTAAATACTGACTTTCTATGGCACCTTATAGCAGCCCCTCTGGCATTTGCCCTAACCCACAGATTGCCAGTCCGGACCTGAGTGTAACAGTAGCTCCAGGATTTCACAATAAGCACACTTGCACATATTTGGCAAAAAGAGGCAGGACAGATACAATTGCGCTACTGTACAGAAGTGCAAGGAGCATGTTTGGATTCAAGAATCTCTAATAAATGGCAAAATTACACTCCAATATTTGCATCCATTTTTTGCAAAGTTCTTGTGACTACATTGTAAATTATTTGTTAAGTCCATAGGGAAGTACATATTGGAATGAGTATAGGTAAGATAGTATAGGTAAGATTACAAAATGCAGCCTAGTGACAAGTTAGTTGCAGCTACAGAAAAAAACAAGAGCTAAATAATAATACAATCAGCTATTGGTATTTCCATTAACAAACAGCCTGTTAACTAAACAGCATGTGCAATACTCGAGAAAGCCTCAGATGCCAATTTGTTTACTCCCAAAATATATTAATTTGTATCAAAAGAACTTTTGGGGGAAATACTATAACAAAATGATTACTGTTCAGGCAATTAAATCCCTTTGTGCGTTCCTTTATTTAGTCATATTCTGGCTTCTCGGTGCCCCTGGGTAAATTTCCATAATAAATCTTTTCGCCAGTCACACTGCATGGAAACATTTAAGATCTTTTTATGAAGCAATGGCCGTCAGCTCTGAGCTAGGTCCATCTGCCAGGATTAAAGGGTTCTAGGAATTTTATTCTGCTTCACAATCCCCACTATGTTCCCGCCTGTGTTCTGTGAAAAGATGTGAAAACAGAGACCAAAAAAAAGAATTGCTTCACAGTCAGACAATTACCCAGTCTGACTAATTCATATCTGCCGTAGCCAGATGTAAATGTGTTTCCTTGTTGCTGTCAAATTAGTCTTTTTCTGGATTATGCCTAATGGAAATGCTGGTTATTCTGTATTTATTTATATAATCTGATTTTTCTGTCTTGATTTTTGCTTCCATGTCTGATGTGGTCAGACGGCTTGTAGATATCATGCCAGGTAAAGCCCTTATTTTTGATTTCCGTTGGCCCAAGTTGAAGCAGATCTGTTGGCTGGATTGTACTGTAAGGACTAACATTCACTGACATGCATTGCTGGGTGATGACAGTTCCGACTGCCCAGTTGATTTGAGTTTTTTAAAGATCTACATTTTCGGTCTACTGCAGACAGATAGCGGTTAATGTGGAGAATTTAACGTCACTTCTTTCAGATCTCATGCGCCTTGAATGAATAGATCAATAGCACTAGGACATGCATGTTTACTGCCAATGGTGTTAGAAGTCTGTTTAGCCTATGGGGCAATCAGTTGGTTAATCAATGTATTAATGCCTTTATGAGCATTTTTCTAGACTAAGTTCCTCAAAGGGCATATCCAACCAAAACTGTTTTTGGCATAAGGAAAGATAATTTAATTCTAATGTAACCTCTATGATATGTTAATGAAAAGTTGCTTTGAATTACACTTTCTTTCATTATTCAAAAACAGTTTTAGGGAGGAGGACCCCTTTAAGAAGTCTATCTAGGCTCCAACGCAGTGATCCCCAACCAGTAGCTCGAGAGCAACATGTTGCTCTCCAACCCCTTGGATGTTGCTCCCAGTTGCTTCAAAGCAGCTGCTTATTTTTGAATTACTGGCTTAGAGGCAAGTTTTGGTTGCATAAAAAACAGTTGTCCTGCCAAACATTCTCTCCTGTAGGCTGCCAGTCCATATAGGGGTTACCAAAAAGCCAATCAGAGCTCTTATTTGACATCCCCATGGACATTTTCATGCTTGTGTTGCTCTCCAACTCTTTTTTAAATTCAAATGTCACGAAAAGAGCCGACAATGAAGTCCTGAAGCTGCAAAAATACCCGAAGTCACGAAAAGAGCTGACACTGAAGTCCTGAAGCGGTGAAAATACCCGATGTCACAAAAGGAGTCGACATTGAAGTCCTGAAGCTGCAAAAAGACCCGAAGTCACAAAAACAACTTTAACTGTACTGAAGCCACAAGTTCAATTTTTTTATCCCCTGGCCACCAATGTTTTATTTTAATACTCTATAGGCCCCTGTACCAATTTTTTTTTTAAACATTTTTTGGGGCCCTGATTTTTTTTTAACTTGTAAGGGGGGCCCTGGTGCCAATGTTTTTTTTTTTTTTACTTATAAGGGAGCCCTGACCATCAATGTGTGTGTGTGTGGGGGGGTTACTTTTTTAGTGCTGATATCTGTGTGGTCTTTTAACTTTGCTCTGTAGTGGGTGGGATCTGGGGTGGGGCTTTTAGCTACCATTCTATACAGAATTTTTGTTTTGCCTTGCTTTGGATAATATTAATAAAGTCAACTGGACCATAGTGCTGGAGGCATTGGGTTAAAATGGACAAAGCTAATGTATTCTCAAAATGTGCAACTCTGATATTGAATGTCTGTTTTAAAAGCACATGGCTAAAAGGAACAGAGCCAGACACAAATGAGCATTGCTCGCAGTGCAACAACTTTCTAGATCTGATGTTACCAGATCTGAATTTTACTAATAATGTATTTGCAGATATGCAATTGTGCTTAGTTGATTATAATTATTTTAAGTGCACTCCATTTATACTAAGTGATTGGCTACTGGCTACACTTACAGGCTATAGTTGTACTGTGAGGATATAAAAAGAATTTACTACAGGTCTACAGCAAGTAATCAGCAAGTACTGCTCAGCTTTTTGAAAAGAAACATCTCCTTGGTTTCTATGTGTTACCAGACTGGGGCAAACTATTGTCTTTTTTTAAAATAGCCTGCATATTCTTTAGAGTTTGATATTTTTTTTACAGATGTTATATTAACTGCTTTTTTTTTGGCTAGAAAAAGGATAATTTATCTGTGTGCTCAACCCCATTGCACAAACATTTGTGTCAACCATATTTTAGTTTCCCAATACATGTTCAGCCCTGTGATTTATTTCATCACACTAACATATCTGAAACCGAAAGAGCTCCGTTGTTCTTAATGAACAAAACACATCGTTTATCAATCTGCATTGGAAACAGATGTCTCTTCGGTGGAATCCAAGTCTAATGACAGACTCAGTTCCTCGCAGTACTACAGGTGCAAGAGAGAGGACATGTTCCCTTCATTCAGAATCTGAAGTATGAGGCACTGGAGGCTTTCAGTGTTATGTATAAAGGGACTGGCTATCAGTTTCTCTAATGAAAAAGTCCCATTTGATTGCATAATCCTAGATTTTTTCCTTTCTGCTACGATTTGATGAAAGATTACTTTGGTCAATATTTCTGCTAGCATTACAGTATTATTATATTATTTCGTCCTTTCTTACATTTATTTTAACCTTCAATAAAAAACACATCATGATCTAAAACAAGATGCTGCATGAGGAAAGGTTTCAAACAATAAAGATGGGAAAATGACAAAATGAGGATTTGAGTTAGAGGTTAAGCATTCTGCCTGTTATGTGGATTACATCTTGTTGAAGAAAATTAGAAAAAAATATAACCACTCTGATTTACCGTGATCATTTAGTTGAAGACTGGCAGCACTTAATACTCGACTGGGTGCATGGAACTCTTAGCGACCCATGTCATACAAAATAGAAGAAAGGAAATGGTTCCACACACCGGTTTGTTTAAAAGCCAAAATCTTTATTAGTCCATATTAAAAAACATGCTGCATGGTTAGCTTGATGCGTTTCAGGCACAGCTGCCCTTAATCATGCCCGAAACGTGTTAAGCTAATCATGCAGCATGTTTAATACGGATTAATACAGATTTTGGCTTTCAAACAAACAGTCCAGTGTGCGGAGCTTCACCATTTCCTTTCTTCTGTTATTTGGATTACAGCCTTGCTCGATTTCTTGCAGCAACACCTTGTGACACTGGACAAATCACTCCTGATATCCCAAGATATTTAGTGCACTTACCATGGTTGCCTTGCTTACTGTAAAGCACTAATCATGCCCCATGTTAGATATAGAACTATATAGAAATACTAACCATATTCCTTCAATTAAAAATAAACATACTACAATTATGGATTAAACATCTTGGAAAGAAGGTGAAAAAATGTTTTGCAAAAAGCTAAAACAACCGGGGAACGTGTCCTACACCTTTGTACCTTAAACTTAAACTTATTGGATTTGCTGGATTTTTAATTTAGAAATGTAGCATCACCTACACCGCTCAATCAATTCAAGGACCTGAGGTTGGAGACAGGACCAGCTGTAAAGTCAGGCAATCCAGTTCCCAAAGATTTTGCAATGGCTACTAACTGCGGAGAGAATTTAATGAGAGTTGGATACATTTTCATTAATTTGGGAAATTATGAATGACCTTTGTTAATGAATACCTTAATGAGTGATTCCAGCAGCTAGCCTAGTCTTCATTGGTCATGTTTCATGCCCTCCCTTATTACTTTATTATATTCCACTGATCCACCCTAAAATGGTAAAATATGACGTGTATGTTTACAGCACCTAAACAGGGAATGAAAATAAATTGAGTGGTTCCCTAATATGCATCCCTTAGGAGTGTTGTATAATAAAAGCAACAATGTTAACTTCTGGGTACACTGGAATTAGATACAAAATATATTTTTCAAGACATGGTTATAGAAGAAGTATTAAAAGCCCTGAATATAGGTAGTAAAGGTGCACTTTTGAAACTACTATATGTCCTGTCACTGCCTGTAGAATATTTCCAAAAACTCCTCAGAATATTTTCCTATGTAACTAGGTCTGACAGTACCTAAAACAGAAATAAGTACATTGAAATTAAATCTTACACTTAACCTACAGTTCACGTAATTTCTTTGTAACATATTATAATATTTATACATTGCAATGCCCTCTGTATATAGTATATGCAACAAAATAATACAGGGATACCATTGAAAATCATAATCCACTTAATAAAGTTCTGACATTATAATTTTTTACTGCATTGGGAAAATCATGTTGAAAAATAAAAATTGTGTAACTTGGAAACTTAACTTAAAAAAAAAAAACCACAAGGTGATGCAATGAGGCTCAGTTTAATATTACTTTTTAACTTGGCGAAACTGAATTGATTTAACCTTGAGTTGAGACCATTCTTTTAATTCTACTAATGTTTACAAACTGTATAAATTGAGACATGAATTCTGTGTTTATCCCTTTGGCATCTCAGCCAGTGTTTGTCTTACTGCACGTTAAGTACTCATGCTTTTCATTTTTATGGATGTCTAACGAGAATGGGGTGTACATGGGTAAATAGGAATAATGGCATAATCCTGGCAATATATGTGGAGGCAGAACAGCACAATGGATCGCTGGTACACCACACCCATATTTTTAGAGGCATGTGTATCATTCTAAAACAGGGGTCCCGAACCTTTTTACCCATGATCCACATTCAAATGTAAAAAGAGTTGGAGAGCAACACAAGCTTGAAAATAGTTCCATGGATTGCAAAATAATGGCTGTGCTTGGCTATTGGTAGCCCCTATGTGAACTGACAGCCTACAGGAGGCTCAGTTTGGCAGTGCACATGGTTTTTATGTAATTAAAACTTGCCAGTAAGCCAGGAACTAAAAAAAAAATTATCACCTACTTTAAGGGTTCCTAGGAGAAACATCTAATGGGCTGGTGAGCAACATGTTGCTCGTGAGCCTCAAGTTGGTGATTACTAGTGGCATAGATATATTTTTCTATAAAATGGATCATTGAACCAGAGAACACCCCTAGAGGAAAACTAACTTATTTGCAGAAACGTAGGTGGTTCTTCAGAGGGAGGACAGTGAGGTTGTGGAATGCATTGCCAGATTATGTTGTAAGGTCTCTAAACCATGAACAATTGCTTTCAACTAGATAACTAATGTCGGAATATGCTTGGTGACTGCTTACAGATTTAGTAGTATCTTGCAACATCCAAAACTAGTGTCGACTCACTTGTGCATCTAGGGCAGTGATCCCCAACCAGTAGCTCACGAGCAACATTTTGCTCTCCAACCCCTTGGATGTTGCTCCCAGTGGCCTCAAAGCAGGTGCTTATTTTTGAATTACTGGCTTAGAGGCAAGTTTTGGTTGCATAAAAACCAAGTGTCCTGCCAAACATTCTCTCCTGTAGGCTGCCAGTCCATATAGGGGTTACCAAAAAGCCAATCAGAGCTCTTATATGACATCCACATGGAGTTTTTCATGCATGTGTTGCTCTCCAACTCTTTTTTAAATTTACATTAATCGTGGCTCACGAGCAAAAACGGTTGGTGACCTCTGATCTAGGGGTATAGGAGCTATCCAGGCTCCACTCCCTAAACAAAGTCCTGTAAAGAAGTGTAACAGGTGCTCTTGTACAATTCTCATTTGGGGTAGGAAACAGGTATGGGTGAATGTACTGTATAGTCTCACCATCAGTCGCCTCAATACATGCCTTCCAGAGAGGACAACATTAGCCTCAATCTCTTTTCACTGTGTTCTCTGTATTAAGGGGGGTATTGCCTCAGGATTAGTTAATCCACACTACTTTTCCTTGATGGGGCATGCACCCTCTCTTGCCAACTAACTTGGTTTTCCTTATGCTTCTCGAGCATGTTATGACAGGATCTATCAATACTAATACTTTATTCACTCTGAGGAACAACACCAATCCTGGGGCACCTCCAGCACAACTACCTGCTGTTCTAAGTGGAGTTCAAAGAAGAAGAACAATGGATTCCCTCCACTTTTTAGGCTTGGAAACATGAAATACCCATAATATACCAAAGCTCATGAAATACCTCCCTCCCACAGAGCATAGGTCACCCCATGGGACTTCCTGTAAAGTATGGAAAACTCAACTATTACACATGCCTACACAATGAAGCATGATTAAAAGACACATAATATTGCAGGTTTAGGAGACATATAACTCACTGACTGCATGTTAAGTCATTAGTGATGTGTTGCCTTGGTTGGAATAGCCTAAAGCGTCACACACAGCTCATTTTAATTTTGCTTTTGCTTGCTCAATAAAGCAGATTCAGCAGAACCTCACTGAAAACTGAGGCCTGGCCAAACCCTAACACAGATGCAACAGAATAAGCAAAAATAGCAACTATGCATTACTTTTGACTTCACTAAATACTTCAGTATGAGAATGATGTTAGTGCATCTGCTATCTCTGTCTTGCTGGCATCTTTCCTGTCGAGGTTATGGTGACCTGGAGTTGGACAGCTATGGTGCAGAGCAATTCATTTATGAGAGATTTTTTTTTAGATCTATGTGTGGTTTGTCTGCTTCTTTTATGTTATCATATGATGAAGAAAAACAGAATGATTTGTTAATGGGCAGAACATATGGCCAGACTTAAAGAATGCAATTAGGCCAAATTTTACATATCAGATTACTTCTGGCTGGGGAGAGATGTTAAAGATTCTGCAAATCTGTGCCTTTTATATGCTTGAACAATCTATGTGGGAACTGTGTAGCTAGCAGAATGTTTTAACCCTAGTAGCCGGACCAGTCCAAGCCGACTGGGCACCCCAGGAAAACCAGCCAACCACCTGCCCCCTCCACATACATGCACAAGCATGTGCGTTCATAGAAGGGAATGCTACATGGAAGAGAAGGCACACCAACCAGTGAGAGGACAAGGGTCAGGCCTAGGGCCTAAGCAATAGAACGGCTACGTTCCTAGTACTCACTACTATCCCCTCGTTCTGGTCATGACTAGTAGACTATAACTAAGAAGGTGCAAAGTTTGCTGCAGGTCTAGTAACATATAGAAACCAATTAGAATTAAATGTTTATTAGTCACTGAGCATCTTATTGATTGACTAGGCAAGGTCTGCACCTTTTATAACAGATAGAATTTAGGCTTTTGCGTTAAAAAGTAAATCTAAGTAGTACCTACCAAGTGTAGAAAGGGCAGCTCACAGCCCCATCTAGGAACATAATAATGATATAGTGAATAAAGTACCACCTGTTGTAAATTATAAGGATATTATAAGTTACCGAGGGGTTTCATCACCATATAAAAACACAAGGCCGAAGGCGACTTCTAATATCCTCATATTTTGCAACTGGGGGTACTTTATTTATTATAATACACAAGTTTCAGTGAGTCACGTGACAGAAATGATATCCCAACTCACCATTTATAACCGATGACATCAGAACTCACCATTTATAAGGATATCATTTACAAGATATTCACAGTTTTTGTGTATTTTATGTCTATAAAGGTGATCATTCATCCAGGTTACAATATATTTTGTAGAAGTAAATCTAAGGGCAAGGCCAGACGGGGAGATTCGGGGGAGATCTGTCGCCTGGCGACTTATCGCCGCGATTTTAAAAGTCACTCAAAATTGCCTCGCCAGGGGGCGATAAGTCGCCAGGCGACAGATCTCCCCCGAATCTCCCCGTCTGGCCTTAGCCTAAAGCAACTGGACTTGCTAAGTAATCAGTGAAGACTTTTCACTACTCATCAGAGCTAGTGATGGGCGAATCTACCCCGTTTCGCTTCACCGAAAAATTTGCGAATTTCCAGCGACGCATCATGTCAAATACGATGCGCGACTCGTTTTTTTTAGCAAAGTTTTGCGAATTTATTCGCTAGCGGCGAATCGCGGGAATTCGCTGCGAATTCGCCCCTGGCGAATAAATTCGCCCATCACTAATCAGAGCAGCTTCTTCAGTTCAACTTACTGGTACAGGAAGTACTCGGCATAAAAACTCTTACAAAAATCCAATAACAATGGTGCAATTTAACTATCCAGAGAGAGAGGACAGCTGAAACTCACATGTATTTTATGTCTATAAAGGTTATCATTCATCCAGGTTACAATATATTTTGTAGAAGTAAATCTAAAGCAACTGGACTTGCTAAGTAATCAGTGAAGACTTTTCACTACTCATCAGAGCTAGTGATGGGTGAATCTACCCCATTTCGCCGAAAAATTAGCGGATTTCCAGCGACGCGTCGAAATTCGCTGAGAATTCTCCCCTGGCGAATAAATTCCACCATCATTAATCAGAGCAGCTTCTTCAGTTCAACTTACTGGTACAGGAAGTACTCGGCATAAAAACCCTTTCAAAAATCCAATAATGGTGCAATTTAACTATCCAGAGAGAGGACAGCTGTAACTCACAGATGATTTGAATGCTGTATATTTAGTGTGATAGACTTACCAAGGTGTCCTGCAACTCAAGATACAGGTGTTGCTTGGGAGAGTTGCGTGAATGTAGCTGTGAAGGCAGTTTGGGGAGATAAATCGCCCAAAGAAGAGGCGATTTGTCACCAGGTGACTAATGTGTCTCCATGTGTGTCTCTGCCCTTAAAGATGTTAGAACAGCATTGTAAGTAGCAGGCTCCCTCCTCTGTTTAGGCATGATTTATGTACCTTAAAGGAGAATTCAACCCTGTAAAAAAAAAAAAACTCCCTCCTCCCCCCAGGAAAATGCCCCATGCAGTTTACACTTACACCTCGATTCACACAGTGGATAGCCACACATCCATCTTCAACCACTTCGGTAAGCTGAATGGGAATGTATTGTCGCATGCGCAGTTGGAGCATTTTGCCAGTTCATACCTCTTCAAACCAGCGGTCTTCTCTGTCCAAAATGTGAACATTGCTATCTTCAAAGGAGTGGTAGAGGTAATTCTATCACAGTAACTACACAGTATTCACAACCTTTATGAGTTTTAAATGTCACCGCTCTGATTAGTTACATTGCACTATTGTGATTGGATTATTGGAAGCGTTAATATGCCGAGGACTTATTCAGCAACTCTTGTGCTCTAGAATTACTTCTACTAGAAATAAAAATAATGTATTCCAAAATGAATCAACATATTGATTTTGGGGAATTATAGGGCTACCTTTGCCCAGGACCTGGTGGTAGCTTTAAAGGAATTTTTCAGTGTAAAAATAAAAACTGGGTAAAAAGGCTGTGCAAAATATAAAATGTTTCTAATATAACTATATGAGAAACATTTTATATTTTGCACAGTTAAACAAAAATGTGATTTATAAAGGCTGGAGTGACTGGATGTCTAACAATCTAAACACTGCTTCCTAATTTGCAGCTCTCTTGGTTTCCACTGTTTGTTTACCAGGCAGTAACCAATCAGAGACTATGTATCAATTTCGAACTCACGGAACAGTTATGTCCCATATGACCCCATTATAGTCGATGACTAACTCAGTGTTAGAGAGCTGAATAACTATATTGTTTAGCACATTTTTTATTTTAACATTGAACAGTTCCTTTAAGGTTCCCATAGTGGGTTGATTCAATAGGTGCACAAGATGAATTGCAACCAGAGAATTGGGTGGAATTTTGAAAATGTTGCCTGGAAGTGGCTCAGTCTGCAAAATACTAGCTTGCACCCTACTTTAATTAACAAACATTGGGCACAAGTGTTTCCATTTTCATGCTAGTAGCAAAACTGCAATTGATGCAACTTGGAGTTGCAATTATGCTGGAACTATGGAGGAGTCACAGCATTATGGGTAAAAAATATTTCCAAATGACCCCCTAATTTTTTGTAGAGTATTTCCTCCTATTATTTCATGGACTTCTATTGTATTAGTTAATATACTTAAGACATACAGTACTGCCAACAATAAATCAATTAGTAGGCTGGCCAGTTACTAACTAATTGCCTCAATTCATGAGTTTTTGCTCTTATGAATTCATTACGGTAGGGCAGAAATTACCTTTGCTCTGTACCTGCACCCTAGTAAGAAGGGAACTGTGGGGGGAAAATGTACAAAGCATATACAATGACAATTTATTTTCATTTTATACATTAAGGTATGACTAATCTGCCTCCCAAAAACATCTGTTGAATTCAGGCTCTCTCTCAGGTTCTCCGACGATGGCGCCCAGCGGCAAGGGTCCTCTGGCAAGTTTGCACGCATGCACATATTTTCTTCGTGGAGCACTAAGCGTCTAGCACTTAGTGCTCCTGGGTCGAAGCAATTACACCTGCAGCTGGGTGTCATTCTGCCCCTAAATTTTTGTTGCCCTAGGCCTCACCGCAAATCTGGGCCTAGTTGAATTGCCTCTCCTGATATCCCACAGATCACAAACGTATGACCTATAAGTTGCCAATCCTTCATCAAGCCAATAAAACATGCTTTGTTAATCGGCAGAACTGCAAGTATCATGTAATGTGATACAAGTTGCAAAGCACAGATGGTCTAGTGACCCATAGCAACTAATTAGTAGGTAGCTGTTTAAAAATGATCGAATGTGCTGCTGTAGGTGTTTATTCCTGGGCAAACTTATATTTCCCTTTAGGTGAATAAAACGCTTAGGAGCTTCTTCTGCGTCTCCATATTTAATGATCTTCCATTTACTGCTTTTCATTTTTCCCTACTCCACTTTCACAGAATCCAACCATGTCTGCCTCCCACACCATGTCACACAGCACGTCTGATCTAATCCCTCACCAGATTTTATATCTTAATGATTTTACATTTACATCAATCATATTATGAAACACTTTTCTGAAAACTTACAACTGTAAGAGCTTAAATGCTCTCATTGTATATTGGCATGTAGGAAAGGGAACAGAGTCCAAGAAAACAATAAAAGAATGAGATGGTGCTGAGGAGGGGGATCCAGCTGTCCTGGGCAGCTTAAATTTACCCATTCGCCGCCACGCTTGCAAATATTATGCATGATTGATTAACTGCTGACTTGATTATGACAAATCCTAATACAGTACCAAACGCTGCATCGGCCAACTATTACTGGCCTAAGCACATGCCTAAATAATTAGATAAGGCCTGGGACAAAGGTTCTATTAATAATGTGGTGACAGAGTGACTTCCCCTTAAGCTAACTCCTGCCAAAGTCTATAAACATGTTATTGCCATGCTTTCCAAGCTCATTTGGCAACAGAAAGGTTAATTCCTCTTCCAGTTTTCCTCTGTAGTACCAGATCTCAAGAATGCCAATAAATACACTCTGTTGCAGGGTAACAAATACTGTGCCCCCTAATGTATTGCAAAAGACATACGCTAACATTTTCTGAAAGGTAAGTGTAAATTAGTTGTGCTTTATGACACAAAGAGCTAGTGTATATTTTTACTTGTTCACCAGCTACATACACATGAAGCAATGTGCTGCTACTGATAAGTAGTGATGAGCAAATTTGTCCCATTTGTGAAACTGCAAATAAATTCGCACAACTGCGAAAACATTTGCGAAATACATTGAGCTCAATAGCTATTTTTTAAAAGCAATTTTTCTGTCCAAAGGCAAGGACGGATTTTTTTTGTTGCAGCAGTTTCAGGAAAAAAGACGTTGAAATGCAGAATTTTGCTGCAAATCTACAGTATGGCTGGCAAAAAAAATTGCCCATCTATTCTGATAAACTAATTTTATTTGGACCTATTGGATAAAGAGATGCAACTGGGAAAAAAAACATATCCAATTGTTTGTTCAGCATAAAAGAGCAGACTGTCTGTATTTAACACATCTTCTAAGGCACATGGGAGGATCTCTGCAAATGTCTCCATTCTGATGTTTGCTTAATGAATATGCACAACTACATTAAAGTGCAAAGTGGAACTTCACCATCATATTTACCCACAATTCAGAGTTTCCCTGCACAATGCTATTATCACAGTGGCTGAGTGCAAAATTGTGTTTGCTGCAACTGCATAGGATGTATCAAATTGAGTGGCTAATGTCTGGTTTCTGGTGTTCCAATGTATATTGATGTTTAAACAAGATGCCCTATGCACAAGTTATTGATGGAGCCGACAGAAAGGCAATAGGTGCATTTAGAAGGCAAGAAAGGTGCACTGATGTAGCAACTATAGGGAAGTGAAAGTACCTTCAATGCCATCAATGTATGTAACAACTGTGTCCATTTTTGCATGACAAGCATAAATGAGCCCTAAACAATTATCCAGGTTTAAGTGTCCATTGTCAAACTTGAGCATAAATGTCTCTGGTATGTTAAACATCAGGTAAGCTGGCCAGTGTATACAAAGATTACTTTGAGAAACGGCTTTGGCCAATGCAGACAAGGACCTACTGGGAAAATACTGTATGCTTTGGTTAGGATAAATAATAAACCATTTACCCTACAATGGTAAAACACGCCAGCGTTTTTTTGGGACTCGCAAAGTGCCTGTACTCACGCAAAGACCCGTCTCGTTTGCGAGTCATCTGCAAAAATGTATTCACAAAAAATCAGAAAGACGGGCACAGCAGTGCAATATTTTAGCGTTCATGAAAAAGCATGGGCAAAACAACCATTTGCATGTTTGTAAATGACCCCCAGTGTGTACTGATGAAGCACCCATGGTTCCATTTCTGTCAGTTTGGAAAGCACAAGTGCTGTTTAGACCCTGTCTCTAAATTTATCACAATTCTGGAAACATCTTGCATGAATCTCGTTATCTTGCATAATTTATTACTGTAAGAGAATATATGGAGAGACAACATTCAATGCCAACTTTAATGTCATTAATGGATATGTTTAAAAGAAGTGGCCTCAGGTCAAAACCCTGAGGCACTCCACTCCGCCAACTCCCAGTCCCAACCAAAAACTGTTCTTTTCATTCCAACTCTGTGTATTCAATCTTTCATCTGCTGTTCTATCCAAGTACAAATACTTGGAGTCAGACCTATGTTACTTAAAGAAACAATTTTCTTTAAAAAATGTCTCTTACTAGATGACATGCAGCTCCTTTTCCCCCGTACACAAATTGGGAAATTTATAGTTTTTGCTTCAGACGACATGGACACAGGGTAGAAAGGAGCAGAGCTTTTGTATGTTTTTTAACCTACACTCAGAAGTACCTGGTAGACCAGAGATGCAGATTCATATTCAGAAGGCATAAAACCATGTTATTGGTTTAGTCTATTTACATGATTAATGGAGAGTAGTCAATTACTTGACTACTACCCCATGATTGAGAATAAGCTTTGTAAATGTAAGAGACCAGAGGAAATCTTTTGCCTGCATTCCTTTCAATCCAGCCAGTTTCTGTTCCATAGATTTATTCTGGTTATTAAAAGCATCATCAAGGTTAGTTAATGCCTCTGCACCAGCAGGAATATCAGGCAGCACAATATTTCATGTCCCTTCACCTTAGGCATGAATATCAGGGGGGTCCATCTCAGGGCTTATATCATCAAATCCACTGGAGGCCTCAAAATTAGTGTCACTGCATAGGTTTATTTAAAGATATTTCAACACTGCAATAACTAATTATAGAAACTTTTAACTAGTAAGCACTTTAAGCATAACTCAAATATTTTAGATGGAAAAATGTTGACAACACACTTAAAAAGAAACTACCTCTGTTTTTTTTATTTATTTATTTATTTAAATCTTTTTAGAATTCTAGTGCTGCTACTGGTGTATTCACTTTCGTTAAATAGGATTTACACCTACAAAGCAAGATTACAATCTTGCATCAGGTGGCAGTGCCCAATGGGTTACCAGTGGCAGCAAAAAGCTGCCAAATGTGTGATTTTCATTATCACTGAAAAAACTTGTGTACTTTCCTTGATATGCAAAAGATAAAAATGTATATACACCTGCTAGTTATAACTTTCTTATGAGCAGTTCTTCCTATATAGTAACAATCTTATCTTGCATTTTAGGCCCATGGCTCGCAGAACATTTTCACTTGCAATATTCAACCAGCAAAGGAGCACCTTTATTTTTAAGAGGAGCATGTCATTAGTATTGGTGGAAACCATGGTAGAATTGGGCAAGAAAACGCACACTAAGCTGTTGTCAGGTGGGTCCCATTAACAATAATTAAAATGAGATTCCTCAGCAGGTTAATTTGCTTCTCCAAACCTTTTGTTCTGTATTAAAAGTTCCGTACTAGAAAGGTTTGTGGGAAATCCATAGGTTTTCAGACTAGAACAAACTGGAAGCTCAAATATACACTTCCTTAAAGGCACTGTAGGTATTAAACATCTCTCTATATCATATAGCCTGCTGAGCAACAATTGTCCTCCCTCCAGCTGTAAATATTGAGTGATAAACAAAGAGCCTGAAAAGTCAATGAATGTACATCAACACTCCACTGATCCTTTAGCATCTTTAAAGACATTGGTTTTTTTCTGATCTGCAATCAGACCGACTTTCCCACCACCCAGCACTAAAGAAGTACTGTAAGTCGATGGATGGAGTCAGCTGTAGGGGTCATTAAAATCCACAGAGGATCAGAAGACCAATCTCACAGGTAATGTGGCTAGTAAACAAGGTCATAAAAGAAGTTATAGAAATGAACACGTATCCTTATGTTTTGCAGTTTTATTTGCTTACATATCTATTTCCTGCATAAACACACATGCACTTTTCTGGCGCTGAGTATTTATTAGATGTAGCTGGCACTATAAAAGTACAAAAAAACAAAGCCTAACTTGAATTATAATTGTTAATCAAGCTCAGGCTGAAATTTTGTTAGGAGCTTGAAGTCTGCTCAGTTGTTAGTGATGGAAAGTTTTAAAGTGTGATTAGAGAGAACTGAAAGCAGAGCATTTTTAATGGTGGGGGGACCCTATTATTTCTGATGGTTTCTGAGAGTAGCAGAGAGTTGTAGATCAACAGCAGCTGAATGGATATGGGTTGGGAAAATCTAAAATTATCACCGTCCTATCTAACCCATAGCCACTTACAAAAGACTGTTACCACTCATTCTAGAATAGACTCTCCCTGCCTACAACACACTTTACAGTCCATGGGGCCTGGGAGGTTTTGCCTTGTTGAACCTCAAGCAAAAACATCTCAGGTGCCTGGGTGCTTTCTGCGTTATCTGTAAGAGATAGGAGTATACATGCGAACTATAGGGGGATTACATGTGTCTTATTTCTAGATTAACATGAAAATGCAGCCAGAGAATTATTACCAGAATCAGTTACCCACAGTTTGTGTGGTGTTTGTGTAAGGTGCCTGTAGGTGTCACTGTGCATACACTGCACTTTCTATACTGCCTAAAAGGGTTAGAGTTCAAGTTACTGCTGATGTGCATTGGCACAGTATGCCGTGACCAAAGAACAGCAATACACATGAGTAAATGTGAAAAGGTTTTCCTTTTTATTTTCTCATTGGTTGCATTGGGCCAAATTTACCCAGATTCTATAAATAAGTGTGTAGATGAAACAAATGGATGCTCTTCATATAATTTACTTGTCAATTTGTTAATATCATTTACAACAATTAAAGCTATTATTTTAGCCCTTGCAAGAATAACCAGAGAATTTCAAACTACCCAGTTAGAGGTCTAGCGTTACACAAGTCCCTTCATGTTTTGTTATATCCTCCAGCCCATAAGAAAAAATTAGGACGTCTTTCTAGACTTCACAAGGGCAGTGTTTTAGTAATAAAGTTATACAAATATAATGCAGCTTGTTTATATGAATTATAGTAGTATTTCTAAAGCAAACACATCAGTGTTACCAGTGCAGGGCAACAGTACATGATATTTTCATTAAACACTTGCAGTGTTTGGTGTTACTATTTCTTTAAACACAGGTGCCCAGTGTAACTAGTAAGGGCTTGCCATACCTTAGCAATCCATATAACTTAATTGTGTGTCTGCCCATTCTGCCCAGCATTCAAACTAATGTCCAAATCACAGTAGGAATAACTAAGAAGATTAAGCAAAAGCTGGACTTTCTGGCAGCATGTCAGTACAGGACTATACTGTAGGCTTGTACTGTATATTTGCATTGAACAGAGAGATACTACAGAATCAATTTATGCATAGGCTTCCTACAGGTCCAGCATTCTCTTTTGCACTGAATCTTGCTCTGTACAGCTACTAAATAGTAGTACAGTACTTTTAAACATGTGCAGTCATGATACAGTAGGGGCAGATTTATCAAGGGTCGAATAGTCCATTCGAATTTTTGAGTTTAAAAATTTACACATTCGATTTTTAAACCTCTATTGGAATGTAAATTTGAATGTGAGATTTATTACACCTCGACCATGGAAACAGTGAATTTAAAGGGATCCTGTCATGGGAAAAAAAATTTTTTCAAAATCTATCAGTTAATAGTGCTGTTCCAGAAGAATTCTGCACTGAAATCCATTTCTCAAAAGAGCAAACAGATTTTTTTATATTTCATTTAGAAATCTGACATGGGGCTAGACATATTGTCAATTTCCCAGCTGCCCCATGTCATGTGACTTGTGCTCTGATAAACTTCAATCACTCTTTACTGCTGTACTGCAAATTGGAGTGATATCACCCCCTCCCTTTCCCCCACCCAGCAGCCTAACAAAAGAACAATGGGAAGGTAACCAGATAACAGCTCCCTAACACAAGATAACAGCTGCCTGGTAGATCTAAGAACAGCACTCAGTAGTAAAACCCATGCCCCACTGCATACTATTCAGTTACATTAAGAGGGAACTGCTTTCTGGCAGGCTGTTGTTTTTCCTTCTCAAAGTGCTGGCACAAGTCACATGACCGGGGCAGCTGGGAAATTGATAAAATGGCTAGCACCATGTCAGATTTCAAAACTGAAAATAAAAAAAATCTGTTTGCTCTTTTGAGAAATGGATTTCAGTGCAGAAGTCTACTGGAGCAACACTATTAACTGATGCATTTAAAAAAACAAACATGTTTTCCCATGACAGTTTCCCTTTAAAAAAATTCACATGACTTTTAATAAAAGGGCCACTAGGTGTTGTTTTCTCTTTCAATCGCTATCTTTGGCCATATTTTGTACTGTAACTGTTCTTGTTATGTTGGTAAACATTTTGATTCCATGAACAGTTATCTGCTTAGAGTCAAATACAATTTTGGATTCATTTAGCATTCTATGTTAGCCATTTAAACCAATTTTAGCCATTTTACATCTTGGGTCAAGCAAGGTTAAGGCATAGTGTTACCCTGCCTATTGCAAGAACATTTATTGACTTGGAGGAACTACTTGTACAAGACCATACATGACATTCTAACCAGTCTTTGTGTTTATAAAATGTTACTGCCAGCCCTGCTGATTGAATTCTAGTCGGTTTGATCCCTAGCTGTTATTTCCATACTCTAACCCTGACTTCCTTATAGATCCATGCCACTGCCACAGCAAAAAAACATAAGGGCACTACAAAGGTGTTTGTTCCATTGCATGAATTTAATAAAGCTTTTGTGAGCCCATCCGCCAGTGCAAACTATTTCTTATAGTTTTGCAAAGATTATTATGCCACCTTTAAGCAGGCCTTAATTAACCTTTGCAGTGCAATAACTGTGTAATGATGAATTCAAATATGGTATCTATTATCCAGAATGTATGGAACCTGGGGTTTTCCAGAATCATTGAAAAATGAAAAAAAAAAAAATCTTCTTTGTGCATTTTTTCCACCAAAAGGATATCCTCGGTTTCTGGGGCACCATAACCTTTCTTCTTTGGAGCAAAACACTCTCCTGAAACAAGTATCTGACAGATCCCTCAGTGCTAATCGCAATTCAGTAGGGGTACGGCGCCCCCTTGAACATTACATTTGCGATACAGCATATGCTCCTTTCCATTACCTTGTGTGAAGCAGATTAACTTGTCATATTCAGCTTTATAGGCAACAAATTTCAGCACTGTGAGAAGTAAATAAACGATTGTAACATAAAACAGTTCCCACATACTGATTAAGGAACAGTGTCTGACTCAAGTTCTGTCAGTGTTTTTCATTACTTACATTTGAAAGAGTCACAAAAGAAAAATACTTTTCTTACATCATTATGTCATTTTGCAACAAAGCAGTCTAAAATGAAAGTCACGGAAAAGTTGCTCTACTCACAATATGTGCAAGATATATTCCAGGCTTTAGTAGGATGGTATATCCACCCTCCACTCCCCACCCAATCATTTTTCCAAATATTATTTCAATTACTAACTAATGTGTGGACAAGTGTATTCCATGAATACGTATTGATATGAATTCATGTACTTCTTCCTTTAATTGTCAGGGGGTAGTGCAAAAAATGGTGAATAGTAAATACTACTCATTGATTGGATGCTATGAGTTACTAGACTCTGAATGACCTTTGCAACATTAATATTACCATATAATTCTGGTGAAACAAAACTACATGACATAAGTACCTTCTATAACATTACAAAGTTACCAGTCTTCTTTTAAGAACGTGACTCTTCTCTCCATTAGCTTTTTCTTATTATGTGCCAGGATCAGACACAAACACGGTTTGTTTGTTAGCTTGGTTCAAAACATTTGACAATTGTAAATGATTAGCTGACCTTTAAGCCTTTTATTGTCTAGTTTAGCTTAGGAAATTAATACTGAAGTATGTTAAATGTTCAATATGAAATGAGTTATATAATAAAACCTCACGTTTAAAGATTAAGATCAGTTGTAGCCTACATTGGATTAATTTTCTCTACAAAATTAACTAGAAAATGTGCATGTAATTTCAAAAGTCTGCATCAGTAACATTTTTCATGCGCAGTGGCTAAAAACCCAGAGAGAACGACCAGCAGGAGGCCACAACAGGGTAACAGGGGCAACCATTTGCAGTCTACACTAGGAGGGAGAAGACCGACAGCAAGATAAGCTGAATACTTGCACAAAAAAAAAACGTTTATAAAGCTAAAAGGGAGTAACAAAAAAGAGCAGATTGTAAGTACAGGTGCAGGCAAGGAAAACAAAGGGCATCCTTGTGGATAATGTAGGGCTTTTCCAATACTGAAGCTGAACCTGTGACTCTGTTGTCAGTATCAAGCAGTTGACAGGTTTTCTGAATACTCTGAGTTAGAAATCTACTTCTTACTAATACACCTATGTTAGATAATGATGTAACTCATCACTTTCATATACATCTGCCATCTGTTTAATGAAAAATGCCTACAAAAACTAGACATAACCTATTTCGTAACTTAACTGGCAGTGGTAAAGCTGGCCACAGATGCAAAGGTCCGCTCGTTTGGCAACATCGCCAAACGAGCGGATCTTTCCCCGATATGCCACCAACAAGGCAGGACTATATCGGGGTAGTCCGAACGTTCGGCCCTATGGCCGAACGATCAGATTACGAGAAGCACAGTGGACTTCCAACGGGTCGGTCGGAAGAAAATCCGACCTTCCCAATCGATATGGTATCCAGATACCGGTCAGAAAGACCTGTCAAAAGCCCCCATACACGGGCAGATAAGCTGTCAAATCGGTCTAAATGACCGATATCGGCAGCCTTATCTGCCCATGTATGGCCAGCCCAAGCTGTGCCTGAAAAATTGTACCCCAAAGATCGATTAGTCATATCATATATAAAGGAAACACCCCACTTATGAAATTGGGTGTATAAAGTTGGATTTTGCAAGTTACTTTTGTCAGTGGGAAGTTATTAATATATCAGAGTAGTACAGAGTGGATATAGTATTTTGGAGGAAGATAATGAAACAGTATGAGGGAATGACTGAGTAGTTTCCCCCACACCTTCATTTGTATCCATTCATTTGTGCTAGTGTTTGGCAGCATTCATCTGCAGTTAATCTGATGTTCACGCAAGCATTTCTACCATATGTTCTAGATTGAATTTTATTTAAGATACAAGTGTTTGTTTCAAACCGACTTTTCTTATGGATTTTTATTTGGATTTGTTGAAAAGTCAGTTCCAAGCTCTGTGTAAGCTGCCGCATTCAGTTTGTTGTGGATATGAGTTCCCGTGGTCATGTAGTAACTTCACACAATGCACAGTTATGGTGCACTACCATCAGCATCTTTTTAAAAGGAGAAGAAAAGTCAGAGACCATGTGGGGGTGCAAAGTGAATGTATCTCTATACCTGAAACCCCAGGCTCCAGTCAGCAGAAAACTGCACTAGCCTGTATTAATCCATCAAGCACCAAGGCACAATCCTCGTCTGGCTTATTCCTTCTTCAAATTTCCTGGGACAGACACATGTGCGGCAGAACGAATGAACTTTCACATGCACAGCTGCCAAAAGAAAGGAGAAGCCAGAAGAGTATCCCTCTGTGGTCACTGGAATAAACCTGGGCCATTGTAGTTTTCTGTTAATAGGAGCACTAACCTGGGGTTTAAGGTAAGTAACTACAGTGGTGTGAAAAACTATTTGCCCCCTTCCTGATTTCTTATTCTTTTGCATGTTTGTCACACTTAAATGTTTCTGCTCATCAAAAACCGTTAACTATTAGTCAAAGATAACATAATTGAACACAAAATGCAGTTTTTAAATCAAGGTTTACGTTATTAAGGGAGAAAAAAAACTCCAAATCTACATGGGCCTGTGTGAAAAAGTGATTGCCCCCCTTGTTAAAAATAACTAAGAACAAAAGTAATTGAGATCTATCAGTCTGGTAAAGGTTATAAAGCCATTTCTAAAGCTTTGGGACTCCAGCGAACCACAGAGAGCCAAATTGCAAAAACATGGAACAGTGGTGAACCTTCCCAGGAGTGGCCGGCCGACCAAAATTACCCCAAGAGCGCAGAGACAACTCATCCGAGAGGCCACAAAAGACCCCAGGACAACATCTAAAGAACTGCAGGCCTCACTTGCCTCAATTAAGGTCAGTGTTCACGACTCCACCATAAGAAAGAGACTGGGCAAAAACGGCCTGCATGGCAGATTTCCAAGGCGCAAACCACTTTTAAGCAAAAAGAACATTAAGGCTCATCTCAATTTTGCTAAAAAACATCTCAATGATTGCCAAGACTTTTGGGAAAATACCTTGTGGACCGACGAGACAAAAGTTGAACTTTTTGGAAGGTGCGCGTCCCGTTAGGTGCGCGTAAAAGTAACACAGCATTTCAGAAAAAGAACATCATACCAACAGTAAAATATGGTGGTGGTAGTGTGATGGTCTGGGGTTGTTTTGCTGCTTCAGGACCTGGAAGGCTTGCTGTGATAGATGGAACCATGAATTCTACTGTCTACCAAAAAATCCTGAAGGAGAATGTCCGGCCATCTGTTCGTCAACTCAAGTTGAAGCGATCTTGGGTGCTGCAGCAGGACAATGACCCAAAACACACCAGCAAATCCACCTCTGAATGGCTGAAGAAAACAAAATGAAGACTTTGGAGTGGCCTAGTCAAAGTCCTGACCTGAATCCTATTGAGATGTTGTGGCATGACCTTAAAAAGGCGGTTCATGCTAGAAAACCCTCAAATAAAGCTGAATTACAACAATTCTGCAAAGTGGGCCAAAATTCCTCCAGAGCGCTGTAAAAGACTCGTTGCAAGTTATCGCAAATACTTGATTGCAGTTATTGCTGCTAAGGGTGGCCCAACAAGTTATTAGGTTCAGGGGGCAATTACTTTTTCACACAGGTTTGGATTTTGTTTCTCCCTAAATAATAAAAACCCTCATTTAAAAACTGGATTTTGTGTTTACTTGTGTTTACTTGTGTTATCTTTGACTAATAGTTAAATGTGTTTGATGATCAGAAACATTTTGTGTGACAAACATGCAAAAGAATAAGAAATCAGGAAGGGGCAAATAGTTTTTCACACCACTGTATCTTAAAGGTCCATACCAGAAGGAGGAGAATAAACCACAACTTTGCATTCACATAAGCAAAAACAGTCTACAATTTCAAGGGAATCAGGGCAGCCTAGCTGCTGATTGATTCCTATCCTGCACAGCCTGGGAAAGGAGGCAGCAGGATGAAAAATAGAAGGGTGGGGTTTTGTAGAGATTCTTAATAACTCAGCCTGAAACACTATATTTTAGTACTTTCCCTCTATAGATAAGAGTATAATGCACCAGCACATTTTTGTTTTTTTACTCATGTCTCCTGTAATATCTTTGAAACCGAAAACAGGTATAATGTAAACTGTGTGTGTAAAAGTGCTCAGAAAAATACCGACTGAGCAATGTGTTTATCAATTTTTTTTAAAGTTTACTTAGTCTTTATTGCCCCTTACATGGCTTATTACAATGAAAATTCTAATTGTGCAAAGAAACTTAAAGACCTGCTTGAAGGTGGTGTCATAACAGTTTTTGCAGTAAATGGTTTTATTAAACACACTGCATTGGCAGTTGAGTCACTACATGTTCACAAAACTATGCACAAAAGAAAAATTCAGTGGTGTAACTAGTTGTTACTGGGGCCCACAGCTAATTTCCCAAAATATTAAGTTGGCCAATTTTACCAAGACCACAGGGTCTGCTTCCTCTGTAGTTACACCCTGGAAAAATTATTTGCATTGCCCAAAAGTTTCCATTAACAGCATGCATTGCATAATATTATTCCAATACTGTTTTCCTGCTGCAAACAAGTCAAACATAACTTAAATTTCAGCATAGTATCAGGAATATAAATTGGTATCTTGAGTAGTATCTCCCAGTGTCTGACTCAGTTTTGCTTTTTAGGTACTGCAAATCTTAATTAAATGGCTCTGTTTAGAGCAGATGGTGAATTCTCTAAACAGTGGAAATGATGGTGGTTGAAAGGGTTTAATAACTTGATTAAAGCACTGCTACACATTTGCTTTCACAGAATGGAGGGTAGCCGGATAGTATTGCTATGATATTTTGGTAGCAGGAATCTTGGATGTAGCTTAAGTTAACAACATAATCCATCTTTTCCTTATTGGCCTCATATGAAATTCATTTGTAGACAATGGAGTCAGAAATAAATACAGTATACAGGTTTTTTTTTCTATTCCTTAATGTTGATACATAACAGTAGGGCTTGCCAACTCTTAGCCAAGTGTTTATATGCTGCCACAGAAATGGACTGGATCAGTTTACCACTGATTTGTCGGATTTTTTGCTTTTATTTTCTGCCATTTTGCAATTATCGGAGGTTCACGCCATGGAGTCAGGTCGTCTGGCTGTTCAAACATTTCCTGCATTATTTATGGGTGCATTTCCAGACTATTTTAAAGCATATGGTTTAGGCATATTTGATTCCTTACCAGGCCTGTTTAGTTGAACCAAATTCAAATATATAAGATCTTTTTCTGTGTATTTCCCAAGAACATGTACCTCCTATTGTCCTATCCTCTCTCCAAACATAAGGATATTTACAAGGATGTATAAGATGTATATTTATATATCTATTTGAAGATGTGTCATGATAAAATTGCAATGCACTTCAAGATATGAAAAACACCACAACCAAGCTGCCTATTCAACAATAGTTTCAATGAAATTCAATGAATTTAGTGTTAAAGAAGCTGATTTCTTATCAGCAGTATTATATATTTTACATTTTATCATAAAACTCCTGTCAGAAAGGCTTTTAACTACTTTACACATGCTGATACCTGTAATCCGGGGTGCTGCGCCAATGAGTTGAGAAACTCCCCTCAGATGGCAGCACCCCACAAGTTACAAGGGGGATCAAAAATTTCAGTTTTTAAATTGCACACACTGCACTAGCATTATGGCCCCCCACCCCCCTGGAAAGGGGAGTGTGGGGGAAGGGAGTGGCAGCACAGAAGCCACCTCAGGGCAGCAGGTGGTTGAGAATCGCCCCTGCCTGTGACAATTCAATAGGATGGGATTTGACTGCTCTTAATGATTTAACATCAGTCTACACAATTTAAAACCATTAGGATAGCAGTATTATCTAGAAATATCCATTAGTTGTGGACAAAATGGAACCAGTAGGAACATAACCCACTGATATGGCGCAACCAGTGCGCACAGGAGACACAGCGGCCCACAGGCTAGAACAGTTTGCATGAGACCCCTTGCCACAGGGCTCTCTTAGAGGTGGGCTACTCGCACCCCCAGAATATGAACAGTGCTGAAATGCAAACAGCGCCGTAGGATCCAATCCAGCCAGCCTCATCTCCTGAACCTACATTGGCAGATGTTCTCAACGCTGTTACCACCAACCATGCTGTGCTCATACATAGAAAAATAAATTCACAAATTAGAAGTTAAAGCTGATGACCTGGAAAATCAATTGAGACACAATAACATTCGCATACTAGGTATTCCAGAGAGAGGGAGCTGAGGGCACTACACCAGAGAAATCTATGGAGCATTGGCCAAACAGCCTCTTCAGTGGAAAGGGTACACAGAATCCCAGGCAGACCACCTTCCCTGTGTGCACCACCACAGCCCGACTTCTCAAATACTGGGACAAGGACACAGCTATTGCCAAAGCGAGGAAAGTGGGAGAGATTACCTTTGAAAACTAAAGGAAAGCACATTAGAAAATATAGAGAGGAAATCTTTTTCCTCCCTATATTTTCTAATGTGCTGAACGGCAATCAAGTTATCTTTTTAATCAATTTTGGGTACTATCCATGAATCACTGAATTTTCTCCTTTAATGAATTTTCACCTTTATTAATTAATTCTCCTCTCTATTTAACTGAGTATTAGTATTCATGAATTATTGCATTTTCTCCTTTAATGAATTTCACTTTTATTAATTAATGAATTCATGAATAAGTATCTAATTAATTGCATAGGACCACTATACTAGTCATCTTTGGAGTATTATTCACTCAATGAATCGGTTCAATTACTTATTTATCTATTTAATTATTTATTATTAGCACACAAGCACTTTATACCAGAGTAATTTGTTTCATAAATTAATTAATTGATCCCAGTGTTATTAGAACAGTCACTCTCTCACTATTTCACTGTTCATAAATCAGTTTCAATTGGGAATTGCTAACGACGTGGTTTTCTTGTCTTCTTTTGTGATTTTTTTTTTAATCTGAACTTGAGTCAGATCCTTGTTATTAGCATTGATAGATAACTCTTGTATATATTATATGCAGGCATTTCTCCTTTGTTTAAACAATACTAGATCCTCAGCTGTGGGTGCATCAGAATATATAATATATTTCTGATGTAATGCCGGAAGGTACACTTTTAACTTTCCAGGAACTGAAACAGTCCTTTTCCCTCCCAAATACAATGTGTTTTTAGATACTTACAACTATGTCATACAGGTGAGGCCCAATTTTGAGGCCAAACTTGAGACACGACACAAAGAGACATAGAAAGTCTGGTGCATACGGAAGAACTTAGGAATCCCCTCTCTCTGTTTTATGTTTGACTGATGTTAGCAGGCAGCACAACTCCGCCCAAATTATTTCATAACTGGCAACAGGATCTCCCACAACTCACCACTGAGAAGAGAAGATGTCCTAATAGCCAACCTTCACAGGGTCATTAGCAGTCGGGACAGGTTAACAACTCAAATACAACTGCACTGTATATATCTCACACCCCAAAGTTTGCATAAAATGAACCCCAAAATAAGTCAGTAGTGCCCTAGGTACCACCACTACCCAGCTTACTTTCTGCACTTAGTTTGGAATTGCCCATGGTTAAAAAACTTCTGGGGGAAAATAGGGAAAGCATAAATGAAAAACCAGGAGTGATTCTCCCACTAGAGCCTATTGTAATGTTACGCAACCTGGTTGAAGACTTGTCACCTTGGAGAACTCTGATCACTCTACTTGGTATATATGCAAAAAAAACTAAAAAATTATAGCATTACACTGGAAATCAGCCAGAAGCCCAATGCTCACAACCTGGGAAAACATGATTGATAATCCATTCCCTATTATGAACTTACATACATGGAAAGGTTGCCCTTAAATATTTGACAAAATATGGGCATAATAGACAGATGCCTCCCAGGACCCCTAATTTAATACAAACAGGGGAGAAATGTATTGTGTCCTCCCTCTATCCATACCAGGTGCCATAATGCAATACAAATTAATCTGCCACATTTACCCATGATTATAGTATTGAGATGGCACACTAGAGATGGTTTATTAGCTACCTCATGTAGGCCTTTGGAAGTAATGAAAACGCAAAGTTGTTATTTTAGTTAATGTTTACTTTATTTTATTCACTGTACAATGAGCTACCTGTAATTTGCCTATGATACTGCTATAATGTGTACACTTAAAACACATTAAAAATGAATCATTAAAAAAATTATCCTCATGGCTAGGAAATCATGCCATATTGGCAGATATGCTACTCTTCTGACTTTCAGCTTTTGACTTTGGACATGCGCATTATGTAGTCTAACAGGCAGTGTTTGCACCGCATGAGATTTTGTGATCATGCACAATATCTTGTAGAGAGGGGGGGCACGCCAGACACATTTTGAACCAAAGGCTGATCCCTTGACACTTCTTCAGCTCAATGTGGAAAAGAGAGCTAGAACTAAGCAGGTAAGTGTCAGTAGATTATTTCAGATTTAGAAAAATAACCTTTTGCTGTACTTCCTTTGTCTGGGCTGAGTAGCAGAGGGAGTTCAGGTTACACATTCATGATTTCAACAGTAAAAAATCTGCTAATATTATGAAATAAAAAAAATTAAATTGCCAAAGTGCTCATAAGATCACCCCTTATATTAAGCTAAATTTAGGGTACACAACAATGTATTTCAGGTACATGCTGCAGATTTCACTGTTTTCTAGGAAGAGTGCATCTAAATTAATTCCTAATCTAAATTAATTCCTATTTAGCTTTTTAACTTGTTCATTTATGTCCAATTTCAAAGGGCTGAGATATAAACCACATACCTCTTGTATAAGCCCCAATTCTTTTTCTAAATGGCTCTGATTTGAAATGGAAATGAACATTACATCTCTATTTAAGATTTGATTTAAAAATATATATATTTATATGATAGATTTAACAAACCAATTTGAATTACTCCATAAATAAGTGATTTTATTTCTAACGATGTTTCAGCTACAAAATTTACAAATTGGCAACATCTGTAAATGTCTCTATTAGCATCAATACAGAGGTAACATTATGCTTACAGAATCCAGTAATTTATAGTCAGACAAGTCCAAAACCTGATTTCTTCTCAGAGCAAAAGCATTCTCATGGGTCTCCAGAGGTATATTTATCAAAATCCCAAAATTATTTTACTGTTTATTCTTGCACATTTGCTTTTGTATGATTTATGGAAAAGCTCATCAGTGTAAATGTATAAGAAATAACATTAAAATTGGTCCCTTAGTAAAAAGCTGCATGTTAAGTTTTAATGTAGTTTTAATAAACGTGGAGCAAGAATAAATCTTCACTTGGCTTTTGAGACACTTAGTCCTTGGAGTGCAGTTTGTTTGTTTTCTGCTATACTAATATGTTGACCGGCACCCAGGCATTTGAGGACAGTTTAGAGTGCACCAGTTGTATGGGATTTATATATATATATATATATATATATATATATTTATATATATATTTATATATATATATATATATATATATAAGTTATTTGCCCTTTCCCTAACTGCTAAAACATGTGACTTTAAAGGTTGAAGTCAACCCTCCTGGCACAAAAGACCTCCCCCCATAGGCCCCCTCCCACGTGCAATTGCCCCTAACCTGTTGATTACCCCGAAGTCCAGGTCCCCTACAGGCAAGTTCACATGCACTATCTTGCCCGCACCATGTTCTTCCTTGATCCGGCAGCGTTTTGCGGCACATGCACAGTAGGACACATTTGCCGGTTGGTACTACTACCCAAGCAACCGAATTTCACGAAGTTTCCGAAAAAGGGAATCGGAAAACTTTGTGAAGTTCAAGCGCATGCGCAGTTGTACCAACTGACAAATGCATCCTACTGGGCATGCCCTGCCGGATCAAGGAAGAAGACGGTGCAGGACAAGATGCCGCCCGTTATCCTGCCTGGAACGGACCTGGACTTTGGGGTAATTAGCAAGTTAGGGGCAATAGCCCAGGGGGCAGGAGGTAAGCCGGGGGGAGGAGGAAGGGGGCCTACGGGGGGAGTGGTTTAAGTGCCAGAGGGGATGACTTGCCCTTTAAATCTGGAGCCACCAAAAACATGGCTGCTGCTTGCACTGCAGTGATGCAGTTTTTAGCCACAGCCTGGCCAATCAGCAAGAAGGATTTGCTTTTGCCCTTGTGACCTCTCTGAAGAAGGTTTGGAGCCAGAGAGGCTCCAGGAAGAAGAAAGCATGGATTCTGCACAGAACTATGGAGAGCCTGAGCCTCCTCTCTGCTGTGAGTGTTCCTGCTGATCTATTTGTGTGGGAAGCTAGGAATTTCATCTATAGCACTTTCACTCATATAGGGAACCCCATAATCAGAGCACAGGAAGTTAGTTATTGCTAGGGAAGTAATCCCTGTAGGATAGATAGGACTTCAGAGCAAGGGAGATTGTGGGGAGCAACACCCGTCTGAGTAAAGGTGATAAAGATGGTGTGCAGGATCAGATAATCACATAAAGTATACAAAAAAGAGAGGAGAGAAATTACCCTTTGAATTGCACCCCCCCATCAATAATGTCCAAAAACCCAAATAATGAGTATAATTATTTGGATTTTTGGACATTATTGATGGGGCGGTACTATTCAAAGGGTCATTTCTGTCCTCTCTTTTTTGCATAGATAGTACTTCAGCCCTGTAGTGAGTTGCCAGCTTGTACTCTGGATCTAGACTGTGGATTTCCCATCAGCCTCAGCCTGTTAGCGTGGTGCACACTGCAGGAAAGTCATATAGAATATCATGTAAAGCAAGGCACTCACAGGACTTAAAATATGGTGAAAAAGAGATAAAGTGAAAGTTTGTTCATTATTCCATGGAATAAAAAATACATTTTTTTCTTTTTTCACCATTTTAAGTCCTGTGAGTGCCTTGCTTAACGTGTTATTCTATAAATATATTTATATACACATGTATTTATATATAAAAAAAATACTATACCCTTGCCACAATGGCTCCTTCACAACTGCTCACTGAATAAAATGCCAAACCAAAAAAAAAAAAAAAAACATTTAACAAGTCTGACCTGTCTCTGACACATCCCTCTATTGCTACTGGCGGAAGAAAGCTTAAAAAGAAAAGCAAAAACTCATAGCAAAGCAGTATCCAGTACCTCACAGGAAGACGAATATTCCATCCTGACCCAAAAATAACATTTGGATAAGTTCCTGGATCAAACCACTGCTATAATGATAGTCTTGATGAAAATAGCTGTTTGGTCTGCCATTACGACCACTTCAGGGAGCATATTCCAGATTAATACTCCACTCAAAAGCAGATACATTTCCTTTTCTTAAAAATAGATATACATTGGTGTCTTATTCTTAAACATTAAAGGATAAGGAAAAAAATTTTTTTACCCTGGGTCACTACTACTTTTACAAGACCAAGACCTAGCAAGGGAAGCCTGAGAACTCAGTAAAACATTAGGTTGGAGAGTCGTTAATTTGTTTACAAAAAAGAGCAATAGCTCCTTTAAAATTAATTCTACAGATACAGTACACGCTATTAAAGCATTATCCTACTCTAACCTATAAGAAATGTATTGCATAATGAATGCAAAAATCATTTTTGATTTAGAATCCCTAGGGTTTATAATATAGGGGAATAATAGGATAGGGAGGGGCAGTGATCTGACTAAGGAATCTTCTGTAATGTTCTTGGAAGCAGGTATATACAAAATTACAGCATTTAACCTGGAGAAGAAAAATACCCATCTTGCTTGACAAGACAGTCTTTAGCAGAAATGCATTTCAGGTTTTTATGGTCTTTTTAAGTAGCAGCTGGTTCCACAAAAAATAGTTTGCTCCCATAAGGGTGAAGCCCAAGCAAGTGCTTTTCCAGAGAGCAAGGCTATGATATAGGCAACCTTGTATTTTTCTGTGGGAAACTGCTAGGGGTGATTTCACACTGGATAAGACAGGATGAGCAATTGGAGCTGTCATCGTAGGGTGCACAGCAACTGCTGCCTTTGAATAGCATCAAGTCACAAAGAAAAATGTTGTAGGGCTTGAGACAGGTGACCATGTTGAGCCTCTTGATCTTAAAAAGATGTAAACCATGCTATGGTTACCTGGGTCACCTAACAATGACATACTGGGCTAGGACAGTTTCTTCATGCTGTTGCTTAAATCTCAGGTACTTTATATGCTCACATGCCATTAAGTGCGACTGAACAGTGCAATGAATAATAATAATGCATAAAGCAGCTAGCCCAGATATTGTGATAAATATTGGAGGGCATTACCTTCTGCATGACTGCTTTGACATCCTACAATGTCAATTACATTACCACTTTCTTAAAAAGTCACTATTGCGGGTTAACATTAAATCATAGTGGGATGACAAAGCTCCACTAATATATTTTAAGATAAAAGGAAAGTGTTGAATTCCCTCCAGTGACAGTGAAAAAAACTGATGCCAATTTTTCAAAGAAAAAAATTATATTCTCACTTGAGAATCCTTCTGAATCTCTAATTACGTTTGTGAATTATTGGTACGCTAGAGCTTGGAAAAAGGATAGAAAAACAGACATACTAGCTCAAGGAAAAGATAAATGTGCATTATACATTATAAATATCATTTTGTGTTTATCCAGTTGTTTTATTAAGCAGTGATTGTACAATAATCTTCTTTTTGTTTCTCCCTACCAGTTTCTACAAGATGTAAATAGAATGCAGCTTTGAAACACCAAAAACATGAAGTTTGGATGTTTTTGTAAAACAATAATATTTGAAACACTAAGGAGACTCTGAAAAAAAAATTATAGGGGCCAATAGGGTCAAAAAAATTAACCACTATTGGCCCAATAGTGTTATGACAAGTTCCTGTGCATATTTAATACAATGGTAGGTGGTTCATGTCTCTTTGACTCCATTTTCCATTCACAGAGTGAATATTGCTTGTGAGCCTGGAGCAGAGGCCCCAGTAAAGAAGATGGTTCTAAAGGAACCACCACTTAAAGAGATACTGACACTTGAAATTAAACTTTTTTTTTCATCTATTATAATATTGGCTTTAAAAGCTACTTCTAACTTTGCCATAAAGTATTTGCATGAAGCTTTTACATTACCTGTCTGTTGCCCCATGTTCCTGTATGAGGGACCTGCCATATTTGTGCAGCAGGAGTCCGTTAGCATTAGATAAAAAAACAAGATACTCTGGAGAACCGATGTCATCAAATAAGTGCTCTTTTATTTCTTGCACAACATGTTTCGGATCACACAGATCCTTCCTCAGGTGCTAGTGTTCACAAACAGTGTTAACCCAAAACCTAAATTTATACACAAATACAACCAACAATCATGTCAGTTCCACAGAGTGGCCAGACATGAACAAATAATCCGTTAGCATTAGAAACTGTAACTAACAGGCTGATATGGGACAGCCACGTTGGCAAAGTCAGAGTGTCAGAGAGTCAGGCTTAGGAACTTCAGCTAATAATTATAAACAAAACAAACCTCTTGGCAAAAAATGCTCAACATGACCTATAGGAAACATTTTATGTACATTCATATGTTAAAATTTATTTAACTTTAATGATAGGGAGCAGGAACCTTGTGAACGGGGTACAATATAATAACAGAATAGGCTTCTGTCATAGTGCTCATAGTTCAGTGGAGTAAGATAGGCAAGCTAAAAGGATCAGCACTTGGCTCCAACAAGGATTATTAGACTAGAGGTAGCTCTCTCAAACAATACTCTGACAAAGTGAAGGGATACCCACCCCGACAGGGCATCAAGTTAATTTTATACTTCCTGAAAGTCTTCCACTGAAGATGATGCAGACCATTAGTAATAAACCCTACCAAGTTCCATCTCCTACATGGAACTAGTCCCTACTGTATACACGAATGTCCCTACAACTGCTAAACCTCATGTGCAACATTGTACTAATTATAAGAGTTTTTTGTTCAATAAAACCTCTTATTTCCAGGTTCTGTGGTTTAATGCAACATCATGCATTTCTCCACAAGTCATTGCAAGTCTCAAATGTAACTGTGCTCTACTAAGCACTAGTCAAAAACATAGCTTCAGCCCAAGAAAGGATCTTTTTAAAAGGATGCAGGCAACACTTTTTAATCTAATCCTGCATTTATAATCGTGGTGTCTATACAAATTGCCTGTGGGTGTCCGTGCACAGGACTTGTACTGTGCATACAGAGGACTTTCTGTACAGCTTGAAAGTGAAAGTAAGAAGTTACTGTTGTTGTGTAAGACCTGTATGAGCCTGCTAATAAAACACTGTTATACTCTCCTCATCCTCGGCTACCAAACATAACAAATGGCGACAAGGATGTCTTTTATACCTCTGCAGCAGTCTGCAGCTTTTCTTTCAAACCCTGGTGAGCCTGCCATACCTTTTACTGCTTGGATTCATATGTCTGAAAACTACATTATTTCTGCTGACCAAGGGGAGATTTCTGCTGCTAGAAAGCATGCTTTACTTATTCACAGCCTGGGAACAGAGGGACAACGTATATTCTATACATTACCATTACCTGATGAGACTTATGAAACTGCTCTTACTGCTATAAAGAACTTTTTCATGCCAAGAGTAAATGTGGTTGCTGAATGGTATGAATTCCACCGACGTGGACAACGTAATGGCGAATCCACAGAACACTTTGTAGCAGCTTTGAGAGAGCTGGTTGCTTCCTGTGACTTTGGGAATTTAACAGATGAAATGTTGAGACCAAATAGTGGAAAAAACAAACTCACCTCGCATTAGAGAGAGACTGCTCCTAGAGCAAAATTTAACCCTTGCAAAGGCTTTTACAGTTGCTAACCAAATTGAAACAGCAGTTGCAGAGGCTAAAACTCTCAGTCAATGAACTGCTGGAAATGTACAGTTTGTGAATTCAGAACTGTGGCCTAATAATGCACAGTCACAGGCAAAATACAGTGCTAAGGAAAGTTATTCACCTACACTGCAAAACGGTGCAGCAAATTCAAATAAAAAATACTGCTTTCGTTGTGGTTCAACACACTGTAAATCATGTTACATGTCCTGCAGCTTTGTAGTGCTGCAACTGCCCAGAAGTAGGACATTTTGCAAAGGTCTGCCATAGTTCTGCTAAAGATGTTCTCGTGTACACATGTCACAGTATTAAGGGGGCAGATTTATCATTGGTCGAATTTCGAATAAAAAAAAAATTTGAAATTCGCCCATATGAATAAAAGGGAAGTAAAATCCTTCGAATTCGACTATCAAATTCGAAGGATTCAAATAAAGTTTTATTCAAATATTGTAATTATTCGAATTCGAATATTCGATAGTTGAATTTGCCTAATTTGCATATTTGAAGATTCAAATTCGAATGTAATTAAAATTCGATCGAACTTTGAATTTAGTAAATCTGCCCCTAAGTGTGGATAAAGCTGGTACATTTATTTCAGACAAGTTTATATGCACTGTCAGTGTCAGTACTGCTTCTGTGCTGACAAGGGGCACTCCATTAACCCGATGCTTGATACAGGTTCAGTTGTTTATATACTACCAAAGGATATTTTCTTGAAATACTTTGCAAAATATCTGCTTGTTGCACCTGCCCTGAAACTGGTCAGTTGCATAAAGGATCCAATCTGTGCTTGTTTGCTTGCCAGTTACTGTACAATT
Organism: Xenopus borealis; assembly: GCA_024363595.1. Classification (NCBI taxonomy): domain Eukaryota; kingdom Metazoa; phylum Chordata; class Amphibia; order Anura; family Pipidae; genus Xenopus; species Xenopus borealis. The sequence continues at coordinate 17,407,093 of CM044446.1, read as the reverse complement.
TGAATCAATTACTGCAAAATGTGACTTTTACATTGTGAATAAAGGTACTACTATACTTGGAAGGGATCTCTTTGCTGCATTAAACCTACAATTAATTGATGGTCTCATTACTACAACACCAGTGCCTGCCACACAGCCGGTGTCTAAAATTTCACCACAAAGCAGAACATCACTGGTTTGTGCAAAGAACTTTGTACACAAAGTAAAGTTGAGACCAGATGTAAAACCAGTACGCCAGAAATTGAGGTGCTTGCCCTACTCTATAAGGGAGACTGTCTCACAGGAACTAAAGAAACTGGTAGAGCAAGATGTGATTGAAAAATCAGAATCCTCTGAATGGGTTTCACCAATTGTAACAAAGACAAAAACCAGAGGTATTCGATTATGTGTTGATCTCCGTGAACCTAATAACGCAGTTGCTATGGATAATCATCCCTTGCCACACATAGAGGAGATATTTTCTGAACTCTGAGGAGCAAAATTCTTTTCTACTCTGGATCTTCAGAGAGCTTATCATCAAGTATTACTGCATGAGGAAAGCAGAGACCTCACTGCATTAGACTATAAGCTCTACAGGGCAGGGACCTCCTTCCCACTATGTCTCTTACCACATTGCACTTAACCTCTTTGTCCTATGATTCTGTAAATATTTATTATGTGATTTGTCTCCGTATGTATACTTTTATATATATATATATATATATATTGTACTTTTATGCACTGTACAGCGCTGCAGCTCCTTAACAGCGCTTTACAAATAAAGTTATACATGCATACATACATACATTTATCACCCATGATGGTTTGTTTCGGTTCAAGCGTGTACCTTATGGACTGGCTTCAGCACAGAGTTGTTTTCAAAGACTGATGTCTTCTATACTCCATGGCATACCTGGTGTAGAATGCTACTTGGATGATACAATTGTCTACGCTCCAACTATGGAATTTCATGACAAGTACCTGGAAAAAGTTCTGAAATGCATTGATTCTGCAGGACTCAAACTGAACCTTTCGAAATGTCACTTCAGACAAACTCAGCTGTCATTTCTGTGTCATATAATTTCACATGATGGATTACTGCCTGACCCTGACCATGTCAACGCGGTTACACAAGCACCTACTCCATCTGATTTCCAGACCTTACGAGCTTTCTTAGGTCTTACTTCTTGGTATTCTAAGTTTATTCCCAACTATGCTTCAGTTGTGGAGTCACTTAGAGCACTACTACGTGGAAATTTAAGTCTGGTGTGTTCAGAATCTGCTCAACATAGCTTTGATATAGTGAAACAGCTAATTGTGAACAGTCCAGCGCTAGCTTTATCCTGCACTACCCCACTGTGGTTACTACAGATGCTTCAGACTATGGCATTGGTGCAGCTCTCACACAGATCCATGCTGATCATAGAGAGAACACTGTTGCATTTGCATCGAGAAGACTTACAGAGACAGAGCTCAAGTATTCAACTGTTGAAAAAGAAGCTCTAGCATGTGATTGGGCAACAGAAAAATGGAGAATTTGCCTTATGCACAAGCTTGCCTCACATGTCCAATTCTATTAAAACTACGGGACAACTTACAAATCAAATGGCCAAACGCTAAGAAGAAGCGCAATCCTGATCGTCAACCTTACTACAGGATTAGACACGAACTGTCCTTAGTAGATGGCTATGTTGTCCATCGAGCTCACTATTTATTGGTACCAGAGACCTTGCGAGATAAGCTCATACAACTTGCACATGAGAGTCATCAAGGAATTGTATATACAAAACAAAGAATACGAGAACTATACTGGTGGCCAGCAATGGATGCTGAGGTGGTAACTGCCATTCATTCTTGTGTTACTTGTCGGAATCATGACAAAACAGCCATCACACATACACAACCACTTCAGCCAGTATCAGTTCCTGATTCAGCATGGGAAAAACTTGCTATTGATATTGTCAGTCCTTTTACAGATGCTCCTATAGACTATAGATTTGTTATAACCTTGATAGACTATTACAGTAAATGGCCTGAAATTGCATTTGTTTCTAATGTAACATCAGCTACAGTAATAACATTTCTGTTTACAATCTTCAGCAGAGTAGGAAATCCAAAGGAGTTAATATCAGACAACGGACCACAGTTTGTCTCATATGAGTTTGAATTTTTTCTGAGAGAGAGGAATATTGTGCATAGGCAAATGGAGAAATTGAGTGATCCAATAGAAGTCTGAAAGAAGCACTACAGACAGCAAATCTTACTGGGAAATCTTGGAAACTATTTACAACATAACTACAGAGCAACATGCCACACAATGACCCAATCATCTCCAGCTGAATTATTACATGGCAGACAGATGTGCACTAAGTTACATGTTGCAGACATCAAACTTCCACAAAATACCATGCCTACAAAATCCTCTACTGCTGACATTGTGAAACATCACCAAGCCAAATGCAATGCTTATACTGATAGAAAACGTACACTTTCAGCCTGGATCTTTTAGTCAGAATTAAGAAACCAGGAAAACTGAAACAAGGACAATCTAAATTTACTACACCACTTGAAGTGAGATGCCAGTGAGGACCATACACATATGAACTGTCTGATGGACACATATGGAATGCAAGTCATCTTGATCCTGCTAGATATGACTTTGGAGAAGCTCCATTTGATGAAGGACATTTTCCTACTCCTTATGCCAACTGCAATAGGCCTTAAGAAAATGAACCTATAAGGCGTACTGAGAGGATCAGAGGACCTGTATGGACCCAGGACTATGTGATGTGAATAATGTATATTTTAGCTTTAAGATGCATTGCTATTGTTTATTACATTTGCCCAAATGCTTTTCTACTATAGGGGGAATATGTGGTGTTTATACAAATGGCCTGCGGGTGTCTCTGTGCACAGCACTTGTACTGTGCATACACAGGACTTTCTGTACAGCTTGAAAGTAAGAAGTTACTGTTGTTGTGTAAGGCATGTATGAGCCTGTTAATAAAGCACTGTAAACTCTCATCCCAATCGGCTACCACACATTACAATAATCGTGTTGTTATTGGTACCTGGGAGGAAAGAAGTAATTGAAAAGAATACTGTCTTTCCCCACAAAATATGAGATTCAGAGAATCACCACTAACCTTGTGTTTAAAAAAAAAAAAAAAAAGGTAATGAGTACCAGTATTCACACACCCACTCATGGTCCTGGGAGTGATTTCTTGATATGTTATTAAATGTGTAGCCAAACTTCCTACACTGATAAACACATTAGAAACAGATTCTAATGTCAAATATTATCGGATGCTTCCATCACTGTAGGTCAATACTAAAATAAAGAAAAGGCAGAATGTAAGAAAACTCTTCCTTCTAATTACATACGTGTAGCTATTCCCAGATATTTTTCTCCTTTTGCATTTGGTTTCTAATGATAAATGATTTAGGGATTCTTGATATTTGCTGTCAGACAACTGAAATGAGATACAAAAATCTGGCTTTTGGCAGAAGAAAGCCCTTGAGTTGCCATAAAGGATAAAAGAAGGTTCCCTATTGTGAGATAATTACACTTGCATTGGAATATAAATGGATTAGGCGGTTTCGCACTGGCGTCCATAACAATGCTACATACTTTTTTGCAATTTCCCCTCATGATTCCCCAGGGCAGCTCTGTCACACTTGCTGCTTTTTTAACCAAATGGATTTGAAATTTTAGCATTAACTTGTAGTGCCTTGGCAAACGAAACATAAATATTAGTGGAGAACAATATCTATTTGAACTGTCCAAGTGCTCAGTGTTGTAAATTATAATTATGAAGATGTCATTACTTCCAGTTCTACAGGAACTCTCCAAGAGGCTGCTTTTATCAGATAAATCCAGCACTTTTGTTGGACCACAGAATATTTTGTTTGCATTTTTTGGGAACAGAGCAGTGAAATACTATATGCATTCACTTCGATGTAATTGACTCCATTGAATGACAGTCAGTAATGTGTCCAGTGGGAGCCAACCAACCTTATGTCTTTAGACACACCTAGAGGTACAAGCTGGACATTCAATCAAGGTCCAAACAAACAGTTAAAAGTGTTTATAGAGGAAGTATCTAAAAGGCTAGAGTTTTACCCAATATGGATTGCCTCTAATCTCTATAGAACATCAGCATGTTATTACCTTATAATGCCAGGGAACACCATGTGTCATTCTTGAATGACACGTATAATAAATGTTACAAATCCCCATAGATCAGCATGGAATAATTTACTGAATTATTCACTATTAGTCTGGTTCTAGAAAGAGAACAGCCATTTCCCACTCTCTAGTTTAAAATTAATGTAACATGTTCCCTGGCAAGGAAGCTTTTTAACATAGACAAAGCTGTAAATCGAATAGGTCTAATATAGAGCTGTGTAGCTGGGATAGATTTGGTGGTCATAAAGGTTAGAAGCCCAAATCCTATTTAACTCATCAAATTCAATATAGCATCATGAGATTGACCATGGGATTTTACAGAGCTAAAAGGGATTTTAGAGTAAAAACTGTTGTGGAACTCTTTTCCTATATGGCTATAAGCTTACCAGTATTTTTTATTTAAATGATTAACTAAAAACTGAAGATAAGAAGCCTTTCTTCCCCATTCTGACATACATACCTTCTGGAAAAAAAATATATCAAATCTTTGATTTAATGGATATTTGTTTTTGCAGAAAAATACAAGCAATCATCTGCACTCAATTATATTTAGGACACTTTTCATTGTTGTGCCTTAAGCTATTATGGTTGCCCTTTAATTGCCCACCACTGGGATCACCAGGGTGGGAGATACAACAAGGAGCTGGCCACTGCTCCTGTATAAACTAGAACAAGTTTGTTATAGTTTACAGATCCCAATAAATGGAGAACATGGTTGGGAGTTTTAACCTTGAAAGCAGCAGGTAAAACTTAGTCCCTCTCTAAAATGTATATCGAAGCAGTAAATAATAAAAGCTGAGTATAAGGACTGGCCCTACCAGGGATGACTAACATAGTTGGCCAGATTAAATATATTGCTATATATGGACAAAAAATCCCTGTTTTGTTTAGAAGGGTAACACATTTTTAGTATCTTAAACCCCTCCCCCGGGCCTACTTTGCCATGGAGTTCACAGGCACCATCTTCTTCCGTCGACTCTCCTTCTTGGATCCTTCAGTGTTTGGTGGCACATGCGCAATAGGAGCATTTGCAGTTTCAGTTCTACTGCGCATGTGCAAAAGTTTTCCGATTTCAACTTAACGACTTTCAGCGCATGCGCAGTAGAGCTGAATTGACAAATGCTCCAAACGCTGATAGATCCAGGAAGAAGATGGCGCCTGTGAGCTCAATGGATGGGACCTGTGCTGAGGGGTAAGTAACAAGTTAGGTGCATTTGCCCAGGGGGGAGGTAGGCCGGGGGGTGGGGTTTTGTGTGGAAAGGGTTTCCTTCTCCTTTAAGGCACAAAATGTCAATGTCTTGAATATATTGATAATGAGTTGAATGCAGAGGACCTCTTGAATGTCTATATGAATTTTGTGGTCACAGCCTCATTGCAACCTCCATTAATGTTTTAAAAATGATTGGCGAGCACAATTTTCCCTTGTTTGTAATATTTGTTTTTGCGGTTGTTAATCCTGGATGTATGGAAATGCCACATAAGCCCATGACTTGGGTGGTATCAGCCTGCTCCTATATATTTTTTTTTTTTTTAATACTTCTCACTTCACTTCTTAACTTGTAAAAGCTATAGGTGAATATTTAGTTATTCGTGAATGTTATTAAATTATTTGTTTTATTTTATATTGATGAGGCAGAGTTTGGGTCCCCTAGGTGAGAGTGCTGAACAACAGCATCACAAAAGTGGTACGGCAGTGCCAAAAAGCATGATAACTTTGGTGTAGGTGTCATTTTACCCTGGTAACTTTAAGTCAAATTCCATTTTTTTTCAACTGGCTGTAAATGCCCCCTCTTCCCAGGTTGAGCACAGTAGAGGTAGACAAGTCACATGACCAGAGGCAGATGGGAAATTGACAATATGCCTAGCCCCATGTCAGATTTCAAAATGAAATATTTAAAAAAATCTGTTTGCTCTTTTGAGAAATGGATTTCAATGCAGAATTCTTCTGGAACAGCACTATTAACTGATGCATTTTGAAAAAAATTTTTTCCCATGACAGAATCCCTTCAAGAAATAACACAGAAATTCCACTTACCCTCCTCTTCAGAAAAGGCGACAGGGCTACCATCCATCCTGCAGTGCTTGATTTCTCCTTCCTGGCTATTCTACTGACAGCATGAATCTGGGAAGCCCCCAGGATAGCGCTCTCACAGGGCAAGGGATGATTTTCTTCCCTGGGAGAGATGAGCCGCCTCAGCCCGGTCCTCTTAACCTCCTGGAGCAGTATTGTAGCGATTCGATAAAACAGCGTTAAAATTATAAATACGTGCAATAACAATGTTTTTAGCGATTTAGGATTTTGTTGTTCCAGCAGTTGCAGAGCTGCCAACCAGCTGTCACACCTCTCACATGGGATTCTGGGAGTTATAATGCTGCAACCGTTGGATTGTCTGTGCTATTCTGCAGTGCATCACCACCGCCAGGGTGTCTTCTTTCTTCATTTGGAATCTGGTGGGCACCGAATCCAACAAGGAGGAGAAAAAGAGCGAGGAGGCAGGCTCTGGGCACCAGATGCATACTGTCAGACTAGCCAGAGAGAAATCGAGCACTGCAGGATCGATGGACGCCATGTCGTCTTTTCTGAAGAAGAGGGTAAGTGGCGTTCCTGTAAGTTATTTATTAACAAAGGATTTGCTATTTAAAAATTTAATTTGTCTGTGTTTTTATTTTTGCATAGTAACAATTTTTTTTTTAATTTTTACAATGTTAGTGGTCTTTTAACCAGTTTATAAATAAAACCATGCACAGGGCAAATATGTTTCACTGTGCAAATCATTCTGTGCTGCACAAATTTTATAAATGGGCCCCAAGGGGTAAAGAGGACAGCATTTGGTTGGCCACCTTAGATAACATAAGGGTTAGAAACGCCCCTGTGCCCCATTCACTAACTTAGCATCCCTTTTTCATTTGGGCATGGTTTTGGCAACATTGAAGCTGTTATTTTGCAAAAGTTATTTCATAACACAAAGTACAAATTCATGAACACATGAACAGAAAAGTCGAAATGTAATCTGTCTAAGCCTATAGCCACCCCTAAACATGAGCCTATATGCCTTTTAATAAATCAGACCCTCTTTCAAAAGCTTTTTACATTTTACTGAAAACCTAACTACAGAAAGAAATCAACAAAACTGAATGGTATGATAAACTTGAAATATCTCTTTCTATTTACCTGTATATGATTCTTCTTTTTGAATGGATTCCAAATAGTCGGGCATTTTAGTGCTGCGTGGCTGTAAGTGCCATCAAGTTGTTTTCAAGCTCTATCCATCACGGTTAACATGCTTTTCGACATGATTATGGAAGTTGAGCGATTTATGCAGCTCTGTAGTGCAAGTCTTGTCTGTACTGGCGTATATATTTAATATTTAGCCCAGTTTTTTATTATTCTGCCTCGTCCAGTAAATCACAAAACAAATGTCAAGGACATTTTAAAAAATGAGTGTGGAGAAGGTCACCATTAATGAAGTTATTCTTCTGATCCAGGAAAGAGTTTCATGTTGCCAACTTTCTACACTGCCATTCATTTAATACCAACAGTCATACACAAATATTATTGATACAATGTGCAGTTTACTTGGCATACCAACATATGAGGGATCACTTACAAATGTAGCTGCAACGGTGGTAGTGGTAAATGGATGCAAATTGTGCTTTATTGACGACATTATTTAAAGGTACAGGTAAGGGACCTTTTATCCAGAATGCTCGGTACCTGGGACATTTCGGATAACAGATCTTTACGTAATTTGGATACCTTAAGTCTACTAGAAAAACATTAGGGGGCAGATTTTTGTAACTTTTGGGTACTTCAACTATCGAATAGGCCAAAATTAGATTCGTATTGAAAAAAAATTAGAATCGAATTTTAAAATTTGACCATTCGAAAATCAAAGTACTGTCTTTTTAAAAAAATTGGGATTCGACACTTCGTCACCTTAAACCTCTCTCTCTCACTTTGTTTAATCTATGTGCGCAAAAAAAAAAAAAAAGTGCAAATTTTGGTTACCACTGGAAACTGTGTGTGTGCAGCACCATGGATTATATATACAACAACATTAATATATTTCACTTGTTATTAGGGCCAATTGGGTTTGTGGTGGGCTGGGTCAATCTGGATTAGGGGCAGGCTGGGCTACTGGGGAATTAAGGGAACCATGGAAGTGGTGGAATGAATCAGGGGAGCCCAGAGGCGTCCTGACTGGTGTTTGGTTTAAACATGTCTTCAAAATAACTAATCTTCCCACTGAGTTAGCGTAAAACCAATTAAACATTTGCATTAATATCATTCAGCCAGTATAGTTTCATGGAATACATTGCTATAAAAAGTGATACAGGGATCTTGACAACATCAGGAACACTAAAATATTGGGGCTTAAAGCCACAAGGACTTATCTTTTCTCCACAAAGGAAAAAAAGTCAAACTCCATGAGATGGAATCGATACTGAATTGGGAGGCTGTATTGGTGATAAATGAAATATGGAAATTGGTGGTGCCAAACTGGGGGATCCTGGAACAAACATATATTTGGTTTAATGTTATAGTATTCATATAAAAAGAACACATATAAGATTTAATATAAGTTTTGATTATTCACAAACATTCAGGATCTGCTTCATTTGTAACGGCTCCTCAGACTACCAAGGCAAAAAATCTGGAAAGCCATCCAGTTCATGATAGCCAGATAATTTTAATTAGTAGTAATTTTATGTTTATTCTAGGAGAGAGATTCTGGAAAAACTATAATAATGTAATAACTGTGTAAAGCATTTGATCTGTTTACCTTGTGAAAGACATTTACTAGAAAAATGAGTGAAGTTATAGCATCTCCCATTCCATTTATGGCAACTTCAGAAAATATTTGTCTTGTTAAGAGCTTTTGACATCTTTAAACTCTTAAGGTCAATTACACAATAAAAGTGTTCTGCTAATTACCTTTCACACATTTAATAGATTTTTTTTTGGATTTATCTCAAAATCAGTTTTAGGTTATATCCCAAACCAGTCTGAAAAATTGCTGCTGCTGAGTGTGTGCATACCTTCACAAAATTGGCAAGGTGTGGCTAGGATTATCATCTTGTGTCTAGGGTATTAACATTTTTGAATAGATATTACTGGACCACACCCCAAAATGTCTAGAGGTTAACTTGTTTTACCAATTTGAATTGTTAACTAGGGGCACATGGGGCTCTTATACCTCCTGAGTCCCCCTGCAGCCACAGGGTCTCTGCACCCTCTGTAGTTACAACCCCTGGTTACAATTCATCTGGCAAAACACCATATTTTGATTCAAGATGGATTTGTTAGGGATAATCATTGGATGGTGATTTCAGATTAATGAGACTATGGAAAGGCAAGGAACTGCGCTTGGTGTGATGTAACTTGAGTATGCTGTAACCAACATTACACTATACTGAAGTTTTATTCCAGTTTCATTGGATGCGGCCTTAAGCAATACTGTTACATAGTAACATAACATAGTAACATAGTAAGTTAGGCTGACACATGTTAATCAAGTTCAACCGAAGCCTCTCCAATTTGCCTCAGAGAGGGAAAAATTCCTTCCTGACTCCAAAAAGGCAATTGGACTAGTCCCTGGATCAACTTGTATAATGAGCTATCTTCCATAACCCTGTATCCAGCCCCTTCTTAAAGCTATCTAATGTATCAGCCTGTACAACATTTTCAGGGAGAGAATTCCACACCTTCACAGCTCTCACTGTAAAAAAAAAACCCTTCCGAATATTTAGGCGGAACTTCTTTTCTTCTAAACAGAATGGGTGACCTTGTGTC
>CM044446.1:17320005-17388425 GCA_024363595.1 Xenopus borealis | reverse complement strand
ATATATATATATATAATGAACATGAATCATCTGCTAATGACCATAATTCCACCCTCATTATATAGTCCTGTGTGAAATTATACTTTCTCACTTTCACCAGTGCTAACATTGAGACGTTTAATTAATCTTAAGTAAAAAAAGAATTAGGCGCAGCTAAAATAATACAATTAATTTAACATTGTGCAGAGCAACATTAAGGGCCAACAATTTGATGAAACATGCCTAAGAAATTTCGAAAGCATAATGATTTTTTGGCAGGGAAAGATATTATAAATACTATATCTGCTCTTGATCACTTAATTCCCAAAAGGCAGAGGCCAGATACTGTATTTTTGTCCTTTTGAGTAATTTGAGCTCAAGGCCTCACAAAGGAATACTTGAAAATTTCCAGGTGAGCTAAAGGTTATGTAGGGACCCACATTGGTTAATCTGCCCCTTTAGCTTTATGGCCCTACCTTTTTCCTTTCCTTAGTTACTAGGCAAAAGCCTGTATCTATTTAAGTTTAACATCATAGTTATTGGCCAAGAGGTGTAATGACCACTTCCTGCCACTCTTCCTTATAGTGTGTGGAAAGGAGTGGCCTCTTCCTCTTTGGCTGTTGGTGTCCTGATTGACTGGTTGTTACCATTGAGCCTGGGTGCACCAAGGTCCAGTAAAACCATTAGCCCTAAAGGGACAGCACCTTTAGAGATCGAGTCTGGGACCAGGGAACCCCGTGAACGAGAATAGTTTCTCTCTGTAATAGTCTCTCTAGGAGGGAAAGCTAGAGAGCTTTATAGCAAGAGCAGCTTTGTGCTGTAATGAGGATCAGTAGCAGGGAATAGCTTTCCCCAAAGGCTTCCTGATTGCGTTTAGTGCATGGACCACAGCAAAAAGGGTGTCAGGCTAGAAACCTTCTCCCTGAACAATTAGCTGGTTGGGATCCAGACCACTTGGAGGTATATCTGCTGGGGATTGTCATACTACTTGACTACTATGCCTAATGGAGTCACATTCCTCAGTGGTGTCATCCTATGCCTATTCTAACTGCAATTATATCTGCTAATGCCTCATCCTATGTGAGTAAACCTGGGGATATTGTCTGACTAATAAACAACCTTTTTGTTTTACTATAAGAACCTCCTGGCATCCATCTTTTCCTAATTTTGCATGTACTGAAGTCTGGGAATTGTAGTTGTACAACATCTATCTGGGAGAGCTTCCACTTAGCGAAGGCCCTGATCCTGGAGTGCGAGTCCAATGTAACCAATGCACATACCATTAGCTGGACACTTAACTGTTTGTGGTCTGCCTAGCCCAAATTAGCGTTACAGTTATATAAATTTTAATATAAAGAATGGATGCTCCCTATAATAAATTGGAGAAGTTAAAATGGAGAAAACAATGCAGTCCATGTCTTTAACTGTATGATACTATGCCTATAATAATTTAGTAGAAAAAGCTTATGGTTCCCAGGTGTTAACATATGAAGCCCTTATGGAAATGACTTTGTAAGAAGCAATTATAGCACAATATCCTATAAAGCTTGCACATCAATTAACTACATTAAGGTGTCTTTTTATTAAGCCTCATTTTTTTCTGGTTGAGTTTTTAAGGGGAAAAACATTTTAAGAGGAAAAACAAAACATTTTTTCGAGGTTTATTATTTCCAAAGCTGCCAAAAATCTGAATGGTAATCTACTCCAGTTTAAACCTTTCAAAGTCACATAAAAGCCAATGGCAGATGGTCCCTTTAACAATTGGAATCACGGTTGGGAGTTTGGTTGAATTTATATTTTTAACATAATGAGGAAAAATTTGAGTTTTAATAAATACCCCTCTAATACAGAAATGTTTAAAGAGTACAGATTGGAAAAGGCTAAGAATAAATAAGAAATTGCAAGTCAGATATAGTCATCAATAGTTCATCAATATAAAAATATAAAAAGTTAAATAAGAATTCTGCTAAAATATCCTAAGAAATTAATACATATTAAGAAATACAAGTATGGATTGTACAGTATGTATAAATCCATTATTCAGAAAGCTCAGACATACAGCAGAGTAATTGTCATTGGCTCAATATGTGTAAGGCCCCAGGTCCCAAGCATTTGGGTTATAGTTACTTGATGTTGCCCCAAAACATTAAATCAAACTTCCTCGGAGACCAAAAGAAACATTCTTTATGTAGAATTGTCTATATCTGTCTTAGATTAGTAATAAGTGAGTTTTTGCTATAATATTATATTTTTTAGTTTCTATTTTTTTAATTAGTCGGGACCCTTCTTTTTGGACACCAATTTTAAACATTGGAAGCCTTTTTAATATTTACCCTTGAACTACTTGGAAAGAAGTACCTACAACATTCCCCTTAAAAGGCAACTGCAAGATAAACATTTGCCTAAGAAAACATAACTCTAAGCAACTGCTGTGTAGTCATGGGGGCAGCCATTCAAAGCTGAAAAAGGAGAAGAGGTACAGGAGTAACAGGACACATAGCTGACAACAGATAAGCTCAGTAGAGTATGTATACCTTTATTTGTAAAGCGCTGTTAAGGAGCCGCAGCGTTGTACGGTGCATAAAAGTACAATATATCTAAGTATACATGGGGGAGACAAATCACAAATATATACAGAATCATAGGACAAAGACCTTAAGTGCTATGTGGTAAGAGTCATAGTGGGAAGGAGGTCCCTGCCCTGTAGAGCTTACAGTCTAAGTAGTATACAGCGGCATTCTTCAGAACTTAAAGGAAAACTATACCCCCTGAACAATGTAGGTCTCTATAAAAAGATATTGCATAAAACAATTCATATGTAAAACACTGCTTCATGTAAATAAACCATTTTCATAATAATACACTTTTTAGTAACGTATGCCACTGGGTAATTCTAAATAGAAAATTGCCATTTTAAAAAATAAGGACAGCCTCCTGGGATCCTAGGATCCAACGGTGCACACAAACATACCAAACAAACCATAAAGTTGGGTCACATGAGCCAATTAACAGACAGAGTTGTGTCTTTTGCTTCCACACTTCTTTCTGTTACAGTAAGGGGCATATTTACTAAAGGTCAAAGTGAAAATTCAAATAAAATTCAGATTTTTAAAATTCGAATTTCGAAGTAATATTGGGCTACTTCGACTACTGAATACCCCAAAATTCGATTCAAATAAAAAAAAATTTGAAAATTCAATTTTCGAAGTACTTGCCTTTAAAAATCCTTCGACTATTCACCAGCTTAAGGCTGCAGAATTGCTATTTTAGCCTATGGGGGACCGCACAGAACCTTTGAGGGTCGAAATTTCAAAGTTTTTGTGCTTCTAAAATTCAGCCCTTAGTAAGTAAAACGAAAATGGTGGCAAGAGATATAAGAGATATAAGAAAATATATATTCCAGTTTGATAAGATTCTTTAATATGATAAATTATATCTGTTGCTCAAGTATTCATTTTTGGGGTATAGTTTTCCTTTAACTGTGATCTACTTTGTGTCCTGGACTTGAATGGCTGCCACCATGTCTACACAGCAACTTGTTTATATAAACTATAGTAGAGTTTCTGAAGCAAACACACCAGCTGTGCCCATGCCCAGTATATTACATTTTTAATCCTTTAAAACACATTTTTTTGTGTTACTGTTCCTTTAAGAACCATTTCAGATACAGTATATGCAAGATATATGCAAAGTAGGTGAAAACCCAATAAGCTTTACAATATTTGAGTACCAATATTTAGTAGAAAACAAATATTGTTTCATTGATATAGAAAACATAGTTGCACTTGAAAACAGTGCAAGTATAACAAAAATAATTTAAAACTGTAAAATTAAAACAAAATATTTGCTGCAGAGGTAGTCAAGACCAGGTAAAGGAAGACCAGTTTAAGAAAATATGGAGAGGGTTCTATTAATAACATTAAAACAAAAGAAAATGTTGATTATTTGCTGTCTGATTAGTATGTGGCTTTGAGAGGAATAAAATATACAGTACCAACCTGCTTTAGAGGGAAGAATGAAGGGAGTGGGATGCATGTGTTGTGGGCATGTGCTTTTATCACTTCCTTATGGAAAAACATGTTTGAATTACTGGGAAAATATTTTCAGAAGCGTATCTAAATATACCCATGACTACTTTACATATCCACAAACCAGAGACTCTCACACAAAAAAAGGAATACAAACTGTGTTCACAAATTTGCCTGACACAACTACATGTGCTGAAGCTAAAAAAAAAATGGAAAACAGTATGGGAGATTAAAGTGAAAACATTTGGTGGATTTACTCCATTATTGTATTTCTACATCATAAATTGGATAAATAGTTTGGATGTTGTTCCCATTTTCTTCTGAGAATTCTGGTTGTTTCCCACACTCCAAAACTATACAGGAAGGTTAATGGACTCCTTATAAAATTGTGATAGAATGTGATAGTGGCTTAGAATGTAAGATGTACTGAGCAATATGAATGATGTGTATTCTTTGTAAACCACTGTGGAATATGTTGGTGCTATATAATTCAGTAATATATGAATATAATATCTATGGTAAATTCTCAGAGAATATCCTAATAATATGAAAGTTATAATATTGTCTAGCAAGAAGTGACCCCCCCCCAAACCTGTTTTGCTTCCATTTCAAATACCTTCTTCTTACTTTCTTGCCCCCTTAAGTTTTTTTTTGTTTGTTTGTTTTTCAGGTGGCCTTACATCACTGAATGTAGAACATCATCATTATTAGCCACATTCATATTATCTAGTTCGGGGGCCTTATTTATCAAGGTCTGAATTTTTCAGATTGTTTTAATCCAAAAAGTCCGACCAAACTAGAAGCCAAAATTGGACCTTCTTTATTAATGAAAAAAAAAAAATTTAATTGGATTAGGGACAAACATGAAAAACATCTAACGAAAATCCGAAACGTATTTTTTTAGGAAATCGCTTGGTTTTTTTCGAGCTTTCTCCAGAAAAGCCCAAATGTTTTCGGATTTTTGCCATAATACAGTTGTTGGATTTTCAGTCTAATTCCAAATATCTCCCACTTACATATGTACACACACCACCTTGGTAGGTCTGATATGCCGGATTTTAGGATTCAGACTTTTTCCATCCTCAGGGTATAATACATCTCAAAAAAAAAAATGTTCCACTAAGAATTCCGATTTTATAGTAGAATTATTTTTTTTTAGTTTTTGGCATTCGGACTTTAATAACTAACCCCCTAAATGTAAAGTTTAATTAAATCAAAGGCAAGTCCACCCTACAGTCCTTCATTTGCACAGGACAAGAGTCTTTTCCATGTAGTACACAATTATACCTTGAATTGGACTGAATTTATTTTTATCTTTTGTGAGCTTACGATTTGCTGATTAATGCCATATAACCCAGTCCTTATGGGACCATTAAGAGATATATTAACCTTTTGTTTCTGGTAAAGAAATATGTTTGCCATTTGTGAAGCGTGTGACCTTATATTATTTTTATTATGCAATTAGAGTTTTAGGCATATAAGCACATCATTTTGTGGCACGGCAAGAAAACAACAATTCATTCTCTTTTGCTCCTTAATACCCATTTTTCATGTTTTACCTTTTTTTTTTTTAACACAAACAATGATTTTCAGCACAATAATTGACTTCTTAAAGCCACACAATCCACATAGGATTTATGTTTGGCCCGATTTGTATCCTGAGCAGCCATGGAAGAAAGAAGGGGTTGATTTCTTTAAAATAGTTATTCCTTATGAGTGCTCTTGCTTTTTCTAAGTCATTGTAGAAAAATCATGGAGTTCAATGTACCATGGCAAAAGTAGCACTGAAGCCTGAAATTAGGCCAGGTAAATCCACAGAAGGAGACATAAGGCATTTATGGTCTGCTCTGTTTTGATGGTTTCCGTTTCCAAACAGCAGGGGGTAAAACGGTTTTAATAATACAGTAGAATTTATTTTTATTGTTTTGTTTCACTGACTTCATGAAGCCAAAATAATAATATAAGTCTATCTAGTGACCATGTCATTTCAGATCTGCATTCCTATTTGCAGAGCAAGACCTTTAAATTAGAGGCTTGGGCTATTAGAGGTTGAAGCAAACAAATATTGGAAACAGGTTAATAATATTTTAATAATGCAGTTTGGCTGTTGGATGGTTTCTGGGAACTGTATGTTGACCACATGCCTGCTTGATATTGTGATTTTATGCAGACCAATGATTTTAGCACATTCTTTTATTTGTGCATTTTTCATTGTCGGATCGCATTACCCAGTGGAGCAGCTGACAAAAACCGCCTGCAAATACTCCGAAATGTGTATTTCCCTTGTTTTCAGAAATTCAAATGGGTAACATGAGATAAAACAGCATTCTGTTAAACTGTCAAAGGATTGGTGTGACCCTTAATTTAGCGCAGTTTTATAAATAAGCCATAGGAAGCAATATGGTTTCAATGCAATTCATTAGCAAATTCATTTAACTCATTTATGTGAACATGCAGCCTTCCAAGCTGAGCATTAAGCTCCGAGGGCTTTGTTTTACTACGTGTTTATGACTCTGACTTAGCCGAAGTGATTCTGTATAGCAAGCTCTTGTTATAGCACAATAAACATGACTTCTCTGCCTCGAAGATTCCTACCACGGTATTGTTATTGGGATTTTTTGCTTTTGCTTGGTTCAAACATTAAAAACCCTAAAAGTTAAGCAAGATGAGCAGCTTTGCCAAGTGGAAAACTGATTTATGGAGATCCTAGCCACAAGATGGCAGTGCAAAGCAAGCGCAAACGCTTCTGGGAGTATTTGGTGTACATGATGTGATAAGTATATTAGGTATGCTTGTGTTGCCAAAAAGTTCTGCATTCATGGGTCTTTGTCAAATCAAAAATATTTAATCATGAGGAAAGTCCAACTTTTAAGTCACTAAAGTGTGACCTTTCTGAAGGACCTGTGTGTACAAATAATGTACATTTTGATCATATTTTATTTATATGGATTCTGTCTAGGTTCTTGGATACTTCAAACTATATACATGTATGTCATACCTTTGATTTCAAATACAGGTATGAGATCTGTTTTCCAGAATGCTCAGGACCTGGGGTTTTTGAGAGAACAGATCTTTCCATAATTTGGATCTTCATGCCTTAAGTCTACTAGAAAATCATGTAAACATTAAATAAACCCCCTGTTTTTTCTTCCAATAAGGGTTATTTATATCTTAGGTTGGAACATACTGTATACAAGGTACTGTTGCAGTCTATGGGAGATGGCCTTTCCATTACTTGAAACTTTCTAAATAAAATACCTGTACCTGTGGACTTACTGTATGCTTAATCAAATGCTGGACTACAGAAGATAGCTGGATCCATAAGAAAATCTTTAAAAAAGAAGAGGTAGAGTTTTCATCAGTTCACTAATGTATTTGGAGTATAAAGAATGTTATTTCAGATTCCCCTTCTTTTATCATCTTCTCACCTTCTTTGCATTTTCCTCCGATTTCCCTTCATGCCTTATCTTCTTCGCTACCTGCTATTTCTCTTGTTCTTCTCTTCTACTCTGCTGCTACTAGGATTCCACTCTTGTACTACAGTATTGGTCTGTACCACTAGGGCCCACCAGAAAACCTAAATAAGTACTAAATTACATAAGAGTGACATGGTTCTGTGGCAGAAATAAGAGAGTTAATAGGAACTGAGAATTGGAGCCACCTGAAGATTCCCTGGTACCAGACAGGCCAGTCAGACTCTAATTTGCTATGATTAACAACACACATGGAACAGTGATGATCACTTGTCTAGGAAATATCAGAAGAACAGAAGGTACAGGCTAGCTCAAAGTTCTCAGTCCCTAAGATTAATCTGTGTTGGAAGAGGTTTGAAGCAAATTCAGTCTGACCAAACGTGAAATACTTTGGATATTCAAACTCATCACATTAGTGGACTTAGGTCTCAACTGGGAGTGTGAACTATTGAGTTTCTTGGAACAAGCTAATAGTTTTGTTACTTTATATTCTGGGTCCTCCCAACTATTGAAACATTTCTTTTGCTTCTTAATATGAACATTAGATAATGCTCATAAAATGCTTTCTATGTGCTTTACCGAATCCCTCCGCTGAATGTGAATTCTTACTGCTTTTTATTTTGTGTATTGCATTTTCTAAATTGAAATTTTCATTTGTGCCAACCTGGTTTCCACTTATATATCCCAGTCCAGTTCCTCTCTAGTTCTTCCCTTCTTTTTTCCAAATAATTTCACTCCTCCCTCCTTTCTTCTTGTTTCCTGTAATTTTCCTGTTTGCCCTTCCTTCTCCTTTCCCTTTTCCCTTTCATCCTCTCCTGTTTTACTTATCCTTAATTCTTTCACCTCTTCTTCTATTTTAACATTGAATATTCTCTCATCCCTTCTTATTTCTCTTCTGCTCTGCTTTCCCTCTCAGTTGATCTTACTTTCTCTTGCTTTATCTTTACCCTCTCATTCTCTTCTCCCATTCTTTCCTTCCTTTTCCATTCTGTTACTTTTCTACCTCCCTTTTCTCCCATTTTCAGTCTCATCTTCACCTTTAGCAAAGACAATGGCTTCATAAAATAGACTAAACTAAAATATTACCTGTGCTTGTGAGCTGTGACAATGTGTGTTATATTGGGATACTGCAAGCAGTAGTCTATAATATTCTCAGCTAGATATTGCTAGATGCTAGCTTTTTTTACACAAAACAATGGTAAAATTATGATCGCTCAGTCTGCCTCCCGATGTAGTGTTGACCATCTGCTATTTTTTACAGCAAACTACCTTACCCACTAGAGTTGACCAGCTACAATAAACAACCATTATTTGCACTAACAAAAAGGGTGAAAAAAGGTCAGATACAGCCCATGTGAATCCCTCAACTTAGAGGTGATCCACCTCTTTAAATAAATTTTACAGAAATTTATTTTTTTGTGATTGTTTAGAGCACGTTTTCGCCTGCTGGAAACTTGCCCCCAATGAGCATCAAAAGGTCTAAATATACTATTATATTGTGATTCATATTAAGTGCCTGCTCCAAACCAGAGAATTTATTTTGTTTTTTTGTGTGATTCAGCATTGGACTGGTTTGGAACAGGTGGTTCCCTTCTATATGATAAGGGATTTTTGGGCAGTGTCCCCTTGAAGGGAGAGTGGTTTCTTATGGGCAACAAAAGATCCCATATTGCTCTTAGCATTCACAGATAAGGACAGGGGGTTTAATGTATTTGAACTAATCATAGAAGTCCATAAATGCTATGATTGGCTCAAGTAGGGCTTTTCATCTAAAACTTATAGGATAAAAGTTAATTATGCCCAGCAGGAAAAATTGGTGGTAGGTAGGTTGAATTGTCCTGCTATGTATTTGTATCAACTCTTACATATGAATATACTAGGATAGCCAAACATACTACATGGTTGCATGGAAAGCAGTGCAATTTGCAGCATAAATTAACGTTAGCAAATACAATCTAAACATGTAAACAAACAATAGCAGTAGGTATGGAATATGTTTCAAATCATTTGACTTGTGCTGCTGTGGGAAAAACCTAATATCACAGACAGCGCAGTCAGGTGCTAATTTGCAAATATACAAATATTTTTTGCTTTGTGCGACTACATTTTGCTTTGTATACAATTCAAAATTTATCTTGAGCCCACCTTGCAACTCAATCGACAACTGGAAAAATGTGTGTGATTTGACGTTTGCCACAGTGTGCAGTGAATGGATTAAAGTGTCTTAAAGGGCACCTTTTAGGCAAAAATAGTTTACCCAACCAAAGGTGCATGTTAATAGAGTCTACATTCCTGTTGTTGGTAACAGCAGTTTGTAGTGATGGGCGAATCGGCGAAAAATTTGCGAAACGAGTCGCGGGACGCTTTTGACGCGCGTCGCGTCAACTTTGACGCGCGTCGTTTTCGGCGTCAAAAACGACGCGCGACTCGTTTTTTTTGCGAAATTTCGCTGGTGATTCGCGAATTTATTCGCCAGCGGCGAATCGCGGGAATTTGCCGCGAATTCGGCCCTCGCGAATAAATTCGCCCATCACTAGTGGTTATGTTTTTTGTTCCCGGTGCGAGCGAAAATGTAGTGCATAGCTCATGCGCATCATACACTTCTGACTTCACACTCATGCGCATAATGAGCAAGCCGCTGCATTCACTCATTATGTGCATGCATGTGCCCCAATATAGCCACTCCTACAGTGAGCTCCCTCCTGGTGTGGGTGGTCTAATACTGGTGGGGGGCAATTTAAAAAATCTAATTTTACCCCCCAACCAGAGTGCAGTCTCTTTTAGCCTGCTCCTTTGATTGGGCATAATATTTTTGCCCAACAGTTGCCCTTTAAAGGGGATGTATAGGCAAAAAACTGAAATCCCATTTTTACTTTAATAAAAAAAGAAATCTATCTCCAATATACTCTAATTAAAACATTTTTTACCATTTTTATAAGAAACCTGACTGTGTGCAGTGAAATTCCCCCTTCGCTTTACTTGCTCTGACAGCTGCAGATAGGAAATTTCAGCCGGTCAATTACTGCTCTGCAGGTAAATGATCATACTTTCAAATGGTATGGGGGAGCCCCCCACCTTACTTCCCAAAACTCGAGCAGCTTTGTTTGTTTCCCTATAAAGCAGCCAGCAACTGTGTAGAGATTTGTATCCACAGGCCCAGTGCAGTTTGCATATTCTGATTAGTCTTGCTGTATTGGCTACTATGGCAGATAATATTTGACTTGTGCTGTTTTGATCATTTATGATGTTTCCTAAGCTTAACTTCTCAACTGAAGCCTAGGCCACACTGAGCATGTGCATAGTCTTGGTCAGGGATGGATTTACATAGCAGGCGCCCCTAGGCACATTGCCTTTTGTCACCCCCGTACTCTGCCCTTTATTCGCAAATTTTCATCATCAGGACCAGAGAAATGGTAATTGTACATGGGAAATTTATAAAACTATTGTATCTCCAGCATATCCCCAGTGTTTCTGAACCAATGTAGGTGTGGCTGGGCAGCATGCCACCCCTAAAATCCTGTCACCCTAGGCCCGGGCCTAGGTGGCCTTTCCATAAATCTGGGCCTGGTCTTGGTGTTGCAAAGATGTTTAACAAAGGTACAAGATGACAGCCCCCTGCACCAACTTTGATAGCATAAATCATTTGTCTTATTGGCTTCTGGTGCAGTCAGTTCATGTTTATATTTAGTATACAAAATACAGCATTTGTAGCACTATTCTATTTTAGACTGTAGTTGCCCTTTATTGAAAAAGCAACAAAAAACTATGCCACAAGTTATAAAATGAAAGCAAACATTGGTTGCCGTGGTCAATTGCACTTGTGCAACTAGAACCTGTGTTTGTAAATAAGTAAGCCCTTTGTGCTATTAGTAAAATCAAAAGCAATGCAACATCAACAATTATTCATTTTTGTATAATACTTACATTTTGGAGGCATTGTGTCTCCTGAAACAAAAGGATGAATGTGCTGAAGGTGTTGATGTTTGGGTGGGAATGTCAGAGCTTTGGCCCTTAGCAGATCCATCCCTGTTTGGAAATAGTAGGCTCAATTAGTAGGCAGAAAAGGCATCTGGTGTCACGTGTTATCACAGACAGAACTTATACTTCTGCACAAGTGCTTTTATGGATTACGATCAACAAACGCTGTCATTTCTGATGTTTCAAGCTTATGATGATGAGGGCACATGCAAAAGATTTTGGAAAGCATATCCAGATGTTTTTACAGGAAACAACCCAGAGTTGCTTTTTTCATGGTCAGATTTTACATTCCACAAATGGAGATTTTTATTATCTGTGATATTTTCAAAATGGGAAAAGTTAAGAAAAAAAATGACAGTGACACCTGGCAACAAACCAGAAAGAAAATTCATTCAGAGGCTAGATTTGTATTGCTAATGTGAGTTGCTTTTCTGCTTGCTAATGTTAGTTGGTACCTAACAATGAGATAAAAAAAACTTTTTTCAGTTCAGTGGGTTTCAGATAGATCAACGGAAATAAAAACTTTTTCCGATTACTTTCTATTTGCGACCATTTTTCTAATTGAAGGTTAAAAAGGTTAATTTTTCACTTTCTTCTGAATTTCTGAAGCAGTTTGGCAGGGGTTGCCGAGACTGTTCAAAATGGATACATTGTTATTTTTTTGTTATTTTTGCCCCTGCTGAGCAGAATCCCTGAGTTTCATTAGAGGCAGCTGTTAGAATTGATACAATAGTTGCTAATATTTCACAGATGCGGCTGAGAAATGAATCAAATATAGCAAATTGTAACAATTATTACACTTAAATATAACAATTTGGAATCTGTGCTTGGATTACTGTGCTGCCAGACTGAAACACCAGAGAAAGGAGACTTCAGTTTTGGAAAAACTGTATAAAATAAAAGGAATGGAAAGTAATTGAAAACAGCCTTTCTGGCGAATAATCTGAAAACAACTGAACTAAAAAAAAGTGCTTGGAAGTTGAACAACCCCTTTAAATTCCAAAGAGAATAGTTTCAGATTCAGAAACCACTAGTAAGAAAAATAAAAATTAAAGACCAAATGAAAATACTTTTAGAATACTGTTGGCTACATCAGCCTAAAACTTTCACCTTCAAGGATTCAATGTTTAATGTGGACCTTTTATGGTATTAATCAATTAAACCAGTAAGTATTTACTTCACTCCAGTTCTGTAGTCTCTTGGCTAGTTCTTTGTATTATCTAGGTACTGCCATGGTATATCTTGAAACATTTGATAAATTTGGTGTCTAAACATTTTCAATCTCTTATACTTGCTTGGGGCACCCTCCTTCAGACAATGTCCACAATGCCTTGTATGTTCTGCTGTAAAAAGACCTGGGAAGTAGGTAACTTACAAAAGTACAAGGCATTGTGGCAAATGCTAATTGTAGGTATATGCTAAACAGTACAGGTATGGGACCTGTTATCCAGAATGCTCAGGACCTGGGGGTTTCTGGATAACAAATCTTTCCATAATTTGTATCTTCATACCTTAAATCAACTAGAAAATCATGTAAACATTAAATAAACACAATAGGCTGGTTTTGCTTCCAGTAGGGATGAACTATATCTTAGTTTGGATCAAGTACAAGGTACTGTTTTATTATAAAAGAGAAATTGCAATATATGGACAAACAATCCCTGTTTTGTGCAAAGGGTTAGGCATTTTTGTTCTTTTATTGAGTTTTTCCATTGTGCATACAACAGTTTAATTAAATTAACCTCAAACCACATCTAGTCAGTCTTCATTCAAGTATTATGTGCCATGTACAAGGCAATTAAGGTAAAATATAATATTGCAGTTGCATTTGGATAGCCTTTTTCGTGCGATAACAGTCTAAGGCTCTAAGACAACTAAAGGGCAAGGCATTTTTAGTAGCTTAAGGCACTGTGGTGCGAACTGTCCTTAGTAGATGGCTATGTTGTCGGTGGAGCTCACCGTTTATTGGTACCAGAAACCTTGAGAGAAAAGCTTATACAACTTGCACATGAGAGTCATCAAGGAATTGTACGTACAAAACAAAGACTGCGAGAACTGTACTGGTGGCCAGCAATGGATGCTGATGTAGTAACTGCCATTCATTCTTGTGGTACTTGTCAGAATCATGACAAAACAGCTATCACACATACACCACCACTTCAGTACCATTTCCTGATACAGCATGGGAAAAACTGGCTATTGATATTGTGGGTCCTTTTGCAGATGCTCCTATAGACTGTAGATTTGCTATAAATCTATTACAGTAAATGGCCTGAAATTGCATTTGTTTCTTATGTAACATCAGCTACAGTAATAACATTTCTTTCTACAGTCTTCAGCAGGGAAGTTAATCCAAAGGAGTTAATATCAGACAACGGACTCAAAGGATATACTGGTACAAGTAGTCCTTGATTGTTTCCTTAGTATCCCAACACCTTGCTTCCATCCAAAAGCCAATTTAGTCAGGTTCAAGAGTAGGTGTGGATACAAATGCTCAGACAGGTCTGCTGCAAAGGTGCCTTTATTTTCTCATCAACACGACATGTTTCGAGCTTGCGCTCTTTATCAAGAGCTCTTGATAAAGAGCGCAAGCTCGAAACATGTCGTGTTGATGAGAAAATAAAGGCACCTTTGCAGCAGACCTGTCTGAGCATTTGTATCCACACCTACTCTTGAACCTGATCAGACAACGGACCACAGTTTGTCTCATATGAGTTTGAATCCTTTCTGAGAGAAAGGAATATTGTGCATAGGAAATCTTCAGTGTATTACCCACAAGCAAATGGAGAAATCGAGTGATTCAACAGAAGTCTGAAAGAAGCACTACAGACAGCAAATCTTATTGGGAAATCTTGGAAAGTGTTTACAACAGAGTTCCTGCATAACTACAGAGCAACATGCCATGCAACAACCCAATCATCTCCAGCTGAATTATTACATGGCAGACAGATGCGCACTAAGTTACATGTTGCAGACGTCAAACTTCCACCAAAGACTATTCCTACAAAATCATCTACTACTAACATTGTGAAACGTCACCAAGCCAAATGCAAGGCTTATACTGAAAGAAAACGTGGTGCAAGAGTAGTGCACTTTCAGCCTGGATCTTTAGTCAGGATTAAGAAACCAGGAATATTGAAACAAGGACAATCTAAATTTACTACATCACTTGAAGTGAGACGCCAGAGAGGACCATACACATATGAACTGTCTGATGGACGCATATGGAATGCAAGTCGTCTTGCTCCTGCTAGATATGACTTTGGAGATGTTCCATTTGATGAAGGACATTTTCCTACTCATAATGAAAACTGCAATAGGGCAGAGGAAAGTGAACCTATAAGACTTACTGAGAGAATCAGGAAACTACCTGCATGGACCAAGGACTATGTCATGTGAAGAATGTATACATTGCTTTATATTTATATATTTGTCCAAATGCTTTCCTACTATAGGGGGGATATGTGGTGTTTCTACAAATGGCCTGCAGGTGGCACTGTGCATACACAGGACTTTCTGACTTACTGCTGTTATGTAATGGCTGCATGACCTGCTAATAAAGCACTGTTATACTCTCCTCATCCTCGGCTACCAAACACAACAGGCACAATATGTTTCAAAGTCCTTAATATATTGATAATGGGTTGAGTGCAGAGGACCTCTTGTATTTGTATATGTGAATTTATGTGTTCACAACCTCATTGCACCCCCGCTTAATGTTTTTAAAAACTAGTGGTGAGCACAACTTTCCCTTGTTTGGTATAGTCTATGGGAGACAGCCTTTCAGTAATTTGGCGCTTTATGGATAACGGGCTTCCTGATAAACATCAATGCATTTATGCAGCTAATAAATTCAGCTGAGCTATCTGTGTGAACTCTTCACTTATAAGTTGATTAGGGCTAAGGATTATAGACTGAAGCATAGATAAGGGGTTTCTGTCTCTTTGGACTCTTCTCCAGGATTAAGGGGAGGTGGGTTGAATGCTTTTGGAGAGCCTGAATAAGTATGTCTCAGTATGAATACTTAGCCCTAAGGCAGCGTTTCTCAAGCAGGCAATCGCGACCCCTTTGGGGGTCGAAGACCCTTTCACAGGGGTCACCTAAGGGGTGTCCAAACTACAAAACCAGTGTCCGGATGGAGTGGGTTAAAGAATAGTGCTGCCATTTGTTATTAAGGGAATGCGCAGTAGCTGACAATTCCGGGAGCACGCAGTGCTTTCGGCTGCTTTCGGGTAGTAAGAGAGAGTACTCCAAGCCGAGTAGACGGAGCTGAAGATGAATGCAACATCTCCTGATTGGCTTCTGATTGGTGGATTTTTGCTTTTTTCTTCTTTTGCCATGCTCCTCGATAATTACATTACGATTTATAACAGTAGCAAAATTACAGTTACGAAGTAGCAATGAAAATTATTTTATGGTTGGGGGTCACCACAACATAAGGAACTGTATTAAAGGGTCGTGGCATTAGGAAGGTTGAGAACCACTGCTCTAAGGTAACTTAGTCCTTACTGAAGTCAGGCATAAAGAGTACCCTGAATGAGGAAAACTTAGTGGCAGTTACTTCTGTTATAGAAAGCTCTAGGAGTGTTAAATAGAACATGTATTTAACTATGTAACTATGTAACTATGTGAGCAGCTATGTACTCCACTGAGGAAGCCTAGTGTGGCGTAGTTTCAATGCGACACCCAACAAGTTGCAGGTATTTAAAGGGTATAAGTGTCCCCAGAAAACACTGGGAGCATGCAAAGGCATTACCAGTCTGTTCAATAAATATACTGTTCCTGGTTAAAGGAATAGCAACATCAAAACATAATAAACATATAATGCAGTGTTGCTCTGCACTGGTAAAACTGCTGTGTTTGCTTCAGAAGCACTTCTATTAAGTTTATTATCTATTTAAATAAATAAGCTGCTGTGTAGCCATGGGGGCAGCCATTCAAAGGAGAAAACGCTCAAGTTACACAGCAGATAGCAGATAAGCTCTGTAGAACACAATGTTATCTGTTATCCATTACTTATCCTGTGCCATATAGCCGCTATTGCTACTTAGCAGCTTGTTTATATGAACTATAGTAGTGTTTCTGCAGCAAACAGATCAGTTTTAAAAGTGCAGGGCAACACTACATGATATTTTCTTTACTTTAAAACACTTACATTTTTTGGTGTTACTGTTCCTTTAAGAACCATTAGCGCTCAAGTATCTTTGTAAAATTGGGAATGTGTTGAGAATTATAGTTGAGCTTGGGAGACCATTCCTCCAGTACTTTTTTTTAAGGGCCCTGCTGAAGTATAAAATCACACGTAGCAGTGCTCTACCCTGGAAAGCAACTGGAAAAGATACCTGCAGATATCTATATCACTACAATACTTGCATGAATTGACATATTGCTCATAGGTAGTGATGGGCGAATTCCCGCGATTCGCCGCTGGCGAATAAATTCGCGAAACGCCAGCGAAAATTCGCCGAAAAAACGAGTCGCACATTGTTTTTGACGCGAGGCGTCGAAAATGACGCGACGTGTCAAAGTTGACGCGGCACGCGTCATAAGCGTGCCAGGACTCGTTTC
Organism: Xenopus borealis; assembly: GCA_024363595.1. Taxonomy (NCBI): domain Eukaryota; kingdom Metazoa; phylum Chordata; class Amphibia; order Anura; family Pipidae; genus Xenopus; species Xenopus borealis. The sequence continues at coordinate 17,371,399 of CM044446.1, read as the reverse complement.
GCTAATTTTTTCCCCAAAGTACTGGCCCTTAAAATTTTTTTTTACTATTCGCCCCCTTAAAAACTGCCGAATTGCTATTGTAGCCTAAGGGGGGGGCATCCTTGACGCTTTCCAGTAAATAAAGTCCTGGAAAATAGATTTTCTTTTCAAACGATGTGATTGTTCGATTCGAGCAATTTTAATTTGATCGAAAACCGTCCTTTTTAATCAAAAATTATCCCCCCAAAAAACTAGATGGTCGAATTTCAATTTTTTTTTAATTCAAAATTCAACCAATAGTAAATCTGCCCCTAGAAGTTAAGTAAAAGATGAATCAGTTTGTATTGACTGTGCTTTTTGGTGCACATAGAGTATGGCCAGTAACACAATGGGAATTGCTTATTTCAGTTTCTAGTTTCCTACAGACATTCATTATAATTCTGTTATTCGGGACAAGGGTTGCACCGAATCCAGGATTCGGTTCGGGATTCGCCCAGGATTCTGCCTTTTTGAGCGGATTCGGATACGGCCGAATCCTTCTTCCCGGCCGAACCGAATCCAAATCCTAATATGCATATGCAAATTAGGGGCGTGGAGGGAAATCACATGACTGTTACAAAACAAGGAAGTAAAAAATATTTTCCCCTTCCCACACCTAATTTGCATATGCAAATTACGATTCGGATTCAGTTCGGTATTCAGCAGAATCTTTTGCAAAGGATTCGGGGGTTCGGCCAAATCAAAAATAGTGGATTCGGTGCATCCCTATTCAGGACACAGTTATAATGGGCAGAAATTCTCTCCATATAACAAACTCAGTGATTTCAGCTTTGCTTATACAGTAAAAGAAGCAGTGGTGTAATTATAGAGGCAGCAGACCCCACTGTAACGGGGAAGCCCAGGTCTGCTCTATTTATAGTTGGAAAGACTACATTAATGTAGTTCAATACAAGAGGTCCTCTGCACTCAATCCATTATCAATATATTTAAGACATTGAGACATTCTGTGCATACAGCTACTAAAAATTGCCTGACCCTTTAAACAAAACAGGATTGTTTGTCCATATATTGCAATATATTTAAGATGGCCAACTATTTCAAAGTCATCCCATATCTGGCCAGTCCTACGCTCAATTTTTGTCTGATTCATTAAGAATTCTATTGCTCAATTATACATTTTACAAAGGGACTAAGTTTTACCTAAGGCATTTTTTTGTAGCATTTGCTGAAACCAGGCAAATCGCATCAAAGCCATTAAATTATGGCCACACCACTCTTTTCCTTGAGTAATAGATGCAGAAAACCACAAAGTATTCTGACCCCCTATAGATTAACAAAATCATATTCCGAAGAGAGTGTGTGTTGGCATCTTTAGTAAGGTCAGAAACCTCAAACTAAAGTTGTATTTCTTTAGTTAAGAAAAGCTTAAGAATATCTGTAATGATCTAGTTTTAAAATCTGTGGGTTTTTTTTTTCTTTAAAATTCAACTCAATGTACTGAATCACAGCTAATCTCTTTGGCAAGAAACAATGGGAGAGGAAGGTCATTTAGTGAGACGAATTGATCAGTTAGATTTGTACATCCTTCATATTAGTTTTTACTATTATCCCCTGCATTTGTCAATAGGAGTTAAGTAGTCTGTAGGTCTTATGGATGCACTTTCATATTATATTATGTGCTGGCACTTGATAAATGCTCATTAAAGGAACAGTAATACCAAAGAATTAAAGTGTTTTAAGAAGATATACAATAATGCACTCTTGCACTAGTATAACTGGTGTGTGTGCTTCAGAAACCTACTATAGTTTATATAAACAAGCCATGGTGGCAGTCATTCAAAGCTGAAAATGGGATAAAGGCACAGGAGACACGGCAGTTAACAGATAAGCTCCAGCATACAGAAGGATTCTTCAGAGCGTAAATGCATCTTGCACACAATTTTGATAACATGCACGTTTTAAAGAATTGCACTAAAAATAATCTAAATCAGGTCCTCAAGTCTCAACAGTTTATTGCCTCAGCAGCAGCTCAAAACAGCCAGAGAAGTGAGAATGTGCATTGTCACTGGCACCCAAAAAAAGGCCTCTTGGAGGTCACATTCCTTTGCGGGTTGGGGGTCGTGCCACGGATCTTCTCCATAGCAATTTCTACTCCTTTTTCGGCTACTTCCGATGACGTTACTTCCGGTTTGACAGCACTTCCTGATTCTTGATGGTCAGCAGGTCGCGGGTCTGGGTTGCAGATAAGATATTTGCGGGTGGGGTCGGGTTGTGGGTCCAAGTGGGTAAGAATGCGGGTCATGGGTCCAGGTTGCGGATGGCAGGTTGCAGGTACGGGTCCCAAAAAATGGACAAGAGCGGGAATCTAGCATGGGGCAGGCCTCTGCACTCCATAACTGGGATAACAGAGACCCAAGGACTACACCTAGAATTGAATGATACCTGCATTAGGCAGCAATGATTGAAATGAGGCGGAGAGGAAGCACATAGGTGTACACTCTCCTAGTCCCTACTGACCCATTGCATGTCATTTGAATGAGCAAGGTAGGATGGTGCTCTTTACATGGTGCTCCGTGCACAAAGCAACTCACACAGGGTGCAAGTGCTTAGGAAATGAGCACTAAGGGGCATGCTTTTATGCTTGATGAATGATAAGACCAAATGAACAAAAAGCATTATATAAAGTGTGGTGTTTATACAAATGGCCTGCAGGTGTCACTGTGCATACACAGGACTTTCTGTACAGCTTGAAAGTGAAAGTAAGAAGTTACTGCTGTTATGTAATGGCTGCATGAACCTGCTAATAAAGTTATACTCTCCTCATCCTCGGCTACCAAACACAACATAAAGCTATTTTTTATATAAACGAGTCACTTGCTAGTGCAGATTATTTCTAAAATAAATTAACTTACACAGACAATAAAAAAGGATTTCTGATTCACTGCCTTTCAGCGAGGTCACCTTCAAGTCCCTTGGTTCAGTGCTGGTTCTGGGTTATCACCACCTTTTGACTATGAGGTGAATATTTTCTGCAATGCTGTCCTTATGTTGAAAAATTCTAAGCACTTCAGATAAAAGTTAGAGCTGGTGGCTCTGTACCAAGCTCACAAACGACTCATTTTACGAGTAATTTGACATCCAAAGAGCTCTTTGTGAAGGTGTCTCTGTGTGTTTACAGGCCTCCTGCTCCCACTAAGCTTTTTCCTAAATAACAACTCACTTTTTTTTTGCCATGCCCAAAGCAAACAGCTTATTTTTATAATTTCTTATTGTTGCACAGTTTCAGAATTTGTTAGCCTGGATTCAATTAGGGGAAAAAATTTGTTAATTTTGCTCAGTGTCATGCAGAGCGTGTGAGAGCCCTAATTTATTTCAACTGTTTCACCCAGGTGAAGTGGCATTGTGAAAGGCAAGAGAGTAATTCAGTGGGTGTCTGTAGTTAGTAAGGGACTGAAAAGAAAACATGGAAAGGCAAGATAACCTGAAGCACATGCAGTTTAGAGGAGGTACTATATTCTAAACACTCATTTAGTGAAGAAAATAAGATTGGATAAGAGAATAGGCATCTGAACAATTATTTTTTATGAATATTTTCTCTGAATTCTAGACATTGAGTTATAGAATCTGCCTGTAACTAATGGATAATGAAAATAAATAAAGCACAATACCATACAGGAATATATAATGTGTTAAATCTAGAGTTGACCGTGGAGTTTTTCCCAGGCTCCCTACTCTCCACCTAGGTCTACTCATTCCCCTATTTCAAGCAAATTCACGATTATTAAGAAATGATTGAGAATGAGTAATGGCAATGCTAGGCACCCAATACTCCAAAGTAAATATTGCTTGTGGGACAAAAAGTCTATACAGTACAATTTGTGTAGGTTTGCTCCTGTATATTTACACCTGCATTGAGAATAGGGTGCATTGACTGAAGGAGGTCCTGTACCTTACGCCTGCCTTGAACAGTTAATACAAATATTTGCACCTACTTAAGAAATCTAAATTGCACACTAATGCCATTCTTACATTTTCAAACTAAAAGACAAGCAGAAGGTGGGGTGTCTGCTACACCAGTGCAGTTGCCTATAGAGAATATTCAGAATATTCAGATTTCTTAACCAATAGTAGAATTATTATATTTAATTGCCAATTGGTTGCCGTGCAGATTAAAGTATTAATTGGTATAGTACTTTATTGGCTTGGGATGTCAGGTATCCATAGTCTTTGGGTGTGTAACAATGTTTTAGTTATTTTGGACCACACTTGGTGGTTAGGGCTGGAGAGCCTGAGTTGATGTGAGGGTAGATCCTGTTATATTCTCGATCCGGACCTGCCACCAGCCACATCAGTAATTTGCTTGATTCTGGAGCACTAAGCCCTAGTACTGTGGTACAAAAAGGATGCATGTGTGCAATCCTGTGGGAGGGAGGGGCAACGGGGGATACTGGCCTTCGGGCGGCCTTAGGGGAAATCTGTCCCTAGTAAGGCTTAAGCTGGCCATAGACGCAACGACTTGGTCGTACGACTTTCGGATCGTGTGTGGAGTGCTCCGACATTTGTCGTGCCATGCCGATCGGTCGTTTGGTCGATCGGCCAGGTTAGAAAATTTTTGTCGGCTGGCGATAATATCTTTGCGTCTATTGCAGATCGTACGATTTTCAGTGGGAGACCATCACTAGGTTTTTAATCGTACAACTTTAGTACGATCCTTGTCAGGGGCAGAACATCAGCTGTCTGTGCTTTTTACTACTTTAGTTGATCTGAAGGTTAGTGACAGGTCGGGAGCAGGTCGGGAGATGCAAAGATCCGATCGTGGAATCATCTTACGATCGGATCTTTGCGTCTATGGCCAGCTTAAGGTTAAGGCCAGACAGGAAGATTCAAGGAGATTTGTCGCCCGACGACTAATCGCCTCTTCTTTGGGGGACAAATTTCCACAAACCGCTTCCCCTGCCTTCCAGCGGCTTTAATGAATAATCACCTGCACCTATTCACATGGCTTTTCCGAAGTTGCTCGAAGTTGCCTCCTTAGGTTATTTCGAGCAATTTCGGGAAAGCTCAGTGCCGCATGTGAATAGGCGCAGGCAATTATTCATTAAAGACACTGGAAGGCAGATTGAATTGGTTCAGGGAGATTTGTCCCCAGGCAACTAATGTCCCTGAATCTTCCTGTCTGGCCTGAGTTAGCAGAGCAGACAAAGGTTACAAGTAGAGCAGATCCCTAATAGAGGCACCACCCTGCTGTTACTAATGCCAAACACCATCAAGAGAAGTAACCATTGCAATACTGTGAATTGTTTTATTCTCGGATCATCTGAACCACGATTGTATGTTCCAGCAAATGATCAGCTTACTTTTACTGACCCCCAAGTTATTAAACATCTGTAAAGTGGCTGTGAAGTAAAGTTAAGTAAAGAACCACCTGAGAGACTCCTGTGTAACATACAGTATGCTTAGCTGGGAGTTACAGGGAGTTGTAATTTGCCAGTTCAGGAAGGGAAAACTGAGTGGGACAGCTCCTAAATAGCATTAGACAAGCTTGATATGGACCACAGACTTGTGCTTGTTTTTGAAATTATACGCACCATTTGCTTTTTAATGAACAAAACAGCCTTCTCCAATTTGGAGAACATCCTGGCGACATGCTGCAAAATTTCTTTTGTTGCTAGAAAATCTGTTAAAAAAGTATTGAAAAAAAAAAAAAGAATTTTAGATGATATTTTTATAAAGAGAAGAACCTGGCACAGATGTTTATTTTTCTGGATTAAAGGGTAGTTCACTGGGAGATAAATCCATGAATATAATTTTACTTTTCATTCGTCTTTCAGTTTCAAAGTGATGATCCTTCATGGAGGAAAACTCTGCTTAACAATTTTACAGCCAGTGACAGGGTTATACAGGCCACAGGAGCCAAAAACCACAGAGTTTAAGAACACTTGGTGCTCCCATGGATTACGGCTTTTTTTTTGTCCAGTTTGAGGTCATCCCTTTAGACTAATAAATTACACAAGTAAATCCCTCTTTCCATAAAAAAGCAATTATTAGTTCATCAAAGGCTTAGTGTACCACAGTGTGGACAGAAATCTTGTTAAATTATGTTTTGTAATAACAGTGATTTCTAAACCCACTGACCTGAACATGTGCCAAAGTGACTGGATAAGGAAAGATATTAGCAATGAAGCAAACTGTGGATTCCTTAAAGGGATACTGCTGTTATATAATTCAATTATTTTTTATAATTTTCTAATCCTTAATAGTGCAGTATAATATTTTCTGTCTTATCAGAGGTTAGCATTTCATATATTTAAGTATTTTGGTTTGTTCTGTGCCAACCAGAAACCTGTTTAACAACACCAATTAATAATTCAGATTAATGTTTAAGCTTTCTGTCCTGAGTTAATTGATTGAATCCCTGCCATAAATCAAAACCAGTCCTTTCCATAAAGGTAGCTTTTGTAGTGACAATAACCTTTTCAAAGGAACAGCAATGCTGGTTGGGACCTGGTCTGTGTATTTCAATGCAGACTCTTCATTCTTTCTTCATCTGCTCATTAAGACCAGCTGCTGGTAGCTGCTTATTTCATGGCTAACTGTTGTGTTTGGTAGCCAAGGATGAGGAGGGTATAACAATGCTTTATTAGCAGGTTCATGCAGCCATTACATAACAGCAGTAAGTCGTACTTTCACTTTCAAGTTGTACAGAAAGTCCTATGCATGAACAGTGCCACCTGCAGGCCATTTGTATAAACACCACATATTCCCCCTATAGTAGGAAAGCATTTGGACAAATATACAATTAAACCGTATGTATCTTAAAGCAATATATACATTCTTTACATGACATAGTCCTTGGTCCATGCAGGAAGTTTCCGGATTCTCTCAGTATGCCTTATAGGTTCACTTTCTTCTGCCCTATTGCAGTTGGCATCAGGAGTAAGGAAATGTCCTTCATCAAATTGAACATCTCCAAAGTCATATCTAGCAGGAGCAAGACAACTTGCATTCCATATGCGTCCATCAGACAGTTCATATGTGTATGGTCCTCGCTGGCGTCTCACTTCAAGTGGTGTAGTAAATTTAGATTGTCCTTGTTTCAGTATTCCTGGTTTCTTAATCCTGACTAAAGATCCAGGCTGAAAGTGCACTTCTCTTGCACCACGTTTTCTGTCAGTATAAGACTTGCATTTGGCTTGGTGATGTTTCACAATGTCAGCAGTAGATGATTTTGTAGGAATAGTCTTTGGTGGAAGTTTGACGTCTGCAACATGTAACTTAGTGCGCATCTGTCTGCCATGTAATAATTCAGCTGGAGATGATTGGGTTGTTGCATGGCATGTTGCTCTGTACTTATGCAGGAACTCTGTTGTAAATACTTTCCAAGATTTCCCAGTAAGATTTGCTGTCTGTAGTGCTTCTTTCAGACTTCTGTTGAATCGCTCGATTTCTCCATTTGCTTGTGGGTAATACACTGAAGATTTCCTATGCACAATATTCCTCTCTCTCAGAAAGGATTCAAACTCATATGAGACAAACAAAACATGCAGCAATACTTGATGATAAGCACTCTGAAGATCCAGGGTTGAAAAGAATTTTGCTCCTCGGAGTTCTGAAAATATTTCCTCTGTGTGTGGCAAGGGATGATTATCAATAACCACTGCTTTATTAGGTTCACGGAGATCAACACACAATCGAATACCTCCAGTTTTCTTCTTTGTTACAACAATTGGTGAAACCCATTCAGAGGATTCTGATTTTTCAATCACATCTTGCTCTACCAGTTTCTTTAGTTCCTGTGAGACAGTCTCCCTTATAGAGTAGGGCAAGCGCCTCAATTTCTGGCGTACTGGTTTTACATCTGGTCTCAACTTTACTTTGTATACAAAGTTCTATGCACAGCCCAGTGATGTGTTGCTTTGTGGTGAAATTTTAGACACAGGTTGTGTGGCCGGCACTGGTGCTGTAGTAATAAGACCATCAACTAATTGTAGGTTTAATGCAGCAAAGAGATCCCTTCCAAGTATAGCAGTACCTTTGTTCACAATGTAAAAGTCACATTTTGCAGTATTTGATTTAAACTGTACAGGCACTGGCAAGCAACCAAGCACAGGGATTGGATCCTTTAAGTAACTGACCAGTCTCAGGGCAGGTGCACCAAGCGTATCTTTTGCAAAGTATTTCACGAAAATATCCTTTGGTAATATAGAAACAGCTGAACCTGTATCAAGCATCAGGTTAATGGAGTGTCCCTTGTCAGCAGAAGCAGTACTGACAGTGCATATAAACTTGTCTGGAATAAATGTACCAGCTTTATCCACACTTAATACTGTAACATTTGTAGTAGTAAATTCATGAACATATTTAGTAGAACTGCGGCAGACCGTAGCAAAGTGACCTGGCTTTAAACATTTGCGGCACTGTATAGCTTTTGCTGGACATTTAGCATAGTTAGCAAGGTGTTGTATTGAACCACAGCGAAAGCAGTATTTTTTATTTGTATTTCCTGCATGGTTTTGCAGTGAATCCCTTTCCTTAGCACTGTATTTTTCCTGTGACTGTGTATTATTAGGCCACAGTTTTGAATTCACAATCTGTACATTCCCAGCAGTTCCCTGACAGAGTTTTAGCCTCTGCCACAGCTGTTTCAATTTGGCTAGCAACTGTAATAGCCTTTGTAAGGGTTAAATCTTGCTCTAGGAGCAGTCTCTCTCTAATGCGTGGTGAATTTGTTTTTTCCACTATTTGGTCTCTTAGCATTTCATCTGTTAGAATCCCAAACTCACAGGTAACAACCAGCTCTCTTAAAGCTGCTACAAAATGTTAAGTGGATTCACCATTACACTGTCCACGTTGGCGGAATTTATATCTTTCAGCACATTTACTTTTGGCACAAAAAAGTTCTTAATAGCAGTAAGAGCAGTTTCATAAGTATCATCAGGTATTGGTAATGTATTGAATATATGCTGTCCCTCTGCCCCCAGGCAGTGAATAAGTAAAGCATGCTTTCTAGCTACAGAAATCTCCCCTTGGTCAGCAGCAATAATGTAATTATCAAACATACGGATCCAAGCAGTAAAAGGTATGGTAGGCTCACCAGGGTTTGGTAGAAAAGGTGCAGGCTGCTGCAGAGGTAGAAAAGACATCCTTGTCGCCATTTGTTGTGTTTGGTAGCTGAGGATGAAGAGAGTATAACAATACTTTATAAGCAGGTTCATGCAGCCATTACATAACAGCAGTAAGTCGTACTTTCACTTTCAAGTTGTACAGAAAGTCCTATGTATGCACAGTGCCACCTGCAGGCCATTTGTATAAACACCACACTAACTTAATCTTCCTCCTCCCTGCCTGGTTCCTGTGCTCCTTGGCCAATTCCTGTATCTGACCCCAGAGGACATTTTAGTGTTTACCTCCTCCTTTGACCTCTTGCCTTTATATTGGACTGCTCATCTGCCTGCCACTGTTTTCACCTCTAGCCTATACAATGGACCAGGGTTGCCACCTGTCCAGTTTTTACCCAGACAGCCCCGGCTGTCAGGGCTGGATATATATATAGTGGGTGCCCCTAGGCCCACTGCCATTTGTCGCCCCTGTCCTCTCCATTTTTTCATGCAAATTTTTATTATCAGGCCCGGAACAGTGAATTTTGGTGCACAGGAGATTTAAAAAACAGTTGTATCTCTTGCGAGTCCACAGTGTTTTTGAACCAATGTGGGTGTGGTTGGGCCACGCCACGCCACCCCCCTAAAATCTTGCCGCCCTAGGCCCGGGCCTAGGTGGCCTTTACACAAATCCGAGCCTGAGGGCTGTTCAGTTGAAAATTGCTTGACTGTATTTCCAAATTAGGATATTTGGACAGGACGTTGAAGTAAATGGCATGGTGATCAGCCAATTGGCTAATGACCCCACCTCTACGATAATGGTACTGCCCCCTAAGTCACCCACCCCCCTGCACAGAGTTGGGCAAACAAATGTGACAACCCTAAATTTTTTTGCCCTGGGCGTGGCCTGTTTACTACACAGCATATGGGATCCAGCCCCTCTCTATATAACCTATAGTCTTAAAGGAATTGTTCAGTATAAAAATAATAACTGGGTAAAATAAAAAATGGTTTCTAATATAGTTAATCAGGCAAAAATGTAATGTATAAAGGCTGGAGTGACTGGTTATCTAAGGTAGCCAGAACACTACTTCCTGCTTTTTAGCTCTCTTGGTTTCCACTGACAGGACGTGTTCTGGCTAGTATGTTAGAAGTCCAGTCACTCCAGCCTTTATAAATAAAATTTTTGGCTCACTATATTATAAACATTTTATTTTGCACTGCCTATCTATTTTTGCACTGAACTGTTCCTTTAAGCATGTTTTTTCTCCAGTGATTAGTGATCATCAGAATTATTAAATCTTTACAGTTACACCAACATTGTTGCATGTGCCAGAATTATTGCCTTGCAATACATTGATGCAATGTTGTATTGCTAACTAGAGAATGGTGTTGTGGATTATTATTACACTTCAAACTGACATTTGTATAACGAACCCCTGCTATTGCAAGACCAGTTATTTGCAATGCGCTTTAGTGATCATCCACTTTCATTCTTTGTTCCTTTAACTGGTATTGTGCAGATGGGTCATGTCCTGCAAATAGACTGGATAAATGAGTCGGGGGGAGATTTATCACTGCCCACAATGTAAAAAAAATATTGGGCATTTCCTACCAACAATAATTTTTATATCTTGTCAGGGTGGAAAAAGATAGTTCAAATCTCCCAGAAACTATTTATCACTAAAAAGGTTGCAGTGGCCTGCAGCTATTTGCACAATGCCCCTCACAGCAGGCAAAGTGCAGTGCAGAAAAATGGCTGATTTTGGTCTGTTTCTGCACTTTGCACACTGCATGGTTCATTGAGAATGGGCCCTTATTTTTTTCTGAGCTTTTACACACCACAGAGAAGATAAGTGTGTTAAAACCCTATCCTGACAGCTAAGACATTGTTGATAAACAGAAAAAAATACCAAATTGCTGGCAATCCTTTAGGGTTCCCAGCTCAGTAATAAGCATGCCCCATTACAGAAGAAACATGAAAAATGAAAATGGTTACAAATGCCATATTTTATATACTAAATCTTTTCACCAGCCTAAAGTTTCAGCTTGTCACTGGGTGTCCCTCTTGGAAAGTGTCTGTGACACTCATGCTCAGTGGGCTCTGAGCAGCTGTTGAAAAGCTAAGCTTAGGGGTCATTAATCAATAATCAGGCAGTAAATGAGGTTGGCCTGTGATATAAGTGGATGCTACAGGGCTGATTATTATATTCTGATGCTAATTGCACTGGTTTCTGTGCTGCCATGTAGTAATTATCTGTATTAATTACTAAATCAACCTTATATTGTGACATGTGACATGTTGAATGTGTACTGTAGTTTTTTTTATATATACCAATATATTTAAGTTCAGTAAGTGATAGCAATGCAGATCTAGCAGAGCTACTGAGGAATCTTTGGGGGCACACATCTTCCCTGCTAAAGTGCCTTAAGGAGCACAAAACAATGTAAGTTTTAAGCATACTTCCTTAATTCTCTTTTAAAGCTCCCCCATTAAAATTAATTGTCCAAACACAGCACCCATTATACACAGGGATGTATAATCTACATAAATCTTCCTTTTTAACGTTTATAGGATTATAAATGATTCCATTAAGTTAACCTCTATCAAATAATGCTTACTCGCCTTCTCATAATAGCTTTCATGCTGTCCCTGTAGGGAATGTTGTTGAAAGGGAAAGGTTTAAGTGAAACAGTTATCAAGTGAAAAGGTTGATCCAGTAACAACTTATTTGCAGGACACAGAGGTCACATATTAGTACCGTACTGGAACACCATGGTGGATTTTTAAATAATCATTTTATTGCCCTGAAGTATGCATTACTTACATGGGATATATTTCAAAGATCAGCTCAAGTTCTTCATTGAAATTCTAGTAAGGCTCTGTGCAATATCTGTCATTGGTTTTGTAAGGATCTTGGAGGGCACAATACAAGCAATTAGTTTCCTTATAGTCTCTCCAAACATGCAACCAATACTGCTTAAGAGGAAATCTGTGTTAAATCACCAGCTGCTAATAAACAGGACTTTAATCGGCATTGGAGTCCTGGCAAAATCCCACTAAAGTGATACTGTTTTAGCATGTTAATGGATGTAGAAATGCACAGTGCTGAAATTCTATCATGTGTCCTGGTCAAATGCAGGTGCTGCTCTGTGCTTATAGTAAGGCATCCAAGACCATATCAGTGATATTAAAAGGGAATAACCCCATATCGCATTCTCAGAGAGTCAAAATAGATTAAAGAGGTTCTACACCCAAAGCTGTTTTTTTTGCATATGAAAACAAATATAATCCTAACCAACATTCTAATATAAATTCACTAAAGATTTTCAAAGCTTTTTAAGATGATATTTATAAATGTAATTGCTAGTGGAATTGTGTATCGTTTTTGTTCTCTGGGTCGGAGTCTAAAAGCAGTATTAACAGGATTCAGTTTTCGTTTAGGTGGTCCTTTACTACTTGGAAGGCAGAGTGCAAACTGCAAAAACAAGCACAATGTGCCATTTTATGGAAGCGCATAAGTAAAACCTACCCTTACTAGACCCTGGCCAGACAAGGGGGTCATCTTAACTGAACCCCTTTGGTCCTTTAATCAGCTTCAATAAGCTGCCTTGCACCATTATTTCAGTAGTCAGAAACAGGAGGGCAGAGAATGTAAACAGTCAGACAGATACAATAACTTTAAAACTGAAATATTTAAATAAATATATATTGGACCAAATGGTTGTCTCAAGGATAAATATATTTTTAACCGCCTCAAAGATATAATGATTTGGCAATCACACTGTAATGTTTTCTTATTTATTCTGCTCATTCTTTTAAAGGACAAGGAAAGTGTAAAATAGAATAAGGCTAGAAATGCTGTATTTTGTATACTAAACATAAACATGAACTTACTGCACCACAAGCCTAATGAAACAAATGATTTATGCTTTCAAAGTTGGCCACAGGGGGCTGTCATCTTGTAACTTTGTTATACATCTTTGTCTGACACTGGCACTGCACATGCTCAGTATGGTCTGCTTGAGTTCTGCATGGCTGGTAAGTAAGGCAGGGGCTCCCCCTGCTGTTCATAAGTGATTGTTTCCCTGCCAGAAGCACTAAATGAAGGGAGAATTTCACTGCATACAGTTAGGTTTCTTATAAAAACGGTACACGTTTTAAAATTAAAGTATATTGGAGATAGATTTCTTTTTCATTAAAGAAAGTAAAAATGGGATTTTATTTGTTTGCCTTTCCTTGCCCTTTAAAGTCTGCAGAAGTAGTTTCTTTCTTTGACCATCCCATCTCTCAATATATTGATATAACTTTCTACAAAATTATTTCCAAATCATCTCCTTCTCTCCTGTTTTAGTTGCTGCCAGTGGTACCTCTCCGAGTAGTTCTCTGACACAAACTGTACACGCTGAATTTGCAATGTAATGCTTCCACCAAACCCTTTTCACAACTCCGAATCTAACTTTATCCAGATGCAAGTTCTTTCCTCTTCCTATCTTCCCATTTATAGTGCCTCTCTCAATACCTACTCTAACAAACCAACTTTAATCTATGACATGTTTTATTCAAAGTCACTTCATCTCTTAACCCTAACTGAAACCTTCCTCTCTCTGAGCAAACGCAAGCTCTTTGTTCAACTAAATGCAGTTCAATTGTTTCACCAATGAGGCTTGTTTTTCATATTGAATTAACCTTCATTATTCACTACCAACAAAATTCCATTAACAATCAGATTGCCATCTCCTCCTTTTAGGATTTTTACCCCATCTTGTGATTTAGGATGCATTCATAATTTCAGCCATAGTTTACTACTGCTATAGGTTTTTTTGTTTTTTTTAAATATTTATCATTGTCAATTCCATATTTGCATAGTGTTTTCTTCAACTTTTCCCTGTTAAAACACTTCTCAACCCAAAGGGGGGCGAAACCATTTACCATATTTTGTGCGAGTCACATAGTATTTTCACCAGAATTATTTATTTTTTCCACATAGCAGCATCTTTACAAATTATGTTGCAAGAGGTGTGCTTCTGGCAGTGGTTGCTACAGCAAATCTTAAAAAGCAGAGGAGGTAGATGAATAGACTCCAAGGGGTATATTTATTAATGCCCAAATGCCAAAAACACAGAAACATTTTTTTAATTTTCCAAGATTTAATATACTTCAAGGTTGGAAAAAGTCTGAATGCCGCATTTTCGGATTCAGACTTTTTCCATTTTCTTGAAGTATTCTAAATCTTGGAAAATTGAAAATATTTTTTTTTGTGTTTTGGCATTTGGACTTTAATAAATATACCCCAGTGTCTATTCATCTACCTCCTCTGCTTTTTAAGATTTGCAGCAGCAACCACTGCCAGAAGCACACCTCTTGCAACATACCGAGGTTGTATGTATAAGTCAATGGGATAGGTCCCATACCAGCTGTATCCCTGTGTACTGCCCTTAAGACCGCTTAGTTAATTTGCCCCATAGTGTGAGGGTATCAGGGGGCCTATCGGCTCCCAGAGGGAGTAGTCAAGGCAGGAAGCTTCAGGGGTTAAAGTCCAAGTTCACAATACGGACAAGGGTTTAGGAATAAAGCGTAATCAATATCCAAGCAGGGATCAATAGGCAGACAGAATATATCTAAGTCGAAATTCAAGCAAAGTCAAAGTCCAAGAATCAATACAACAGGAATAAAACATCCAGGAATGTTCAAAACTAAACTTACAGGCATCAGGACACCGGTGTCAGTGCGCTGGTCCCGCTACTACTCACTTAGTCGCTATGGGCGCCGACGTGCCGACCAATGCTCCTGACAGTTTTTTAGTTATGGAGTAAAATTAAGTCCTGAATTTGCATTACTTAACCTCGATCAGGTGATTTCCTCTGCTAATTTCACTCCTGTTGTAATAAATATAAGCATTTTATACATCTTGTCATTGCAGCTACCGGTAAATCTATTCAGGAAAACTCGCCAGATTAAAAAGCCATTTTGTCCTATCTTAGGTCTCTATGTTTGGATGAAGCAATTGTTTTTAGGTATGGTAACATTAGTTTTAGAGAAAATGTCTTGAAATTTTGGTTTCCCTATTTTAGTCTGATGATAAGACTATAATTGAAAAATATGTATAGTTCTCATGAATACTCTCTTTTACATACCCATTGATGTTCCAAAGATTTATTAATGGTGTGTTAATTTTGTTCACAGGGTAAATGTTTTGATTTATTTTGTTGGAGAGGATGGAAGGATTAATTTTCTTTTTTTTAACTGACAGTCTTTGATGCAAATCAATATTTTGTTGCTTTGCTCTTGCTGTTTAATTTTAAAAAACACCTATAAACATTTTTCATACCTTTTACCAGCTTGGTTGCCCTGTTTGAACACTGGAGACCAAATGGATGGGGTCTTAACAGTGCTCTGTCAAGTGGAAGAATAACCCCCTTCTACTGTGAATCTATGCCCCTTTAAATACAGCTCAAGACCTTATCTGCCCTTGATGCTGCTGGCATTGCTTGCTACAGCCAAGTTTATTATCTACAAGGACTCCAAGGTCCTTTTCCATAATGGATTTGCCTAGTGCAGTCCCATTAAGGGTATAAGTGGCTTGGATATTTTTACATCCCAGGTGCATGACACTACATTTATCAATATTGAATCTCATTTGCCACTTATCTGCCCAGATTGCCAGTTTGTCAAGATCCTGTTGCAAGGATGCCACATCCTGGATGGAATTAATTGGGCTGATGATGTTTTGACAAGTCTGCCTTGAAGATCGGTCCTTGCAAGTGCCTGCATTTTTTCTTTATATGGCTTTTTGGAAAAACGTCTGAAAAAAATTGAGCAATTAGGGAAATAACGCCAAAAAAATTCTAGTTTTGTCGAACTTTTTATATTAAAATAATCACAAATTTTTTTAATTTTGATAAATAAGACACTGACAATATACAATTGACATTTTGACAAGTTTGTGCTTCCTTCTTTGAGTCAACAGGTTGGGGGAAGGCTGTGTCCTGTTTCAGCACAGTAGTGCCCCAATGCAGGAAGGGTTCATTGAGACTGAAAAGTGATGAACTTGACCAAGCTCAACCCAAATAAATACTGGATGGATTAATTAGAATGCTTACTGCAAACCAGGCTTGACCCTATTCACCAACATTTTTCTGGTGAATTAAAAAAGCCTTCCTTGACATGTAGAGGCAATTATTGCAGCAAATGAAAGGTGCATTCTTAATATTACACTTGGTTTGTGAAATAGAATTTGAAAAATAATTAGAAACAGGAAGGTGTCCATATACTTTTAGCCATATAGTGTATCTTGGCAAGTAGGCTTCTTCACGTAGGTGTACAGTTCTTATTAAAAACAAGTGTGTAATGATTTGAAGTTGCATTTTTCAATATAGTGTTGAAAACACACATCATTATAATAAATCTTAACATTACCGATCTCTCCGTGGCCAGACAAATCATCATTCCACTTAACTGTTGATATCTGTGTGAACATTCTTTTTGAGCCTGGCACACAGCTGCAAATTTATCAGTTTAGCCAAAGGTATTATTTCATTGTATTCAGTGTTGGAAGCAGTGTAGCATTTCATTAATATGTTAAAAGCTTCTGAGCAGAGATTTTTCCAACTCTTTCATTTGTGTGGCAATACAGCTCTGTATTCTCTGTGATGTTCTCCAGTTTCACAGTACAATTTGCTTTTGATGAAACAAATGAAATGACCTTTCAATGCGGACAATGTGAGCAATGTTTAGCCTACTGCAATTTTAATATAATCCAACTGAAACAAAAGTAATAGCCAAGAAATCATTAAAATGGCAGCAATAGACTTAATACAACAATCAGCCAAGTTGTCATCACAGTGAGACAAGATGGCAGAAAACAACTGGTGTCTGGGGATAACTACTAAAGCTTTACTCTTGTAAGGTATGTGTTGGGTAGAAAAAAGGCATAGAAAATTAAAAAATTAATAAGAGCCAACAATCTAGAGAATTTAAACACGAGCAAAGAAGTTTTCAGTCCAAATTTTTTTCATACTAATTTCCCAAGTCTATGGGCTGGAGCCAAAATTGCTGAATGGACACTGATGGTTTCCTTTAATGTCTGTAATATATCAGTCAAACACGTCATCAAAAAAAGTCAAAAGGAGCCAGGACGATTGGCTCCTCAAGGACATTTCCAGGTGATAATTGAGCTGTACAAGATGAATGGCATGTCAAGGCACCACTTGAAATACAGGACTAAACAGGACTAAACAATATATTTTATTTCAAATGGACCCCTAGAAAATTCACAGTGTTGACTTATGACCCATTGGTTGGGTTCTAATGTTTTAATGCTAAAGCCTCCCTGAGATATGAGGTCATATGCAAAAAAAACTCCTACAAATTACACATTAAGGGGCAGATTTACTAATGGTGGAATTTTGAATGCTAAAAAAATTCGAAATTCGACCAATTGAATTTTTCATATTCGATCAAAGATAATGATCCCCAATTCGGTAGCTTTGATCTGGCGAAGTAGGTGGTCGAATTAAAATTTACAGGGAAATATTCGAATCATTCGAATCCGAATATTCGAATAAAATTTTATTCTAATATTCGAATCATTCGAATCCGAATATTCGATGGTCAAATTTACTACTGGTAACCAATCAGCAAGAGAGTAGTAGTGTTCTGGCTATTATGTTATATTATGACATCCAGTCACTCCAGCCTTTATACATTACATTTTTGGCTAACAATATTAGAAACATTTTTGATTTTGCACAGCCTGTCTAGTAACCCACTTTTTATTTTTACACTGAACAATTCCTTTATCTACTTGCCAACAATAGTTACATCTTTGTTTTGGACGTAGACCTTTAATTTTAAAGCAAGGTCTTAAATACTTGCTGATAATAGTACATCTATAAAGTAGCCTTTGTATCTATTGTATGTATGTATTTACATCTATAAAGCAACCAACTCTGAATATCTCTAGTCTGCGCTTCTAAAGATGCTGCATTGTGGTCAACCAATAAAATCAAGGAAATCATGTTTCAAATATAATTCTATTTAAAAAGGCGATGCACATGTCGACTTTAGTTCTTTCATCCTTTCTTGCAATCTAGGTTGCTTTATACTGCAGAAGCTAGGTTGAATTCTGAAAATTATCTTTATCATTATGTGATTGGGACAACTCAGTACAGTTTGGCTCTCAGTTTTCTAAAATTGCATGGGGGTTTCATTTATTACTATTTAGAATACAAAATATTCGAGCAAACGAATGATATCCAAATGCAGAAACATTCTATTTATGCATATGTACAGTAATTGGGCAAACCTGATGTAGATATCTTTATTTGTAAAGAGATACTTGTAAACAAAATGCTATTTTGCAACACAACACATTAATATTGCAGACAGGGAGAACAAACAGTGTCATACACACACAGTTTCAAAGATTAGGTGCCATGTGTTTAGAGACACAAGAGGAAAAAGGCCCCTGCATCAAACAATTTATATTATACTGGTATAGGATCCATTTTCTGGAGCCATCTCCCATAGACTCCACTTTAAACAAATAAATAAAACATTTTAAAATATTACTTTTGTCTGTAATAATAAAACAGTACCTTGTACTTGATTCCAACTAAGATATAACTAATCACTCTTCAGAGGCTAAATCCTACTGAGTTTATTTAAGGGATACTGTCATGGGAAAGTTATTAGCGCTACTCCAGCAGACTTCTGCACTGAAATCCAATTCTCAAAAGAGAAAGCTGATTTTTATAATATTCAATTTTGAAATCTGACATGGGGCTGGACTTAATTGTCTGTTTGCCAGCTGCCCCCAGTAATGTGACTTGTGCCTGCACTTAAAGGGGTGGTTCACCTTTAAGGTAACTTTTATTATGTTATACAACGGCCAGTTCTAAGCAACTTTTCAATTGGTTTTCATTATTTATTATTTATAGTTTTATAGTTATTTGTCTTTTTCTTCTGTTCCTTTGCAGCTTTCAAATGGGCGTCGCTGTCCCCTTGTAAAAAAACAAATGCTCTGTAAGGCTACATTTGTATTGTTATTGCTACTTTTTATTGCTGATCCTTCTATTCAGACTCTCTCCTATTCATATTCTAGTCTCTTATTCAAATTAATGCATGGTTGCTAGGGTAATTTGGGCCCTAGTTACCAGATTGCTTAATATTCAAATTGAAGAGCTGCTGAATAAAAAGCTCAATAACTCAAAAACCAAGAATAATAAAAAATAAAAACCAATTGCAAATTGTCTCAGAATATCACTCTACATCATACTAAAAGTTATCTCAAAGGTGAACAACCCCTTTAAGTGCAGGCAAAAATCTGTTTTCTCTTTTGAAAAATGGATTTCAGTGCAGAATTCTACTGGAGCAGCACTATTAACTATATCACAAAGGGTGAGTATCATTAAAAAAATTATTGGACCAAAAGTACTGTACATCAAAGAAAATGATCAATGCTGATAGTGAGTTTTGCCTTATTATTGCCTTCCAGCCTTGACCCTTTCTACAAAATGTGCTAGATTTCATCTTCCAGTAGGCACTTTTTGTCTTTGGGTTCTACAATGCCATTAAATATTTGATACGGCGTCTTGTATCGTTAAATACCCCAGGTTCATCCATATGTGAACTAAGATGCAAGAATTTTTTTCTCTGAGCTTCCAATGAATTTAGCACAGACTGTCAGAAAATGCAGTAGATTTGTAAAATTAATAGTTGAGACATTTGCCCCAAGAACAATTGGCTGCTGAACTGTGGTGCTGACCAAAGAAGTGAATGATGACATTTGGTATCTGGAGTGAATATTTTTTATATCTATAGAGACTTAGCTCAGCCCTACAAACATTCAGGGTGAAATTTATGGTAAATACATGCTGTCCAGGATATGCTGGGAAATACATAGACTGATACAATGATACTACACATCTCTAACTTTGCTGAGAAGCAAGTGGGTCCCTCATCAGGAATTGAACCAAAAAGTCTTTTAGCAACAATAATACAGTAAGTGTATTCTGCATTAGGGAAGTTGTGCACCAGGGCCGAGACACATTTCCCAAGTTTAATGGTTTCCTGAGCACGAATGTAGCAAGCATTGTGGTCTACTTTAAGCCAGACATGGAGTATGTGTAGTTTGTTGCCAAGATCTTGACTCCTATTTAAATTTAGGACATCCCCTTTGACCTCTGGCAGCAGGGTGTTGACATTGTGTGAGCAGAGCCTTATATTATTTTACTAGACCAGTTAACCCTCTCCTTCCCACTTGACTTAGGTTTGCCTTTTTAGGGACTGAGGGCTCAGTTATTATTTTATATGATGTACCTTTGTACAGACAAAACCTGTCAACAGTGGTTTGTTTGCAATATTAGTTTCTGCAACACTCACATGCTCAGGGAACTCTGAGCAGCTGTTGAGAAGCTAAGCTTAGGGGTTGTCACAAATTATCCAGCAGAAAATGAGGTTGTCCTGCAATTTGAGATGATGCTACTGGACTGATTATTAAATTCTCATACTAATTGAAGTGGTTGCCATGATGTAATTATCTGTATTAATTACATTAATATGCCTTTTACTGCGACACTTATAGTCTGTGTGTACTGTCGGTCCCTAAGCTCAGTAAGTGACAGCAGCACAGAGCATGTGAATCAGTGAATCAGCAGAAAAGAAGATGGGGAGCTACTGGGGCACCTTTGGAGAGACAGATTGTCCCTGCTAAAGGGCTGTGGTTGCCTTGGGCTGGTAGATAATCACAAAACATAATGTACAACATTTCTAGGCTACTTCTTTAGTTAAGCTTTACTTCTCCTTTAAGTTCCTAGAAATAGATCACATTTTGCACCTATTTCACTTTCACTCATTGTTTTAGCAACTACCCAACCAATTGAACAGGGTCGTTTTGAATTATTAATAAGTGATGACTGATTGCTCTTTGTAAACATTATTGGAATAAAAGTTATAACAAAATGTTTTCATTCTCTCCGCATCATTCTGTGTTAACGTGATGTGTGCCTCTATAAGCTATTATTTACTTGTGGAACAAATTAGCTTCTCTTCAATGATCTTTCTTCAGTAAATGAGCAGAACTATTTATAATAAACAACTATTTAAATCCAATGCTATCCAGTTGTGAAATAATAGATGCAGACGTGAAATGATTAATGTTTTTACATCTAGCGTCAGGAATGGAGAATTCAAGACAAAAAATGATTTTTGGTTATGTGACATTAAATGTTTGTAAAATAGAAATATATAATACCCTTAAAGGATTTTTTAAATTGATTTTATTCTGTTCCTCTATACACTCACGTTTCTTTATTTTCAGTTCTTAAATCTAAAGCATATTGTTTAAAGTTGGTCTACAATAGTAGACTGTTCTAGTAAGTTACAATAGCCAGTGGTAGTGATGGGCGAATTTCCATTGAAATTCGCAAAACCGTGAATTTTGATGCCGGCGTCAAAATTTGACAAAGGCATCCAAAGTTTGGGCGCCAGCATCCATACTTTTGACACCGGCAAATGTTTAGTCGGTGATTCACTAATTTATTCGCTGGCGGTGAAACACGCAAATTTTGCAGAAATCACTAGCCGGTGGTGTAATCTGACTCGCCCATACCTCCACAGCAAAAATATTTTGGGGTCTCCACCTACGGTTGTGACCTGACCCTATATATGTATATCTTAAAGAAGAACTAAACCCTAAAAATGAATATGCCTTAAAATGCCGTATTTTATATACTGAACATATTTAACCAGTGTAAAGTTTCAGCTTGTCATCAGCAGCAATGATCAAGGACTTTTAACTTGTCACATGAGGTCACCATCTTGGAAAGTGTCTGTGACACTCACATGCTCAGCGGGCAGCAGCTTTTGAGAAGCTAAGCTTAGGGGTCATTAATCAACAATCAGGCAGAAAATGAGGTTGGCCTGTGATATAAGCTGATGCTACAGGGCTGATTATTATATTCTGATGCTAATTGCACTGGTTTCTGTGCCGCCATGTAATAATTATCTGTATTAAATACTAATCAGCCTTTTATTGTGATATTTCTATTCTATATGTACTGTATATTGTGAGTGTGTCCCTAAGCTCAGTAAGTGACAGCAGCACAGATCATGTGAATCAGTGAATCAGCAGAAAAGAAGATGGGGAGCTACTGGGGCATCTTTGGAGACACAGATCTTTACTGCTAAAGGGCTATGGTTGCCTTGGGCTGGTACAGAAGCACAAAACATAATGTGCAACATTTCTAGCTACTTCTTTAGCTAAGCTTTAGTTCTCCATTAAGATCACTATAGCAATGTATATTATACTTGTCCAAGAAGTCATTCAAATCCATTAATAGAATTACCCATCACCAGTTTTGCTTTGCCGAAAAATTCTTGAATTTCCAGCGAAATTCGCGAATTGCGAAAAAAAATCACGAAACGCGTCGCGGCACGTTTTTGACGCGAATTCCCGCGATTCGCCGCTGGCGAATAAATTCGCGATACGCCAGCAAAAATTCGCCAGCGAAAATTCGCCAAAAAAAGTGTTGCGTTGTTTTTGAAAACGACGCGAGCCGAAAATGACGCGACGGAAACGACACGACGCGATTTACGCGGCGCGCATCAAAAATGACACGCGACTCATTTCGTGCATTTTTTCGCGAATTTCGCAGGAAATTCGCAAATTTTTTTCCAAACGGGTGAGATTCGTCCATCACTACTTTATTCTTCTCATGTATACTGGGCAGTTTGTAGCATACACCAAAGATACTTTTGTTAGTAGCACTGAGTGCAGCTGAATTCTCTTCACATAGGACTTCCACACCCCATTGTGTTGTCTTGGTAATTTGTTTAGTTCATGGCTTTAATTATGGCCAACACCAATCTGTCTAGAAACCACTGCTGTAACCACTTGCAGGGTAAAGTAATAAAAGTAACATGTTTCAGCATATTGCCTCCAGTTCTGCAAGATAAGCCAACTGATTGGTCTACCCTGCTGCTAAAATTAAAAGTTGTTACCTAATTTAAGGCAACATCACTTTTTTTTTCTAAAAACATTTATTGCACTCTAATGGACTTTATTTATAGTAGATAGAATGTCTGCACCAGATCTTGCATAGCACAGCAAACAACAGGAAGGTAGCATGTACTGTTTGTCCATTTGCAAGTAAACATCTGCAAATTATTACATGCTATTAAAAGTTAATACAGGTGCCCAGGTCTTCCTTAAAGAGACCTCAGCCAGCAGCTATTCAATAGTCACTTATGCATTTGCTTTGTTTCAGAATTATTAGGTGTGAGCTTACACATTTACAACCACAAAATGACTTGATTGCCTTAAACTTAATATGATGGAACTCTTTTATTGCTGAAGGGATTTACAGACAGCAGTGGTAGCAAGTGATAGTGAAGGTCACCTTGGTCTCTTTGAACCACAATAACCTTTGCATTAAGCAATTATTAGCAAAGAAACACTTCCTTGCAGACATTAATAATTTCATAAGGAATATTTATCCATTAATACTGAAAGGAGAACTAAACCCTAAAAAGGAATAGGGCTAAAAAGCCATAATTTATATACTGAACTTATTGCATTGGCCTAAAGTTTCTGCATCTCAATAGCAGCAATGACCCACTACTTCAAACTTGTCACAGGGCGTCACTATCTTTCTGTGGAGAAGCTAAGCTTAGGGGTCATCGCAAATTATTCAGCAGAAAATGAGGTTTGTCTGTAAATAAGCTGATGCTACAGGGCGAATTATTAAATTCTGATGCTAGTGGCATTGGTTTATGTGCTGCCATTATCTGTATTAATGACTAATCAGTCTTATATTGTGACTATATTTCTATGATACTATGTGTACTGTATATTGTGAGTGGGTCCCTAAGCTCAGTAAGTGACAGCAGCACAGAGCATGTGAATCAGTGAATCAGCAGAAAAGAAGATGGGGAGCTACTGGGGCATCTTTGGAGACAGATCTTTACTGCTAAAGGGTAGTGATGGGCGAAACGGCCGCGTTTCACTTCGCCGAAAAATTTGCGAATTTCCAGAGAAATTCGCGAATTTTTCGCCATTTGGCGAAACGAGTCGCGCGTCGTTTTTGACGCGCATCGCGTCGTTTTTGACGCGCGTTGCGTCGTTTCCGACGCGCGTCGCGTCGTTTTCGGCGCGTCGCGTCAAAAACGACGCGCAACTCGTTTTTGCGCGGCGAAATTTTTGCGGCGAATTTTTCTGCTCGTTTCGCGAATTTATTCGCCAGCGGCGAATCGCGGGAATTCGCCGCGAATTCGCCCCTGGCGAATAAATTCGCCCATCACTACTAAAGGGCTGTGGTTGCCTTGCGCTGGTACAGAAGCACAAAACAATGTACAACATCTCAAGTTACTTCTTTAGTTTAACTTTCCTTGTCCTTTAATAAATATAATGCGCTGAGTCTGCAGGACCCCTCATACATAATATTGATGGCAGAGACTGCAAAAGGAAATAACCCCTCTGATACAGTCTTTAGTTCATCCCTGTACATTTCATAGGTAAATGCATGAGAAAGATGATGCCGGTGAATTTTCGCCCCATGACTTTTCTCTGCAGATTCACGAATTTATACGCCAGTGGCAAAACGGCCACAATATTGCATCTGGCGCATCACTAAGCACCAGAGCAGTGAGGTGCCCACTAGCACCTACAAGCAAGTAAAAGGGCAGTAAAATATATTAATAATTACCTACTACCTACTGATATTTTTTATACCAGTAGAGAATCCACCACGTAGTAGAATTCAGTCTATTAATGGGGATCTAAAGTCAGAAACAAACTTAGCTTATTTTCATACTTTCTAAAGAAATCAGCCACTTTGTAACCGTCTTTGTTTATCTTTCTGTACCAATTTGAAAATACAAGAAATCATTTTTGGCCGCAGGTTAAAACATGAATGCTGCTCTGATCTTAATGCTAGAAGGTCGGCCACACTGAGCAGCCAATCGGAAATGGCCAGGTGTTCAGAAGTATTTGCCATTGGCTGTTGCTCTACTTAGTTGACAGGAATGGAGCCCTCTAGCAAGAGAAAAGAAATGGGTTTCATGTTAACCTTGTTTCATGGAACAGCTCTTGTATTTTAAGATTGCTGCAGAAAAGTAATAAGTATATAACAAAGTACCTTGTTCTGCTTTACAGTAGCAAAATGTGTGCATTGTGTTACTAATGGTAAATCCCCTTTAATAAAAATCACATTTAGAAGTAGTTGGTTTATGAGAAAAAATTAAGCAAAGAAAATATATAACATACATCCTGGGTTAAAGTACCTTTGCAAAGACCAAGAGGTACTGTACCTTACAGAAAAGAGCAATATTCTATGCAGATATAGATATTCTACTATATACAGTATGTGTATATATATATATATATATATATATATATATATCTCAATACTGCGATATTTTCATCAGTATCTGAAAACAAGTAAGATTGCAGTGATTTACCCAGAAATTCCTTTAACTGCTCTGCAATTCTCACAAACAACTAATAGAGCAGCGAGGCAGTCAGATGAGACTAAAAGAGCAGTATGATATTGGGCAGCAAATAAATGACCAGATCAGTTGCATGCTCAGTCATCTATAACAATTACTTACATAAGATGTGCAGTTGTAGGTTACGGTGCCTACTTGTGAGTTCTATAGCTATTAGTAAGTAACAGTAGAATGAGATGCTTACTGCTACTGTACTTACAAGTACCTACTAGTCAGTAACAGATGTGAGATGCTTATCCATACCTACTACTGTGTAACTGTACTATGAGATATGTTCAACAGTTTATACTAGTAACAAAACAATGATATGTTTACCTGTCCCTACTAAAGAGTTCAGCACTAAAATATTCTCAACATTACCTACTAATAAGTTATAGTGCAGTGAGGTATATTCAGCTGTACATTTCAGTTAGTAACAAAAGCAGTGCATTGTGTACCTGTACCTATTTAATAAAAGGGCAATAAGATATGCTCAGCCTTTTTTGAGTACTAGTGCAGTAAATTATAACCAGCATTAACTGCTGATTAATAGTGCAGTACTATGCTCAGCATTACCTACTAATGAGTAATAGAACAGTGAGATGCCCAGCTTTACTTACAAGTAAGATATGGTGCAGCAAGATGCTCAAATGTACCGACAATTTGAGTAACAGAGCAGTAAGATATACTCAATATTAACCTTCTGAGTAATAGTGCAATATTTATCTTATTGCACTATTACTTATTAGAAGGTTAATATTGAGTATGTCTTACTGCTCTGTTACCAGCATTACATAGAAACCAGCATTACATAGAAATAAGTAGCAGTGAAATGTGCACCTGTACCTACTAGTGAATAACGGGGCAGTATGATATGCTCAGCATTGCTTATTTTTATAAAAAAAATTGTACCCCATAGTGTTGCCTGCCTCATCATCTGCCAGCATATCAGCAGCCAATGGCAACTGCCTTTCAATATGCACAGAAGAGAGGACTAATGCCTTGCTTTATGGGGTCCAGGGACATTCTACAGAGCTTCTCCAAGATTGTATCCTAGTCTAACATCACCAAAGTTTACGCAACAAAATCATAATTATGCCAAGTGTAACGTTCATTCTTTTTGGCAAAAATTCTCTAAATAAAACAAATAATTAGTCAGGTGCACGTTGGGGGAATTCATCACCAGTTAATAACAGTTGTTTATACCATTGCAAGTGTAATGTTCTTCTTGGCAACAATTATTTGCATATTACTAGAGATGAAAACATGTATAAAATCTACTCTTATGAACAATAATTATATAAAACAAATAGTCAGGTGCCCACAAAATTAATTCACATCCATGAATCCAAACAAAAACAACTCTCCTGCAATCCTCTTAGACGTTCTCTCACTTTTGGTCTGTTCAGGATTAATTGGCACACTCCTTTATTAGTTAACACAGTCAGTAATCACATGGTTAATATTAAGAAGTCGAGTTGCTCTCTCTCACAACTTGGTTCCCGATCTACTAAGACGACTCCCCAGGGAACTCAGATCAGTTAAACATAGGGAGAAGGAATTGTGGAATAAAAGGAGACAAGGGCATGTGTAATAAAGAACGCAGGAGGAGTGAAAAAAAACATTAGGATATAATCAAGCCCCTAGAACCAGTTTTGGGAGGAGTAGAGACTATTGGGGAAAAGAATAAATAACTTTTTTAATAAAACTTTATGATGAATTATGGGAAAAAATTATTTCTCTTTTTACACAGAAAGAAACAAGAGTTTAATGGAAGAACAGGACCACTGGGAATTACATAGTTAAAGAGAAAAAAAAAGAGGAGGAAAGTATAGAGAGTAAGACTATTAAAAAGGAACCTGGAAACTGTTTTAGCAACCACTTCTGCCAGTGGAAGGCCGTTTGCGAATTTTATACTTTGCGCTAATACGCTGTCAATATAATAAAACTTCTTACTGAAAAAATCGCAGTGTTTGCTCCCAAAGATTACGACACCTTCAAGCACTTCTTAAGAGTACACAATTATAGTCTGCAATACACAATAACGATTCGCAATGCAATAACTGTTTAAGGAACAATATTACATTGGGAGGTGTGGATTTTAACTCTTATTGGTGCGCAATGTTTTTCTCTTTGTGACTATAATGACATTCCCCCCTTAATATCCTAAAGAAACATTGGCATGCTTTGCGCTCTATACGGAATTATAAAGCATAGTAGGTGAGAGACCATCTGTGATATATACCCTCCCTGGTATCCTAAGACATAAATTAGCACCAACAGGGTAAGACTGGCCCAGTGGGACACCGGGAAAATACCCGTTGGTGGGCCCTGGCCCTCATGGGCCTGCCGCCCGTCTAGACCCCCCTCTCCTGAAATCCTGGACCTGTGTTTGCGGAACCACGTGCGCCGTTTGCCTTGTGTACATTCACGCGCTCCATGTGCCTCCTGTGTACATGAGCGCCGAATCGCAGGTGGATGCGAGGGGGTCCAGAGTGGGCCCCTGGGCCCCCCAGTCCGACCCAGAGCACCAATCTGTTTGGAGAAGCAGGGGGCTAGAATGTCCAATTGGATAATGGAAGGGGCTTTATGAAATGTAATAAATGTGCAGTATGTAAGAATACAGCCTTCAGACTGAACTTTGAAATATTAGAAAAGGGGTTTTGACACGCTGGGACTCTTTGTGCAAACTTTGTACAAATATTGCAAATTGAGAATATATTGAGAATATATATGTGAACACTCTGCAGTTGAGTTATGCCATGACTTTTGTGACAGAAAATTTCCCAAAAACAGATTTTGCAAGTTGCAAATTTAATAACTGTATTAATTCACACACAATGACCTTGCACAGTGCCTGCACTCGTTTGCAAATAGTTATGCCCAATGCTAAAGCCAGCAACAGCAGTGCAACATTTTAGTGCTCAGGAAAAAACATGGGAAATACATCCATATGTGAAAAAATATGCACTGTGCAAACTTTATAAATGACCCCCACAGGGGTGGACTGGTGCATCGGGGGCCCAACAGGACTGCAACCCAAAGTGCCCTCCTGCCAGTTATCAGGGGCATCTGCCCGATATTTAAACTAAGGCCCTGCACATGCACAGTGCCATTAAGGTGAGAAGGGGCGCATGAGTGCTGGGGCCAACTGGGTTTTTTCCCCACTGAGTTATCACTTTGCAAAACATCCCAATAAGGATCCCAGTGGGTTCAGATGTATGGGATACCCCACATACACATTTGAGGGGATGTAGCAATGATAATATTTCAAAAGATAAGACAAAATGGATTTATAAAACTAAACACTTTGTAACCTAAATATTGAAATGAATGGCTACCTTAGGGATTGTTGACCTTTAAGTTGATTTTTGTACAATGTAGAGAGTGATATTCTGAGACATTTTGAAATTGGTTATTATTAATTATGGTTTTTGAGTTATTTAGCTTTCTGTTGAGCAGCTCTCCAGTTTGCAGTTTCTGCAAAACTACCCTAGCAACCATGCATTGATTTGAATGAGACACTAGGATATGAATAGGAGAGGCCTGAACAGAAAGATAAGGAATACAAAATTACAATACATACATACAATACATTTGTAGTCTTACAGATTATTTTTAGATGGGGTGAGTGACCCACATCTGAAAGCTGGAAAGAGTCAGAGGAAGAAAATGAATCTATTTTAACCTACAAAAAATAATGAAGACCAAATGAAAAGTTGCTTATTTTGTCCATTCTCTAATATATTAAATTAACCTAAAAGACAACCACCCCTTTAAGTACGTTCGAACTATTACGGTAGCTTTTTCTTCTACCCGCTTATTTAATTGCTACTTGGAGTAGGGGTGAACTAGAACACTCTGCCACCACCTATTTATTTCTCTGTTATTTTAACTAAGGTTGAACATGTATTTATATAGTGCCAACATATTTTGCAGCACTGTATAAGACTAATTGTTACCTGAAGTAGGGTAAAGGCCTTGTCATCACCTATTTCACGACTACCTTAAGTAGGTCTGAATGATAAGACTTTGCCTCCATCCAATTATCTAAAGTTGGATTTAACTATAAGACTCTGTATTTACCCGTTTATTGAATTGTTACCCTAAGTAGGGTCAAACTGTTTTAACCCAGTTGTTTGAATAGGGGTTGATTACAAGTAGTGATGGGTGAATCTACCCAGTTTCGCTTAGCGAAAGATTTGCAAATTTCCAGCAAAATTCTCAAATTGGTGAAAATATTCGCGAAACGAGTCATGGCACATTTTCGACAGCATAGCGTCGTTTTCGTCTCGCGATGCGTCATTTTCGTCGCGTCGCGAAATTTTGCTGGCGTTTTTATAATTAATAAATTAATTGCTTCCTGGTTTGATTAAAGGGACACGGTCATGGGAAAAACATTTTTTTCAGTTCTGCTCCAACAAAATTCTGAATTGAAATCCATTTCTCAAAAGAGCAAACAGATTTTTTTAAATTTCATTTTGAAATCTGACATGGGGCTAAACATTGTCAATTTCCCAGCTGCCCCCAAGTTATGTGACTTGTGCTCTGATAAACTTCAGTCACTCTTTACTGCTGTACTGCAAGTTGGAGTGATATCACCCCACCCCAACAACAGAACAATGGGAAGGTACCCGGAGAACAGCTCCCTAACACAAGATAACAGCTGTATGGTAGATCTAAGAACAACACTCAATAGTAAAAACCCATGTCCCACTGTGACTCCTTCCGTTACATTGAGAAGTAAAAACAACAGCCTGCCAGAAAGCAGTCTCTCCTAATGTGCTGGCACAAGTCACATGACAAACACACTGCAGCCCAATTGAGATGGTCTATACTTGAACAAGTTAAGTTGCCCAGGGGCGGCGATATTAGCCAGCAACTACTTAAAGGAAAACTATACCCCCCAAACAATGTAGGTCTCTATAGAAAGATATTGCCTAAAACAACTCATATGTAAAACCCTGCTTCATTTAAATAAACCATTTTCATAATAATATACTTTTTTAGTAGCATGTGCCATTGGGTAATCATAAATAGAAAATTGCCATTTTAAAAAATAAGGACAGCCTCCTAGGATCCTAGGATCCAACGGTGCACACAAACATACCAAACAAACTATAAAGTTAGGTCACATGAGCCAATTAACAGACAGAGTTCTGTCTTTTGCTTCAACACTTCTTCCTGTTACAGTTAGAGTTGAAATATTTCTGGTAAGGTGATCTCTGAGGCAGCACACAGACCATCATGAAATGGTGGTTCAAGGCAAGAGACGTAAAAGGGCAATATTTACTTAAATATATATTCCAGTTTGGTAAGATTCTTTAATATGTCACTTAATTTGATATATACTATCTGTTGCTCAAGTATTCATTTTGGGGGTATAGTTTTCCTTTAAGAGGGAGGCAATATGGATCAAAAAGATAGATTCTCTTCCTCCTCGGGGACTGAATGAAAGCTTTAGTTTAAGGGCCCTTACACACGGGCGTTTTTACTTGCGCTCCCCTGCGTTGCGTTTGGCTACGTTCAGCCGCAGGGGAGCACAGGTATAGAGGCACTCAATTATTTTCAATGGGGCTGTACTCACACGAACGCATGTAGGCGCCGAACGCAGTAAAAATGCAGCATGTTGCGTCTGAACCTGGGTTCGGCGCTTACATGCGTCTCGTGGGTACAACCTCATTGAAAAGAATGAGGTGCGTCTAGACCTGCGCTCCCCTGCGGCTGAACGCAGCCAAACGCAACGCAGGGGCGCGCAGGTCCAAAACGCCCATGTGTAAGGGCCCTTAGATGCTTTCTTTAGATTTTATGTATCTTTTGCTTGTTACATTGTAATAATGTTTTTAAACGATGTATTTATTGTTACACAGATAAGGACATTTGAGGACTACCTTGAATTCACAGTATTTGTAAATTATACATGGACTATTGTTAAATTATTGGGATTGCCTATGGCCACTTGGTGAATACGGGGTTAAAGGATCACATGATAGCACTACATGGGGTTGGATGTGTATAAATTTTAGTGTGTTCACCTGTGTGTGTTGCACCTGAGGAAGGGGTTGGTCCCCGAAAGCTTGTGCTTTTCAACACTTCTGCAAATAAAATGCACTAAAGGCATTATCCAAGTTCTCCAGTGTGCTCCTTCCATTGCTTTGAATCGTAAAGACTTAAAAGACATAATATACAGGTATAAGACAGGTCAACCAGAATGCTTGGGACCTGAAACTTTCCACCTTAAATCTATTAGAAAATCAGCTAAACATTAAATAACCCCAATAGGTTGGTTTTGCTTCCAATAAAGATGAATTATATCTTAGTTGGGATCAAGTACAAGCTACTGTTTTATTATTACAGAAAAAAAAGGAAATTCTGTTCTCCAGAATGTTCGGGACTTGGGGTTTTCCGGATAACAGGTCTTTCCATAATTTGGATCTTCACAGTTTAAGACTTCTAGAAAATCATGTAAACATTAAATAAACCAATAGGCTGGTTTTGACTCCAGTAAGGTTTCATTATATCTTAGTTGGGATCAAGTACAATCTACCGTTTTATTACTACAGACAAAAAGGAAATAATTTTTAAAAATGTGGATTATTTTATTATAGTGGAGTCTATGGGAGACAGCCTTTACGTAATTCAGAACTTTCGGGATAACGGGTTTCCAGATAATGGATCCAATACCTGTATTTGCTCTCATAGTTGTTAATAGGAGCCCCAACTATCATCTTCATTCACTGATCTTTGCATCATGTGCATTTAATTATGAAGAATTCACTTTAATTCTATTGATGCTTCCATTACTTTAAATGACAATATCTGCATTTAGGGGTTAATTTTTCCACACAGAATTCTTCTCAAGGAGCTGCAGTTTGGGAAAAGATAGGAGAGATTGTAGCTCAGGCTGGTTTATTTCATGTGTAAATCTTTAAGCTTTATACAACATTACCCTGGCATCCTGTAAACCATGTGTGTACATGTTCTAGATTCTGTTTTATGGCCTATAAACGATAATTACTTTCCCTCCCTTTTGCAAATAACATTAGTGGCTTCTGACTCTCGGCTCCTGCTGTACCTGAGGGTATTTATTTAGAATTTACGACCGTTGCTCTTTTGTTAATTACCTCTTCTTTTTAAATTCCACTCCCTCCTGAATCAGAAAATACCAGCTGACCAAATGCTACATGTACTATACCCGGTGGTTGGATAACATTAATGAGGAATACAAATAGAATGAAATGATGATATTTAAAGAAATGTAAACTTTAATAACAAGATCAATGTATTATTTTTTTCAAGATATTTGCAAAAACAGTACAGCTGAAATAATGAATTTTGTACTCACGCACTACCTATTCAGTTTTCTGACCCTGATCCATCAGAGGGATGTCATATGAAAGAAAAAGAACTAATGTTGTTCGGTTTAGGAAAGAGATCAGAAACATCTGCCGAGGATGCAAATTTAGAACAGTTCTCTGTTCTTCTGATGGGTTTTCCCAGCTTTATTTATGGGTAGCATGGCAGGCAGGCAGGCCCAAGTGAAATCTAGGGTATTGGGGCTAGAAGTGAGGTTCAGGAAGTCAGGTGGAGTTATCAGTGGTCTACACAGCGGTTGGCACCAGATGCAAGACACAAGGGAACTGAAGCTTTTCAGTGGTCTTTTCAGGCATGGGGTCCAGGGAGTAGGGGTTTCTATTCAGTTGCCTGACTGTAATTGCCCTACTCAAGCAGCTGTATATATTTTGGTTATTAAACCATATAAAACGGGTCTAAAGTCTCAGCTGTCAATAATATATTGCATGCCCCTACTCTATGCCTTAGGCAAAGAGGTGTGGCAAGCAATTACTTTCACTTTCTATTTTGCATTTCCTAGATTTCACTGGACTCCCCACATTCCCCTCTCTCCTAACCATCTAACTGTGTAGCATGTGCATGGGTTTATGTTTCAGGTCCCCCATTCTGGTGCATAAGATATTGGCATGATGCATAATGTTTACAAAATGGCACCTACCTGCTACCTGCAAGGTTTAAATAATTTTTATATTGTAATTTAAGTTTTAACATCATAAAATAGGATTTGGAATAATTTCCTAAGGCGACAGGTCCCCTTTAATGTTTGCTATGACAGTTAAAAAGGTGTTATTTCATCCATGGTTTAGATATTCATTTTTGTTTATCTTACACCTCTGTTCATAATAACACAGTGGCCCATTCAACATTCCAACCTAGATCTCCAAGCTATTGAGTATGAGGTTGAGTAATGTAACTGGGGTGTTTATACAAATGGCCTAAACTGTGGCCTAATAATGCGCAGTCACAGGCAAAGTACAGTGCTAAGGAAAGGGATTCACTGAAAAACCGTGCAGGAAATACAAATAAAAAATACTGCTTTCACTGTGTTTCAACACAACACCTTGCAAACTATGCTAAATGTCCAGCAAAAGCTATACAGTGCCGCAAATGTTTAAAGCCAGGTCACTTTGCTACAGTCTGCCGAGGTTCTACTAAATATGTTCATGAACTTACTACTACAAATGTTACAGTTAGTGATGGGCGAATCTCCCGCGATTCGCTTCACCGAAAAATTTGCGAATTTCTAGAGAAATTCGAGAATCGGCGAAAAATTCGCGAAACGAGTCGCGGGACGATTTTGTCGCGCGTCGCGTCAATTTTGTCGCGCATCTGTCGCGCGTCGCATCAACTTTGACGCGTTGCGTCGTTTTCGGCGCGCGTCGCGTCAAAAACGACGCGCGACTGACGCGCGACTCGTTTTCAGCGAATTTTCGCCAAGAGAAATTTTGATGGTGATTCGCAAATTTATTCGCCAGCGGCGAATCGCGGGAATTCGCCGCGAATTCGACCTAGGCGAATAAATTCGCCCATCACTAGTTACAGTATTAAGTGTGGATAAAGCTGGTACATTTCTTCCAGACAAGTTTATATGCACTGTCAGTGTCAGTACTGCTTCTGCTGACAAAGGACACTCCATTAACCTGATGCTTGATACAGGTTCAGCTGTTTCTATACTACCACAGGATATTTTCTTGAAATACTTTGCAAAAGATACACTTGGTGCACCTGCCCTGAGACTGGTCAGTTACTTAAAGGATCCAATCCCTGTGCTTGGTTGCTTGCCAGTGACTGTACAATTTAAATCAAATACTGCAAAATGTGACTTTTACATTGTGAATAAAGGTACTGCTATACTTGGAAGGGATCTCTTTTCTGCATTAAACCTACAATTAGTTGATGGTCTTATTACTACAGCACCAGTGCCTGCCACACAACCTGTGTCTAAAATTTCACCACAAAGCAACACATCACTGGGCTGTGCATAGAACTTTGTACACAAAGTAAAGTTGAGACCAGATGTAAAACCAGTACGCCAGAAATTGAGACGCTTGCCCTACTCTTTAAGGGAGACTGTCTCACAGGAACTAAAGAAACTGGTAGAGCAAGAATCAGAATCTTCTGAATGGGTTTCACCAATTGTTGTAACAAAGAAGAAAACTGGAGGTACTTGATTGTGTGTTGATCTCCATGAACCTAATAAAGCAGTAGTTATTGATAATCATCCCTTGCCACACATAGAGGAAAGTGAACCTATAAGGCATACTGAGAGTATCAGGAAACTACCTGCATGGACCAAGGACTATGTCATGTAAAGAATGTATATATTACTTTAAGATACATACTGTTTGTTACTGTTTATATATTTGTCCAAATGCTTTTGTAACGCTTTTCTGGGCTATTTAACCAGATTAGGTATGGTGTCCAACTTTTAGTAGAGCATGGGTTACATTTGCGACATCTACACATCAGGGCAGGGCCTTCGCCAAATGGAAGCTATCCCTTAAGAGGTAGTATAACTACAATACCCAGGCAGACCTGTACAATAAAGATAATGGGCGCCAGGAGATTCTTAAAGGAACAGTAACTTTTATTTAGTGCACAAAAATAGATCCACAGGTTTAATAGTACTCACAAGGTATCAGGTGCAGATTTATCAAGCAAGCATCACACACATAATCCTAACACCCTACTCACTGGTGTCCCTACTCTCAAGGCCTACGGGGAAGCCTTGTAGGAGTTCTATTCCTTCTACTTCTCCTCGTTGGATCATAGAACTGTTCAACTACATAAACTCTCTATCTTTCTCCCTCTAGAGAGACTATTAAAGTATCTGCCCTGCTTCTTACTAATCCTCATTCACGGGATTGCCTGTTTCCCGACTCAATCCTCTAACAGTGCTTGTCCTGTTAGGGCACGTGGCTTTACTGGGGCCTTGTTGATCCCAGGCTCAGTGGAACAACCAGCCTGTTCGGAACCAGCAGCCAAAGAGGCAGAGGCCCCTCCCTGCACATATTATATAGCCTTAGTGGCAGGGAGTGGTTATTACACCTTTGGTCCAATAATGACTAGCCTTCAATATAGGTGTCAGGGTTCTGTTACACCCAATAATATAACACCATCCTAAAGATAGGGATTAACTCCATAGGTGCCATATAGAAAACCTATGGGTCCCTACACTTTCCTACTATAGGGGGAATATGTCGTGTTTATACAAATGGCCTGCAGGTGGCACTGTGCATACATAGGACTTTCTGAACAACTTGAAAGTGAAATTAAGACTTACTGCTGTTATGTAATGGCTGCATGAACCTGCTAATAAAGCACTGTTCTACTCTCCTAATCCTCGGCTACCAAACACAACAGTAACAGTCACAGATAAGTAAAAATGTAGTCCAAACAAATAGTCTTTACAACAGAAACAATCAGATTCCATTATGGAAGCCCCTTGGTAGCAATAGAGGCACACCCAAATTAAACATAATCAACATCCACTTGCTTCATTCCCTCCAGCTATTACTGTTGTGCTTATGCCATCTGTTTGTCTCTGCAATCCTTCTGTGATGTTACTGGCATAGACCTGGATTTAGCACTTTTTGCAGGTTGTGGATTTGGCCAAAGCAAAGTTGAACCTTTGGCACATGGCAGCTGAAAGTGCTAATTGATTTTGAAAATGATGAATTCCATGCATACCTGTTTTATCCCAAGACTCTGCAAAGAGGTAACAGAATAAGAAGCCTAAATGAGGGGTTCTCTATTAAAAAATACATGTATAAAACAATGAACTAAAGAATTAAACTGAGAAACGGAGGTTTAATTCTTCGCTTCATTGTTTACACCTTTTCTGCTGTTCACTGCAAAAAAGATTCGGCACTCTCAGGACCTATATATATTTTATTGCAAAGGATTAATGTTTCAGCCTGTCCCCAGGCCTTTCTCAAAGTGACAAACAAATCACACAACTTCCTTAACCCTTTCCCTGACAGCCATTTTGTCTTAAATGTGGACATCTACTGCCAGGCAGTTTTTAGACATTTTGTACGCTTTCGCTTAAAGGGCCTTTCCTAGGGGGGTCTTTTAGTTTACCCAGGAAAAAAATATATTTTTTTTTGGTACAACCTGAGCTATAAATATGATAATTTTGGGGTAATTCCACTCCTGTAAAAAGATATGGGCTTCTAAGTGTATAAAAAAAAAAGTTTTGCATGATACAAACGCATATATCAGAAACACAATTTATTTTATGAATAAGAACGGAGCTGATTTTTATGGAGATTTCTCACTTTTAGGGCTCTTCCAGACGAGGAGATTGCAGGGAGATTTGTTGCCAGCGACAAATCACCGCGTTTTTGAGGCAACAAAACTCCCTGAATCTCTTCCCCCAGTCTTGCGCCCGCTAAAGTTAAAGTTGCCTGCGCCTATTCACACACGGCGTGGCGCTTTTGAAAATCGCTCAGCGCCGCGTGTGAATTTAAACTTTAGCGGGCGCAAGACTGGGAAAGAGATTCAGGGAGATTTGTTGCCCCAAAAACGCGGCGATTTGTCGAGGCAACAAATCTCCCTGCAATCTCCTCTTCTGGAAGAGCCCTTATAGATCAAAATCTCTAAGCAGTACACCAAATTTCCCAAGGACCACTCCACAAAACAGCACACTTCTGATTTCAAGGCCAGACATTGCACGAACAGTAGGTTTACCCTAGAAAACTACCCATTATTAGAAAGAACACATCCTGGTGAATCAAAAATGGGTAAATACATCTCTGTATGTCAAACTACCAAGTTGCAATTGTATCCTAAAATTATAATATAGAAATCTCACACATCATCAGGTACCAATGTATAACACCCTAAATATGATTCACTGAACAATTTGATGCTCAATATGCATTGGTTTACTTAAGTATGTGGCATATAGAGGTCCCAAAATGTAGACACCCCGTGTGAGCTATCAGTTATGTATTTCCAGGTACTGGAAAATCAACACATTTACTCATTTTGAGGGGGATAAAGTTAGAAAAATGTTAACTTACCCGTGAAAACCATACGTTTGGAAAGTACACATTCCCCCGAATCCAAAATGGGTATGCATGTCTTTCTACTCCAAAGTACCAAGCCGCAATCCTTTCCTAAATTTGGCAATTTGCGACATTTCCAAAAATCACCTCAAAATTTCCACCCTGCAGCATCGTATTTCCACACATACTTTCAGGTATCAAGATAGATCACCCCAAATATGAAAGCCTAGGGTCCTCTGAACAGTTTTATGTCAAATATTTATAGGTGTACCCAAACACGTGACATACAGGAGCCCCAAAACGAAGACCCCATATGGTCTGTCATTTCAGGTACTGCAAAATCAACACATTTACATAATTTTATGGGAAGGGCAAAGTTAGAAAAGAGTAAGTTCACCCCAAAAACCATGCATTTTCTGAAAGTACACATTCCCCCGAATCCAAATTGTGTATGCACGTCTTTCTATTCCAAAGCACCAACCTGCAAACCTTTGCTGTATGCACAGAATGTCTCAATGTCTTAAATATATTGATAATGGGTTGAGTGCAGAGGACCTCTTGTATTTGTCTATTTATATATATATATATATATATATATATATATATATATATATATATATGTCTCTAATATATATATATATATAAAATCTATTTATATAACTAGGACAAGCCATGTTCTGTGTGGCACTTATTCCAACAAGTATTAGGGCTAGAGCAGACGGGGAGATTCGGGGGCATTTTGTCGCCTGGCGACTTGTAGCCGCGACTTGTAGCCCCCGAACCTCCCCGAATAGCCAGGTCCTGGGGCGCACCGGCGTTACTTGAAAACGCCTGCGCCTATTCACACGCAGCGGCGCGATTTGTGGAATCGCTCCAAATTGACTCCCGAGGCTATAGCCCTTAACAACTTCCAAGTTTTACATAAGTATTTTCTTCGCTAGGGTTGTACTGACCCTTATCTATCACAATAACACAATAAAATTTACAGGCTCAGAAAAAAAACATAAGAGCCCATCAATATTTCTTTAGAAGCAAAAGAATGCAGGATTTCTCATTAACACAATTAAGATGAGAGAGGAAAAAGATGCACTCAGTAGAGAAAAACAACAGTATGAAGTTGCCATTTCTCAAGAGAATTTCTACCATCGATCATAAAGTAGAAACTTTTTTTGTTTCTACGTGTATCGACTTCAAACTCTTCACACTTTGACAGCTACAGCATTAACCTCTGAGACAGCTGGAGGTCTGCATTAGATTAGAGCTATTGACGAACTCTGATTACTATTAAATTATGCCTGGATAAATAAATGATAGTTGTGTACTTAGTCTATGTAGCATGGCTATAAATCCTTTGTATAGCAGAGCAGGGAGATCCCATTCCGTTAAAGTCCGGCATACTAAAAGCTCTCTGCAATTGGTTTGGCGCCATGGCACAGGTATTATAGATATCAAATGGATTTTTGCATTAATGAAGGGCAAAAAAAAAGCATCCGAAAGGCTAAAAAGGCAGCTTGTAATACAGGTGCTGTATGCAAAATGATCCAAGGGACATTCATTAACTTCTCAGGGATGCAAAAATGAGATAAAAACAGCAGGAGCCACACTTAGCCTCAGAAGAACATTTAGTGAAAAAAAGAAAAACAATGTTCTCCGTTATCTCTGTCTCCATATCTGTCCTATGCCTGGAATTCTATGTATATATTTTTTAATAAAGTTAGTTGTGTGTGTTTATGGGAAACAAAGCCATCTAGTTTCCAAATATTGCACATATTTTGGTATGGGGGATGAAGCAAAAGGCCATTAAGGTTTTATTCTTAGAACAAATCTCATAATTTTGAATAGGCCATTTCCTCTTTGTTACTATTTTGCCCCAGAACACTACCAAAGGAAAAGGCACTCATTAAACCACATGTGGTTTTAATGTTATTTGCTTTGATGAATCATATTTGTTTCTTTAATGAATCTGGAGGTATTCGGTGCACTAGGCACAAAGCTTTTGGCTCCCTCTCTGGAACAGAATGCAGGTGCTGGGGGAGCCAGGCAGGAACAGTGAATTTCAGAGGCCTCTAAGAGCAGGAGCTGCCCCCTCACCTGCTGTATGTATATTGTCTGTTAGTGCCATGCAATTGGAATTAGTGGAACATTTTGAGGCAGATTTACCAAGGGTCGAATTTTGAATGCCGAAAAAAATTCGAAATTCGACCAGGGAATAGTGGGGAATTAAAAAAATAATTAGAATTCGAATTTTTTTTTAGCGCAATTCAATAGATCGAATGATCGAATGTGGAAATTCGATTGAATTTGAATCGAATTTTTCGAACGATTTTTAAACAATCGATCGAATTTTTCTTATTCGATCTTAGGGAATGATCCCCATTTCGGTAGGTATAATCTGGCGAAGTAGGTTATCGAATTTAAATTTAAAGAGGAAGTATTCAACCATCTAATTTTTTCGAATAAAATTCAATTTGAATATTCGAATATACGATGGTCGAATTTGCCTAATTTGCATATTCAAAATTAGAATTTGTGAAAATTCGATCGAATATTCAAATCCTTCATGTGAATTAATGTGAATTTAGTAAATCTGCCCCTTAGAGTAATGAGGATTGTAACCTACAGTTCCTCCATTCAGCAAATGAATTCCCACTGTCTCAATTAACTCATTCAGCTCAAGCGGGCTAAGCTTCAATCATCTCAAGCTGCTAATCTACCCCTATCAATTGTCTTTAGAGGCTCTTTTGCCTAATTTTTTAGGTTTTGTTAGAATTCAGTAAAAGCTAGCAAAATAAAATGGTAAA
Organism: Xenopus borealis; assembly: GCA_024363595.1. NCBI lineage: Eukaryota > Metazoa > Chordata > Amphibia > Anura > Pipidae > Xenopus > Xenopus borealis. The sequence goes on along the minus strand of CM044446.1, from coordinate 17,330,667 downwards.
ATCGGTCATTTGGTTCTAGAGTCTTGTCCACCAGGACATTACCTGATGGGTTTTTCCCCTTTTGTGGAACAATGATTGTTAACTCTTTGATGCCTTTTTTAAGCACTGTGAAATATGTTGGCACTATAATAATACATATTATTAATAATAATAATAATAATAATAATGTGTTACTTGCTCAGTTTTTCACTATCAAAGAACTGTTTCAGTTGATGCTTTGAGGCCCTTCAGGCCACATGTTAGGGTATAGTAGAATATATAGACTTCTCAGCTTAAGGAGTCAAGACTTTACGGAATGTAGGACAAAATAATTGAATGCAAATAATTTACTCTCATAGAGGATTACCATAGGCCAGTGCAGTGAACTAGACACAAGGTGTTTTTTTTGTAAATGCTCTACAGCATTTTGACCCTACGTTAGAATTTAATATATACACTGTAGTAAAACATGATCACTCACTGTATTGTTGCTCACGGAGTTGCTCAGCCCAATATAGAAAAAATGGTAGTTAGGCATGTTAGGAGTTAAATTTTCTATCTCTCATTCATTTTGTCTCCATTTCTGAATGCCTGTTACAGCTGGGGCATGTTTGGATCTCTTTTACATGGCAATTCACCTCTCTCAGCACTCAGATTTTTCTCTTTTTTGTGTTTTCTTTAGTAGATAAGAGTGAGTGAGAGAGGATGAATGTGCCATTATTAAAACAACATTTGTTTAATAAACAATCCGAGTAGCTGGAATTCTGATTCTAAAGAACATTTGATGACTTCTCTCATGGCTAAGAGCTCACAAAGGATCATGGTTTCTCTTATTCAAAGTTTTTTTTTTTTTTTTTTTAGACATGGAAGAAAATAGATTTGACTTATTCTCCAGGGTCCTGTTGCATTTCCCCTTTATTTTGAGATTCTTGAAATATAGAAATTAATTTGTTTTGATGTAAAACAAAAAAAAATTGGCAGCTGAGTTTTTAGGATTCATAAATAACTTCCCTCATTTCTACTTCCTACTTTAGGTTCTCCCTGTACAGCTGAAGGAACATTGGTATTACAATATCTCCACACAGCTGCCCGAGGTTTTAGTTCCCCATCCCTGCTGCTCTGTAAAACTCAGAAGCATTGACTACTGGTTTGACTCCAGATACCCGAGTTATGCAAACAGACAGATGTGGGCCTCCAGAGAATCTAGAAAATCCACCTGACCCAAATCTCTCCGCAGTATATCTGGAATCATGTTTTGCAGCTGCTAGTTCTTGGCTACCCAGCTTCTGCTTTAAGGGCCCTTACACATGGGCGTTTTAACCTGGGCTCCCCTGCGTTCTGTTTTGCTGCATTCCATTTTGCTGCGTTCAGCCTGGGGAGGGCAGGTATAGATGCACTCAATTCTTTTCAATGGGGCTGTACTCACACGAAAGCATATAGGCGCTGAACGCAGGAAAAATGCAGCATGCTGCATCTGAACCTGCGTTCGGCACCTACATGCGTTCGTTTGAGTACAGCCCCAGAAGAAAGAATTAAGTGTGTCTATACCTTGCGCTTCCCTGTGGCTGAACGCAGCAAAACGGAACGCAGGGGAGCGCAGATTAAAACGCCTGTGTGTAAGCCTATCCTCACTCTTATCTACCAAATTCAACACTACATACAGTACCACATTTCTCACCCACTTAATTCGATCTTGCCCATTCCCACATCTTATGTATAACTCCCTTACTTTTAGATTGTAAGCTCTCTGTATAGGGCCTTCCTCACCTTCTTGATTGTGTTTGTATGTAACTCCATATGTACAGTATTTAATTAATGTGATGTAGTTGTATAAACACATTTACTTTAAAGTGCTAAGCAATATGTTGGCGCTATAGAAATACACAATAATAATAATAATAATAATAAGGGCCCTAACTTGAACACTTCTAATTAATGGCACAACGCTAAACCATTATCAGCGTATCCTTTTATTTCACTGTCACTTATGTCCACCCCTGTAGCAGTACTCCAGTATGAAGAGAGTCTGGTATTGGAACAGAATATAGTATAACCTCCATTTTACATTTTTCAGGGGACTAGAAAAAATGGTGTAAAATCCAGGAAAGAGGGAAAACTTAAAATCAGGGGAGGTTCCACTGCAGTTGAAACTTTTTGCTCATGCTATATTGCTCTACTGAACACCTTTGTCCCCTTTGCACACGTGCCCATTGCCTTGATTCTGCACTTTAAGAATTTTCCATGATGTAGCCCACTGAATAACTCTCCTGTGCATCCAATATCTCATTTCTTCCTTTACTTCTCTAGATAGGCTTTCATTAATCAAATTTACTTCTTTACAGCCACAAGAGAATTAATGAGTGTTGGCACTGATGTTGGGTGATCTGGCCCACAGTTATCATCCCTGTTAAACATACAGTTGTTCAGTTGGGTTTAAGTCAGGGGTCAGAGCAACCAGGTGAGTTTTTCCTCTTCCATTTCTATCAATACTGTATGTTTCTCACGTTGTGCATGGGGGCATTATTGTGCTGACAAAGGGAATTACTTTCCGTAGCTAATTGCATATGTCTGTGAACCCTACTAAGTTCCTGTTGACCAGTACTATAAATGCTCTGCAAATAATTTAGGCACATAAGTTCTAAATTCTACAAGTGCAGTTGCCAATCGATACCGATCAGCAATTCGTTTTGAGCAGTACACTTCATGTGAGAAAATGAAAGCAAATATCCGATTGGCTACTTCTGGCAACTGTACTTGTGAAACTTTACACCTATGTTCGTAAATAAGTGTAATAGGATAGTAAAGAGGAACCCATTAAAGTTTGGCTAAATATACATGTACAATTTGGACCATATCTCTTAGTGTTTAACAAGACCCTCCACTCTGCATCCCTCTGGTAATCCTCAAATGTTCCTCTGTCTTTTCGCAATTTGACAGCTGCAACCATGTGCATCCATTAACCTCTATAATTAACCTTTCCAGCTACCCTCCGTCCTATGTGAGGATCACTGTATGAAAGGATCATAAGGTTCTTGGCTCACTTCTCCATTGGCAATTCACAAATGGCAACTCTCCAAATACATTTAAGTGTTGTTCACTTTGGGTTTCATTGAGTTGCTGGATTCTTCTGCCAGCAAAGAGTTTGTAATAAAAAAGGGACAGTCAGCCACACAATGCCTTTTCTGTTATCCAATTTAACAAACATATTTGCTCTTGAATTTTCTATCCCATCTTCCTTTCATTTTTCTATAAATTTGTACAAACAAAAAATAGCTTGGACTTGGTTTCTTACCCCTCTGTTCAAGTCCCAAAGGTTTGTGATCTTTTTCTGCTCATTAAATCATTAAAGATATTGTTGTTTTCTTGAACAAATTTGGATCATCCTGACTGTAAAACGCATTCCATACTAATAAAAAAAAGCCAATAAAGAAGTCTGGAATTCTTCAGTTAAATAATGTTGGAATTTTTAAACAGCTGAATGAACTGGCAACTTTTCATTTTTAAAACAACGTACTGTTTCAAATCAAACCTGAATGTGACCACAAATAAACTTCAACAAACTAGAAAACCAAAATTGGAAGGTTCTCTGGGACTTGAGCACCAGTTAAGGCATCGTGTGCAATTTCCTGGTGAGCAAACCAAATGTAGTTTTGTCTTTTTTCAGCCCCAATTTCTTTTGCAGGGTCACTAGAATTTGCAAATATGTGTTAGCCCTGTTTATATTGTGTCTTTCATAGGCATGTGTGTTTGAAATACTTTATTTAACATTCATTCCTGTGTAATTCTTTTATATTCCCCCCACACAGGGCAGGAAAGCATGATTTAATGGAACAAATTCTTTCTTGTCTGTACCATCAAACACCAGTGAGACGCTGTATGCTTTGTGCCTAAAATGGGATAAATGAGCTTCAATGTGCCCAAAATAAGAGATAATACCATTCACACTGGCTTTCAGAAACTGAATCCAAACCTTGAATAGTAGGAGATGACTCATTTTCAATTTGCCTCTCTAGAACAGAACTGGAGAACTGCTTAATAAAAAGCTAAATAAATAAAAAAAACACAAATAAATAAAAACCAACTGATAATTGCGTCAGAATATCCCTCTCTGCATCATACTAAAAGTTAATTCAAAAGGTGAACAACCCCTTCAAAGGAAACCCCTGCAGGCACATGAATAACATACAAACTCCTCCTATCGTTAGCAACATTAGTGACAGAACTAGGAATTTAGAAGTCATTTTTGGGATCTGGAATCAATGTGTTTTGATTTGCTTTGGCATCTGGCTTTTTGAGTGGGTTTGAAATAAACTTGGAAAATATGAACCAAATTTGTGCTTTTTGTCAGTCACTCTAATTATTTAAGCAAAAGGCGCATTTGCTCTGAATGATAGGAAAAATGGATTCATCAAATCTAAACCAAATTGAGTACAGAAAAAAACAAATGAACTGTTAATATGGTGTAACAATACAGCGGATGCAATGTGATGTCTATATACTGCTGCTTCATTTTTTTCCCTAAGAAGTGAAATATTTTGACAAATAGTGAGGTGGAATCAGACTATAATAGGTATACAGCATACAGCAACACCCATAGAACCCTTATGTGGAAAGCAGGACACCTTAAAAATGGTCCCTCCACCCAACTCAAACTTCCTTGACTAGATTTTGTTCAATACATAGAAATTCTAACATAGCAAGGCCAGGTTTAGATTGGCCTACCATAAGATGGAATGCTCAGGACCTAGAGTGCCTCAACCTAATAGAGATCCCATGAGCCCAATCACTAAACTTTTATCATATAGCACAGGGTGAGCCCTTGGAGACACAATCCTGCCCTGGGCAAGGCACACCCAATACCACTTTAACGGTTAATGTTCCTTTCTTTAAGAGCCCAACCAAAAGAAAAATATTTGTATCAGCACAGTGAATGTCCTCAAACTTTGAACCTCATTCCTGGCAACATCTTATGACCAATTTTATAATGTTTCCTGTGCAATCAATTTAAAAACAGTACATTTTATAGTGATTTATATACGAGACTTGGGTGAAAGGACTTGCAAGAAACAAAAAAGTTTGGTTTTGCATTTTGGCCTTTTCTGAAGAGCTGTAACCGTGTTGAAGCCCAGTTTATTGCAGGTTTATAATACACTGTGATCACATATACTGTACCATAGCACATTGGTTTTCATATGCAGTGGGCTAAATTTGGAAGTACTGTATGGCAGAAAATGCTCCATTTAAAAGCAGGTGCTTCATAGAGTTACACTTTTTTTTACCTACACAGAAATTCAAAGCACAAAATACCCTGAATTGCAGTGTTTGTTTCTCCAGAATCCCAGCATAATTGTAGTCACCAACTAGAGCACTATGCACCAATGAAGACCTTAGTGTGTTAAAAATAGCTCAAATGTTGCAGTGCAAGTTTTTCTTACCATTTGGTGGTATCATGTGATTCACTTGCGCTAACCAGCTCTGTGTGCTGGGAGTATCCTGCTACGGGAACCCTTGGTTAAGGCCTCCTTCTCATGGCCAGTGTTGATTCCAGGGTTCCCTTGGGTTTTTGTGCCCTGAACTTGTGTGCAAAATCTATAGGGCAGGCTGAAGTCAATGGGGGTTTTTCACAAATTATAAAGCACACACCCAGCTGTTCTGGTCACGTACCTGCTACCACTTTTCGTCAAACAACAGACCAGCCAAGGTTCCAGTTCAAGGCGTACTGTCATGGGAAAACATGTTTTTTTTTCAAAATGAATCAGTTAATAGTGCTGCTCCAGAAGACACCTGCACTGAAATCCATTTCTCAAAAGAGCAAACAGATTTTTTAATATTCAGTTTTGAAATCTGACAGGAGGCTAGACATTATGTCAGTTTCCCAGCTACCCCACTCATGTGACTTGTGCCAGCACATTAGGAGGGAACTGCTTTCTGGCAGGCTGTTTTTCCTTCTCAATGTAACTGAATGGTATCCAGTGAGACATGGGTTTCTACTATTGAGTGCTGATTTTAGATCTACCACGCAGCTATTATCTCGTGTTAAGGAGCCGTTACCTTCCCATTGTTCTGTTAGGCTGCTGGGGGTGAAAAAGGTAGGGGTGATATCACTCCTACTTGCAGTACAGCAGTAAAGAGTGATTGAAGTTTATCATAGCACAAGTCACATGACTTGTGGCAGCTGGGAAATTGACAATAGGTCTAGCCCCATGTCAGATTTCAAAATGAAATATAAAAAACTCTGTTTGCTCTTTTGAGAAATGGATTCCGATGCAGAATTCTACTGGATCCGCACTATTCACTGATGCATTTTGGAAAACAAAATTTTTTTCCCATGACAGTATCCCTTTTTCCAGTCATCCTCTGCACAATTGTAGCAATGGGTAAAGCAATAGATGTAGTACAAAAATCTGAGAAATCTGTACTGTTCATGCACACACCTAGTGTGTTGCAGGGATGCCTGAGGCACTGGGCCATGATGGCAGCATGATGCTCTTAATAAAACTGGTGTGTAGTGTTTTTGAAGGGCTCATCCCAGGGTAGCAGATAACCAACTATAAAGCCTGAAGAGTGCCTAACAACCTAGCAACATCTGTTATTCCCCATTTCCTTATCCTTTAAAGAGAGTTCATAGGCTCAAATTAAATTATTAAGAACATTTAAAGGTTTTTGCATCCATTTTAGGGCTTTACATTTGTACTTGATTTAGCAAATAAGCTCTTGGAATTGTATATAACAATGTTGACCCTTCAGTGTGTGCCCCTTAAGATGGTACAATCCTATTCCATCTAATGGTTGGTAATAAATACAGTTCTACAATATTTCAATACAATATGGTGCTACACATATGATATATCTCATTGAAAACATAACTTACATAACTTTTCATTAATAATAGTATTAAAATGGCATTACATTTATTTCCGCCAAAGGCAAGACTGTTAGTATCATTAACCTTAAATTGTTGCTTTGGTGAAACAAAGTCATATCCAGACGTTACTGGAAAGGATTACTCTCTAGCAAATCCAAGGATACATCTAATTCCTGTTTAATGTCATGAATGCTTGTTAATCACAATATTCTCTTCAGAAAGTTTGACAAAAAAGGCACTGGTATTAAATGTTTGTGTCCTTCATAGCACACAGAGACAAACACCCAGCCAGACACACTAAGCCACCATTATAAATCCTCTAGGTACTTTAAGTGGATACTGTCACAGGAAAAACAAATTATTCAGTTATTTAATAGTGCTGCTTCAGCAGAATTCTGCACTGAGAGAGATGTTTTAATATTTCCTTTCGAAATTTTGCATGGAGATAGATATATTGTCAGTTTCCCAGGTGCCCTCAGGACGTGATAAACTGATAAACTTCAGTCGATCCTTACTGCTACAGTCGCTCCCAATGGCTTTTAGGGTAGAGACACAGTGCTATTCGGGGGAGATTAGTCACCTGCCAAAAAATCACCTCTTCTTCAGTCAACTAATCTCCCCGAACTGCATCCCTGCCAGTTTAAAACTAAATCGTTGGCGGGATGGCACTCTGAGCACTTTTTTTTTCCATAGTTGGCAGAAGTTTCCTCATGAGGCAATTTCGGGCGACTTCTGAAAATGAAGCGCTGCAACTTCCATCCTGTTGCAGGGATACTGTCACAGGAAAAAAAATTATCCAGTTATTTAATAGTGCTGCTTCAGCAGAATTCTGCACCGAGAGAGATCTTTTAATATTTCCTTTCGAAATTTGCCATGGAGACATATTGTCAGTTTCCCAAGTGCCCTCAGGACATGTGACTTATGCCCTGATAAACTTCAGTCACTCCTTACTGCTACAGTCGCTCCCAATGGGCAGCTAAACAGATAGCAGCTACCCGACACCCTGCTGAAGGATTTATTTGCATTGATAAAGGTCCACATGCTTCTTACTTAAATCTATTTGCAAGCCATAGAAACCTTAAAATGATTGTCACAATTTTTATGGATTACTTTTTATTTCAAAATATTTTTACTTTGCAAATAATTCACACTACGCTACTGATTCTGAGCTTTAAGTACGAGCAAGCTCTTCAGGATGAAACTGCTTTGAGACATCTCCCTTAAGAATTGTAATTACCACAACATAGGTCATGCTTCCACACTACCGAGTGGTAGATGTGAATAGCACTGAAACAGTAAAAATCTTTGGTTCAAGAATAAAATTTAATATGGTAGAGTGAACATATGGGAGGCCTGTGATCTCTTGCTTTTCAAAGCTGTGTTAATGATTTAGCCTTGTACCACCTGATCTCCATCCTGATGGTTGTTCTGCTCATACACTGCTAGAAATTTAGACTAGTTCACAAGACATTTAAAAGCAGAAACATCCAATTGATTAGAAAAGCATTTTCCGAAAGGTCGCATTTAAGATGATATGGGTCACAAAAGTGAGTTGTATATGAAAGTTAAAGAGGTTTTAAATCGCTTGGGGTGGGGTTAATTAAAGGAAATGGCCTTTATTAAGGACTATTATACAAGGATGGTATCATTTCATCAGTGAATAATGTTCTTTTTCTTGGACGATAGTAACCAACCTGGAAATAACTCAAAGATCAATATGTTATTGACCAGAAAACAAAAGCACATTCAGCTCATTACAGTCGTGCCCTGGTTATTGAATGGATGGAGTAATTGTCCTGTTCCCGACAATGTTAGGCCAGGTTAAATGTTGCAGTTAACGTCCGAGAGGTGCAAAGTTATTTAAGTGCTTCCAGAGATACAGTAGGTAGCTCCATTTTTATCAGGATCTCCTTTTGCCACTAAACTGATGTTACATAAAGAAGCTATTAGAAGACTTCAAAAATGCATAGTGTTTCACCAAAAGTCTCTGTGATAACTGTAGGTTAAAATTTGCGCTGATTAATCAAAGCAACAAATAAGCAGGTAGCTTTTAGGGTAGAGACAGAGTGCTATTCGGGGGAGATTAGTCGCTTGGAAACAAATCACCTCTTCTTCGGTCGACTAATCTCCCGGAACTGCCTCCCTGCCGGATTAAAACTAAATCGCTGGTGGGATGGCACTCGGAGCACTTTTTTTTTTCCATAGTTGGCAGAAGTTTCCTCATGAGGCAATTTCGGGTGACTTCTGAAAACGAAGGAAGAAGCGATTTGTCACCAGGCGACTAATCTTCCCCAAATAGTACCGTGTGTCTCTATTATAAAATCAAATATTTGATTGGCTGGATTAATGCATTTTAAAAGTAATACAGAAAGTCACCAAACAGTACATCAAACCAAAACATGGGCAATAGACCCCCTTATTCAACTTGAGTACAATGAATAGTATTTGAGCTGAACGTACTTTTTGCCAATTCATTAAATATATGTTTTGTGCTTTATTGATCTAAATGGGCAAAATGTAAGATACTCCACGTTTTGGTCCTTGGATGGTATAATGATCAGAATACCAGTGCAAAGATACTGGTACACGGTACTACATCTCATTACTTGTCTCACAGCAGTTGGGCAGTATAGATCTTCAAGTACAGTCACAGCAATTGTTAGAAAACCTCCATGCCTTTTGCTATTTCAAGTGCTAGGGATCCCATAGGGAATCTTGGTCCTTGGCAATTTTCCTGCTCCTGAGCTCATCCACTTGTGTCCCTGTCTTGCGGCTTGATCACTACAAAGGTGCAATCCCTAACTACAATCCTTGTTGGAGCCAGAAAGCTGCTTGCAGTGGAAACTGTTTAATGTTTATTCATTAAATAATATATGTTTTTTGCTTTATTGATCTAAATGGGCAAAATTGAAGCTACTCCACGTTTTGGTCCTTGGATGGTATAATCATCCGAATACCAGTGCAAAGATAAACAGGAATCCATTATACAATTGAAAGTCCAAACATGGAGTAGCTACAAGCATTCACAATATTCCAAAGCAGTATACAGTAACTCTGCCTATGTGCCTTATTAATACATTAAACACACAAACCCTGAAATAAATAACATCATAAATGACTAACTAGTAATATACAAAAAAATAAAAAATATCCATATCTTAAAAATAACGTGAATACACATTAAACAGTTTCTACTATACAGGTACAGATCTAGTACTGTTCTCTTAATGGATACAAAATACACCATCCCTCTAGAGAGCAGCTTTTACCATTATCATGAAACCATTAAAGAACTAAATAGCTAGGGCCATGTCTAAGAGGTTCTAAGTAATTATATTACAGATGATTCAGGTATATTTAAAATCCTGTTCTACATATAAAAGGTTCTTGTTTCATCTCATATTTTATTATCCTAAGTACATTAACCATATTGCCTTTGACTTGCCTTGGGTCATCTAACCAATTCCTACAATTAATTTATGGTTAAGTGGTATGATCGTTTCCCTAATAAACAGAAAGGCATTTGCTTGGTTTGCCTTGTGCATTGTTAGAAGTAGCTCTGCTCTGTTTATCTCAAAAATTTGTCTCATTTCCTGTTTTCATCCTGACGATGGCTTGTGAGCCGAAACACTGTATAACTATATACATACATATATATATACACACATATACATATATATACATATACATATATATATACACACATATACATATATATACATATACATATATATACACACATATACATATATATACACACATATATATACATATATATATATATACATATATATATACATATACATATACATATATAT
>CM044446.1:17300532-17319905 GCA_024363595.1 Xenopus borealis | reverse complement strand
TACATATATATATATACATATACATATATACATATACATATATACATATATATACATATATATATATATACATATATATATACACACACACACAATCCAAGCGATGCCAGCACTCACGAAATTATGTCATACAAACACTGGCCTTTCTCAAAGTACTTAATCAGTTAAGAGAGAAGGCTTAAATACAAAAACTGGCAGGAAAAAAACAGCAAAAATGACATCTATGCTGCATCACTAGATAGATCACACCTGATCCCACTATAATCCCAATGAAATGAGTTTAAGCTATGCCCATACTTAATTCACTAGGTACATTTCCCAATATAGATCACAATAATAAAAAAGATTAAAAACATAACAGTATGTAACAATTCATTCATTCAGCATTGTGGCATTTTTGTGTAGAAAAGATAGCCAATCCAGTAGATAAAAGCGGGGCTTCCCGTGCAGTCCCACAAGTCGACTCCATCAATCCAGTTGCCAAAGTCACATATGTGTAACTGAGAAAGATGAAAAGACCTGCCCCTCAGTATAAATCCTCCTATAGTTTCTACTATCATACCTGCTATCATACACTTACTTGTTTAATGGAACTTATATTACCCATAGTTAAATTAGTTAAAATATTATCGCACTAACCTCCCTACTACTAAATTTGCAAGTATCACTACTGTTGTCACTGTTATAACACTAAAGTTAGTGTGATCAACACCCTCATATTGATTAAAAAAAAAACAATAAAAATGTCATAATTGTGCCCCAATGTGCTTGAACAGAGCCATATAACAGTAAGTCCAGTGACGGCTAAGGAAACCTTAAACCCATCGATATTCCTGCTGATATTTTTGAGATGTTTCATGTGCATATCCATACAAGAGTATATACAAAATGTATACAAAAGAAAAAGAAATTCATATGTGTACCACTAAAAACCCACATTAATTAAATAAATTTGTTCATTAATTTTAAACCCCCTCACCCATGTCTGTGTATAGAAGTGAATCCGCGAAACCAAAAAACTACCTAGAAAACTAAAGTAAAAAATACAAAATTAAAAAATGTACCAAAAGTCTGTACAGAATCTATAAAAAATAAATAAAATGAATATATATGTCTACAAGATGCATTAATTGGTTCATTGTTAACTAATTAGTTCGTGGAAAACTATAACTGTCCAAGGATAGTTCATCCGTAGTCGATCACAAGTCACATAACTTGCAAGGTAAAGGTTAGTAAAAGTGGGACTTCCCGTGCAGTCCCACAAGTCGACTCCATCAACCCGGCCGTGGTCACTGAACTATAACGCAATGTAAAGATTAGTGCAAGCAGTAAGTGGACTCCAGAGTATGTCTCTGTAAACACCCCTGTTTATTGCCAAATGCTGTTAAATTGACCAAGTCCCCCCGATCTCCAAAGGGGCCACTTGTTCTCACTAGGTGATACCGGACAATAAATGGTTAACAATACCCAGTAAATGTATAACATTCAAGGGCTGCTCAGTTTCTCATGCTCTGGAGCGAGGTTTGTAAAAATGGGACTTTCCATGCAGTCTCACAATCAACTCTATCCCCCCATTCACTCTCAAAGCGTCACGCCACAGTTACTATACGAAGTCGGCCGAGCTCACCAAATGCTCCGTGTATGTGACCCGCTCACAGGTGTATACATCTTGCACAAGTGTATTCATCATGCACTTGTGGCCACAACTCACTCGTCGGTAAAACCAACTCGGGCCAACAATGCATCAGTGTTAAGAGGAGGGGGGAGCGTTGTCCATATTAAAAAGGAGGCTAACTTACAAATACTTTTGATCCATAAGGGTCCTGTGTCAAATTACTGTCCTGTCTCCCTAACTCCCAGAATGTATTCTGTTCTCCCGTATTACTAACTTTTTACACACCCATGATCTGTTGGACCCTCTGCAATCTGGTTTCCAGCCTGGTCACTCTACTGTGACTGCTTTGTGCAGAGTTACAAATGACCTTCAGGTTGCCAAAGCCATAGGTCACTTCTCCATCCTTATCCTCCTTGACCGATCATCTGCATTTGACACCGTTGACCACTCTCTCCTGATGCAGATTCTGTATTTGCTTGGCATCCATAACCAGGCTGCATTGTGGCTTTCTTCATACCTTTCTAACATTCAATGTCTCTTGCGCTAACAAAACCTCATCTCCGATTCCTCTTAATGTAGGGGTGCCACAAGGCTCTGTGCTTTGTCCATTGTTGTTCTCCCTGTACATGCTGTCTTTGGGAGATCTCATTTGATCATTTGGCTTTAATTATCATCTGTATGCTGATGATACCCAAATATATTTATCCACCCCTTTATTAACAGCTGAAACAGAGGCTCAAATCTCTAACTGCATCTTGCAATCTCCAACTGGATGAACCAGCGCCACCTCAAACTCAACAAAAACTGAACTAATCATCTTTCCACCTAAGCCTGGCCCTACTCCCCGTTTTACTATCTCTATTGATGGCATGCTCATTGACCTGGTCAACTCAGCACGCTGTCTAGGGGTGATATTTGACTCCTCTCTCTCCTTCTCTGATCATATTAACATCACTGTCAAAACCTGTCATTTTTTCTTTCTTAATATTGCAAAAATCCATCCCTTCCTTTCACCTGCTACAGCCAAGACATGCATGCATGCTCTCATCCTATCCCTACTAGATTACTGTAACCTTCTACTAACGGGCCTGCCTAAGTCCCATCTCTCCCATCTACAGTCTGTATTAAATTCCGCTGCCAGAATTATCCTCCTCTCATCCAAAAGGGTACAGCCCCCTCCCCTGTTGAAGTCATTATCATGGCTTCCTATAAAACAAAGAATAACTTATAAACTTCTCTTCGTAGCCTTCAAAGCCCTTCATTCCTTTACACCTAACTACATCTCATCTCTTGTTTCTATATATATGTTCCTGATGGAAACCTCCGCTTGGTTGTACCCCCCACTTCTACTGCTGTTTCCCGTGTCAAACCCTTCTCTCTTGCAGCTCCTTATATTTGGAATGCCATTCCTGCATCTCTCCGGAGAGAATCCTCCCTCAATGTTTTTAAAACAAAAACTCAGAGACTGCGTCTGGGAGCACCTGGATAACACCTGAACTGGGAACTGGTACTTATACGACAGTTTCACCCACTGTAAAAAGCACTTTATAACCCCTCCAAATTGTGTCCGTAAGTTACCCTCCCATTTAGACTGTAAGCCCCAAGGGGTAGGGTCCTCCATCATCTTGTCTCCTCAACACTGTGTAATTATATTTTATATTTATGCAAACTGTATTTATAATAATGCACTTAGTTACTTATTAATGCAGTGATCCCTTGTTTGTTAGTACTAAATTATTGTTGCTGTACAGTGCTTTGCCCTCAAGGAGCGCTATACAAATAAAAATATACATACATACATACATAAGGGTATGCGTGAAGCTCCATGCTCGACCCATATGATGGATTAACGATCCGGTGTAGATTGTGCAGGGAAGAAAGTTGCTGAAAAGGATATATGTTCCCAGGAGGTTCAGGCTGTCTCAATCGCCATTGATTAAAGGCCGCAGTATGGTATCTACGTTGCTGTAATGTCCATGATTTTTTCAACACCAGTGGTATTTTTAGCGTTCTATTTAGACTTCTTTAAATCAAAAATTAAATAGAAGTACACAGGTGCACGGCATTAAATCTGTATACAACAATCCAAGCGCTGCCAGCACTCACAAAATAAATTAAATAAGTTGCCTGGTTGCACAGCCAATAATTATGTCATACAAACAAAGAAAAAGTCAGCATGCTCAGGACTTAAAATAATTAAAAATAAAATTTATTTAGGAACTATGGACTGATGTTTCGGCTCCCATGGAGCAGTCGTCAGGATGAAAACAGGAAGTGAGAAATCTATATATATATAGCTATATATATGGCTGTGTTTAAATGTTGAAAAGGCAGAGCAGGGCTTGTATAGGACCCAACATTGCAGGGAGGTGGGTACTGGAGAGGGTCTGAAAAGTATCAGGGAAAGTTTAGGGAAGGTTTATTTAGTGATAGATAGTGTAATGGTCACTATAGGAGTGAGAATTAGAGGCAGGGTATTTAGAAAGCAACTTTCTGGCTCCAACAAGGATAGTAGTTGGGGATAGCACCTTTGCAGTGATCAAGCCGCAAGACAGGAACACAAGTGGGTGAGCTCAGGAGCAGGAAAATTGCCAAGGACCAAGATTCCCTATGGGATCCCTAGTACTGGGGAACATCAGCACTTGAAATAGCAAAAGGCGTGGAGGTTTTCCAACAATTGCTGTGACTGTACTTGAAGATCTATACTGCCCAACTGCTGTGAGACAAGTAATGAGATTTAGTACCGTGTTTGCCCATTCAAAGAAATTTATAAAATGTAAAGTTTGGTGATACCTTTTATTGGCTAACTGAATAAGTAACAATTGCAAGCTTTCGGAGCACACAGGGCCCTTCGTCAGGCAAAATACAAATGAACATTGAAAAGGCACATTATATAAATACAACTAGATCACTGAAAAAGGGTTTATGGGCAATGAATTAGAAAGTTACAGATAGCAAGAAATAACTTGTAGAAGGTAATAAAAGTAATTAGGGTGGGTTGTAAATAGTCCAGGGGTCTGGATTCAGTCAGGTCAAATAGTTTGAACTAGACTAAGACAGAGTGGGGTAAGGTTAACACAACAGTGCATAATTAGGAATTGGAAACTAAAAAGGTGAAGATACAGATAAGGGTACCACTGGGTTGGATAGAATATGGAACCAGACCTATCCACTTCACACTCCCTTACCACACTGTAACAAACTGACAATGGGAATAGTGACCTGTAGAGAAAAGAATATTCTAGACCAGATATTGTTAAGTCCCAAAGGGTGAAGACTTTAGCTTTAGCCAAGGAAGAAAACACTAGTACAGCCAGCACCTTAAGGAAAGTGTCTAAGATGTAGATTGTCCTTGGCTGTGTTTTCTTCTAGGTGTCATATCCTTAGTTAAAGTCATATCTGGACATAAAACTCCTGTCTCTGTTCAGACCACATTCTAGGGAGTTAAACTTTCTCATGTGTTTGAATTCCCACTCCTTCCCCTCCTGTTCTGTCTTGAAGTTACCCTTTAAGGGTTGGGGCAGACGGAGATTCGGGGAGATTCTGTCGCCTGGCGATTAATCGCTGGTGACAATCTCACCGAACTGCCTTCTCCCTGTTTCCAACTTCAGGCGATTCCGGAAATCACCGCGCTGCGTGTGTATTAGCGCTGGCGCTTTTTGATTTTAACAGGTGGCGGACAGGGAGATTGTCGCCAGCGATTATTCGCCAGGCGACAGAATCTCCCTGTCTCCCCCAGCCCTAAAACTGTGACCCGAAGATTTGATGCTGTGGCTATTGCTGCAGAAGTGTGCTGCCACTGGGACATCTGTGTTGCCAGGCTTGATGTTAAACCTGTGGGAGTTCATCTGCTGGTGCAGTGTTTGTCCCGTTTCTCCCACATAGAGTCCAGTAGTGGGGCATTTCAAACACATTATTAGGTACACCACATTGTCCGATTTGCAGGTAAATTAACCTTTTATCCGATGTTCCTGTTGACTGTGTGATATTGGTACCAGGTCTGTGCACACATACATGCAGTAGACTGGGTACCAATACCACACCGTCAACAGGAACATCAGATAAAAGGTTTACAAACAACCCCCACTGACTTTTTTCATTTTGTTTTATTTGTGGTTTATTCATTTTCTCATTACATAAGAATGTTCCAAAAGCTATGCATTAAGGAATTAAAGCCTTGGTTTGTTATACATTGGGATGGATGGAAAAAAAACAAAGATTTCTTCCTTAGTAAAAATACCCTATTGCTAGTGGTACAAACATAGTCCTTGTAACCTTTATTCTGTTCTTTTTAATGTCTGAAAGGAATATCTGCAGAACCCAAGAGTTCAAATCACTTTTTAAAGAAAAACCTGAAATATGGCTAAGCATTTGGCATAGTACGGTTATTCTCAAATTGTTTGTTTTAGCCTTGACAGGTCATTCGTCTGGAAGTCTATTTGGCAAAAGGGTGCAAGAAGCAAAACAAAACCCATCAAGCTGAAATAAATCTGTTTCACTTGCTTCCCTTTCTGTGTGATTAACATTTTATATCTGCAGTTATTCAAGACACAGCCAGTTATGCCTTTATCTCAAAACAATGAAATACAAATTAAAGGGAAAGGATCACATTTTAAGTTGGTACAAATATCTTCCATAAAATGAATTCTATTATTCAGTGTCATTATATTGTTAACTAAAACATTGATTTAATTTGTTCCCCTTTCCTTAGACCACAGGGTAATGAAAACCAGTTTACCTGAAATAATGGACACAACTTGGCAACTCCTTTATCAATGATTATTTTAATACACATCCACAACTAGTTAATATCAAGAGCTACTGCACACTATGAAAAAATAAATGCACCTATAGAACAGAAGCACTAAAAGCAAGCCAACAAGTAAGTCAAACTATTCAAAAGAGAAGAGGGATTTGACAATAATAAGCTGCTGAAGACTGTCTGGACTGGCATAAAGACATTGGGATATGTTAAGACCGCCCCTTAAATAACTAGAAAAATACAAATGCAGTATTATGAGGAATTGCCTTGAGTCCTCATAATACAATCTACATAAAACATGGTCATTAACATGAAGGCTCAATTAACTGGTGCCCTGATGCTTTATGTTTGAACAAAAATTAGCTTAGCCCAGTTATTTTCAACTGAATTGGCAAACATCTTTCAATTTAGAATAATCAAAGTAAAATTCACTTGGCTTAAAGTTGGTCACTTGGAAAGCTTAATGGGGTTGTTCACCTTCCAAAAGGTATTTTCAGTTCAGTTGGTTTCAGATAGTTCACCAAAAATAAAGACTTTGTATCAACTGCCTTCTATTTGTGATCATTTTTCTAAAATTGAAGAGGAAAGTTTTATTTCTTATGTTCTTGTGTCTTTCTAAAGAAGCTCTGTTTGTGTGGATGGGGGTCCAATAAAAAAATAGAAACAACTTTTAAAAAGTCTGTGTCTCTGGAAAAGTGTAGGTGAGGTGAACAACCATGAAGGTTACACTTCTCCAATTGTCTTATTTGGGGAAAAATGACAAATTGTAAAGATCTACAGTATAAGTGTGTGGCTGAACTGCACAGTTAAAGGAACAGTAACAGCAACAAATGAAAGTGTTTTAAAGGAACGACAATGTTACACTGCACTGGTAAAACTTGTGTTTGTTTCAGAAACACAACTATAGTTTATATAAATAAGCTGCTGGGCAGCCATTCAAGCACATGATATACAGCAGTTACGTTTTGAAGAATCCCATTGTATACTACAGAGCTTCTCTGTGATCTGCTGTGTAACATGTTCTAGAGTCCTGCACGGGTCCATTTTTTTCAGAATCCCAATCCACAACTCGCACCCACATTCTTACCCGCTTGGACCCGCAAGTACCTTATCAGCAACCCGCTGACCATCGAGATTCAGGAAGAGCTGTCATTGTGAACAGGAAGTGACATAATCGGAAAAAGGCGGAAGTAAGTGTGATCAGGAAAAAAAAGGAGTAAAACTCACTATTTAAAAGACCTGCGACCTGATCCGCCACCCGCAAACCTGGAGAGCCACCGACCCGAGTCTATACCTGCTCCCAAAAATTCTACCTGCAACCCGCGGGTACCTGTCCCGCTGAAGGACTCTAACCTCTGCCTTTTCCCCTTTTTCAGCTTTGAATGGCTGCCCCATCGCTACACAGCATCTTGTTTATATATACACTATAGTAGTGTTTCTGAAACAAGAACACCAATTGTACTAGTTCAGTGCAGAAATACATTACATTGTCATTCCTTTGAAACACTTTCATCTTTTGGTGTTGATGTTTCTTTAAAGGGCAAGGAAAGGCAAATAAATAAAATCCCATTTTTACTTTCTTTAATGAAAAAGAAATCTACATCTCTGATATACTTTAATTAAAAAATGTGTACCGCTTTTATAAGAAACCTTACTGTATGCAGTGAAATTCTCCCTTCATTTACTGCTGTGGATAGGAATTTTCAGACATTCCCTAACTTCTGGCAGGGAAACAATCATACTTATGAACACCAGGGGGAGCCCCCACCTTACTTACCAGCCATGCAGAACTCCAGCAGCTTTGTTTTTTGATCATTTATGACGACCCCTAAGAAGCCCAGATCACACTGAGCATGTGTATGTAGTCTAGTCTTGCAAAGATGTATAACAAAGTTACAAGATGACAGCCCCCTGTGCACAACTTTGAAAGCATAAATCATTTGTTTGATTAGGCGTGTGGTGCAGTAAGTTCATGTTTATGTTTAGTATACAAAATACAGCATTTCAAGCCTTATTCTATTTTACACTTCCCTTGCCCTTTAACAAAGCGAGGGCAATGGTGTTATCTTTGGTTATAGTTCCTGCTTGCCTTCCCATGGACAGCTCTAGATACAGTAATTCAGAGATTATCACTATTAGGCAATTGCATCAATGTATCCTCTGCATTCACTTTGCTCTGTTAATCTGCACAGAAGGGATATCATCAAATTCCATCCGAAATAGCAGATATGCAAGAAGCATAGATTTAGCTACAAATATGACTTGATATTTTGTATATTTTGATTGCTGTTGAGGTGAAACAATGCTCATGAACAAGATTAATATAGGGGAATGTAATATAAATCGGTAACACAAAAATTATTTGCAAATTAAGCCTTTGCGCCAACAAATTTTGCTTTGCGCGAATGCAATATACCTTTTGCAAACCCGGAAATGGTTTAGCGACCACTTCCACCAGCGGAAAGCCGTTTGCGAATTTTATACCAATGCGCTGTCAATGTAATAAAACTTC
The DNA here is from genome assembly GCA_024363595.1 of Xenopus borealis. Classification (NCBI taxonomy): domain Eukaryota; kingdom Metazoa; phylum Chordata; class Amphibia; order Anura; family Pipidae; genus Xenopus; species Xenopus borealis. The sequence continues at coordinate 17,311,016 of CM044446.1, read as the reverse complement.
TTACTGAAAAAGTCCTAATGTTTGCTCCTAAAGATTACGTCACCTTCAAGCACTTCTTAAGAGTGCGCAATTACAATCCGCAATGTGCAATAACGCAATGCAATAACCGTTTAAGGAACAATATTACATTGCGTGATGTGGATTTTTACTCTTATTGGTGCGCAATGTTTTTCTCTTTGTGACTTTAATTACATTCCCCCAATAATGTCTTATTGGCACAAACACAAGCTTGCTACTTTCATGGTCCATAGAACATAACATGCTGAAGTTGAACAGGATATACAAGATTATTGGTTTAAAAAGGTTTAATATTTTTGGGATTGGTGTCTGGCTAAGAAAAAGACAAGAAGAAATACAAAATAGGTGTTTGTATCAATGAATGGCTCAGAACAAGATTGAATCATCCAGATTATGCATTATCCACAATATCACATGAATGTAGTATGTTCTCTCAACACCTAAGAGCCTATGGCCTTGTCTATGGCATTCAACCCTAGGATTCTACGGCCAGGCAAATTCTGGGCTGATCTGGACTTGATCTAAATGAACAGTTAACCATGGATGGCTGAATAGCACAATAAACTTTCATAAAATACATTTCCTACTAAGAATACAAAATACAGTTGGGTATAATATGTAAAGCCATCCATGTGTGAATAGAAACTCTTCACTTTCACAATATTTTGCAAATAATGAAAAACTTTTACTTCTTTCACAGCTTTGTGGTTTCAATAGTATTTCAAAATATTATGGTTTCAATCTCATATAAACGGCTTACTTTTGTCAATTTCTTGTGCATGGTAGAGAATCTTAGGGACATACAGTAAAAAATAAATGTTCAGCTGCAATTTACATTTATAGTTTAATACCACTGTATGTCTTCTAAAACCTTGCTTAGTTACTGAACTGTGTAATATTGTTCATCAGATGTAACACCAGCAGAGCTGTACAATCCAACATTAATATATGTTGCTGCTGTTGACAATCGTCAGCTTTCACTACAGTTTTTCCCACTGTCTTGAATGTCTTTGCCATGTCTAGTGTAGCGTAAAATATTGGTACAAGTGTTTGTACTAGACTGGCATAAAACAATGTTATCGTTTTTATTTTTAAATTACATTTAGCAAAGAGTTCTTTTCCTGAAAGGGAGGGGGCAATCTAAAGTCTTACCTTACAGATAGGTAATGATGTACCCCACCTCTGCTCGTTCAGAGACATAATGAGAGGGTTGTAGTTCAATTTGAATGAGGCATCAATTAATTAAACCTAAAACAGGACTGTGGATCTCTATTGTAGCGTGGAGGAGGAGGAATTCGTGGTGACAGGCACCTGTGGTGGGAGCAGGAGCTACAGAACAAACAGATAACTTGAAAAGAATGACATCCAGCACTTGTCCAAAGCGAGTCTGCTGGACCTCAAAGGTTTCCATGTGAGACGCCAAGTCATGAAACACCTGATCAAAGTCAGGCTGAGCTTCCTCAGAAGGGTCCGAGGCCAGACATGCTGACGCTGCACGTTTTGATGTGCTGACGTCATGGCACTGTGCTCGACCCCTGGGCACCACCATCTTGCCAGCAGAGCCGAAGAGGAGGAAAACCAGGGACTCTTCACAGCTATCTTTTAACACAATCAAGTTCTACAGTCTCATAGACTGTGCAGTAGGTGGATATTTGGAAAAAAGCTAACTTTTCCATTTTAATTAATTAACTAATTAAGTAACGCTACAATAGTGTAAAGCACATGCTTGGACATCTTTGAGCACTCCAAAAAGGAGTTTGTATGATACCAAGATAAACAAGGAGTTGACGTGTTATTCTGTAAATGACAAGAGTTATAGCCATAAACACTGCCGTGTTAAGCCTGGTTGTATTCATATCATCTTGCTTGCTATGAGATATTGCTCCTATATGACCTTCCAGTGAACACATATCAGTTTTGGATGATGCTGACTTTAGTTTACACAGCCCAGTAGTGTTCAGCTGAAATGCCCAAATGCAAAGTCATTAGGGTATCAAATCATCATTTACAAGGATTACATTTCAGACCAGATTCCAAGAGATAATTTTTTTTCTCTGCTGTTCTTTTAGCTTCTCCATGTGCGGATTTTTGGAATCAGAATAGCTGACCATATGATAGCAAGCCACTTGCCTTACAGTATTAGTTGGCAAAAGGATATCTAGCATGCAATAAAATGATGTAGCACAACAGATGTTTAAAAACATATACAGGTACCTCTGTTGGAAATAAGACTATTGAGCAGGAGGGCTTTAGGAATAAAGGGTGGGTTTACAGAAAGGCCGATGAACGAGTGCCACTCTTCTGAAAAACTGAGAAAGGAATTATTATAGGAGAGCTGATAAATGCAGAAGGTTTAAAAGAGGGGTGAAGAGCAAGGAAGGTTTGGAGGGGACTGCTGAGGGAGAGAACTGTGGAAGACTTGATTAGTGAGGAAGGTTTGCAAAAAGACTGATAACCAAAAGGTATTTGGAGAAAAGATTACAAGTTTAGAAAAGGAAGGAAATATTGTGTAGGAAAGATTAAAAATTTTGCTTATGAGACATAGTTACATAGTTAAATTGGGTTGAAAAAAGACTGAGTCCATCAAGTTCAACCCCTCCAAATTAAAAACCCAGCATACATACACACACACACACACACACACACACACACACAACACATCTCCACTCTTTCAAACACAAACCATATACCTGTATGCCCATAGCTATACTAACTGTAGATTTTAGTATCAAAATAGCCTTTGATATTATGTCTGTCCAAAAAAACATCCAAACCCCTCTTAAAAGCATCAACAGAATGAGCCATCACAACAGTGCATTCCACAACCTCACCGTCCTGACTGTGAAGAACCACCTACGCTGCTTCAAATGAAAGTCCTTTTCTTCTAGTCTGAAGGGGTGGCCTCTGGTGCGGTGATCCTCTTTATGGGTAAAAAGGTCCCCTGATATTGGTCTATAATGTCCTCGAATATATTTGTAAAGTGTAATCATGTCCCCTCGCAAGCGCCTTTTTTCCAGAGAAAACAACCCCAACCTGGACAGTCTCACCTCATAATTTAAGTCTTCCATCCCCCTAACCAGTTTAGTTGCATGTCTCTGCACTCTCTCCAGCTCATTTACATCCCTCCTAAGGACTGGAGTCCAAAACTGCACTGCATACTCCAGATGAGGCCTTACTAGGGATCTATAAAGAGGTATAATTATGTTTTCATTCCTTGAGTTTATGCCCTTTTTTATGCAAGACAGAACTTTATTTGCTTTAGTAGCTACAGAATGACACTGCCCAGAATTAGACAACTTGTTATCTATAAAAACCCCAAGATCCTTCTCACTTAAGGAAACTCCCAACACACTGCCATTTAGTGTATAACTTGCATTTATATTATTTTTGCCAAAGTGCATAACCTTGCATTTATCAACATTAAACCTCATTTTCCAGTTTGCTGCCCAGTTTCCCAACTTAGTCAAATCACTCTGCAAAGTGGCAGCATCCTGCAAGGAACCTATAGCTCTGCACAATTTAGTATCATCTGCAAAAATAGAAACCGTACTTTCAATGCCCACATCCAGGTCATTAATAAACAAGGTGAAAAGCAAGGGACCCAGTATAGAGCCCTGCGGTACCCCACTAACAACACTGGTCCAATTAGAAAATGTTCCATTTACTACCACTCTTTGTAGTCTGTCTTTTAGCCAGTTCTCTATCCAGGTGCAAATGCTATGTTCAAGGCCAACATTCCTTAATTTAACCAGTAACCTTCTGTGTGGCACTGTATCGAATGCTTTTGCAAAGTCTAAGTAAATCACATCCACTGCCTTCCCAGAATCGAGGTCCCTGCTTACCTTCTCATAAAAAGAAATTAAGTTAGTCTGGCAAGATCTATTACGCATAAAACCATGCTGGCACAAACTCATAGTATTGTTATTTGCTATGAAGTCCAGTATCCTATCCTTAATTAATCCTTCAAAAAGCTTTCCTACCACCGACGTCAGACTAACTGGCCTATAGTTTTGAGGCTGAGAATGGGATCCCTTTTTGAATAGCGGCACCACATTATCAATTCGCCAGTCTCTCGGCACCATGCCAGACCTCAAAGAATCCTGAAAAATTAAAGTAGAGGTTTGGCAATAACAGAGCTAAGTTCGTTAAGTACCCTGGGATGAATCCCATCTGGGCCTGGACCTTTGTCCAGGGGGATTCATTTAATATTACAGTTGCTAGACAAACGTTTGGCATATAAAAGCATGTACCAACTGGCTTTGCTTATTAAATTAAATGAGATGCTCAGCACCAGCTCTTACCAATTAAGCAGCATAAGGTACAGGAATGTACTTTGCAAATTACGGGCGCCCAGGTGAGGCTATTGAGGTTTTGGAAAAACCCATTACCCTCTCAATTATACTTGGCTTAAATACTGGTACAGTAATATCAGGTAGGTAGGCTGAAATCAAAGCTGAGCCACGAGTTACTTGTGCCCAAGGAAAGCATCTTGTTGTTTTACATGCCACCGGCACAAATCAACCAACCTTCCTTCTGCCCATGACTCCAGGCACCCCACCTGCCATCCCAGTACTCACATTTGTTTACCTGCTAACCTCTTACCATTTCAGGAACAAATAAGGCAGAGTGGAAGCAGAAGTAGAGTATAGTGTTTTTTTGTGTAACTTCTATAGTGAAAATTAATGCAGTGCAGCCTATACACTCAAATGTTCATATAACCATACATCAGTAAAGATGCATAACTAAGAATTAGCTAAGCTGTATATTAAATTACCTAAACTAATGGTACTATCATATCAAGTAAGAGCATTTCCTCATACAAAACTGAAAAAAAAGATTGAGCCTGGATAACATTTTTTATATTAATTTTTTAGAATAATTACTGCACCGAATACAAGAGACCAGGTCTTTCAGAAGTATTAGGTAGGGTTATTGATCAGCAAATGTATTGAATAGAGTATTGGTAGAGTCACTACCAATCAGTTGCTGGATTGTAGTCTAGAACAGCAGGTAGATTGTTCAGTTGATTAGAAGTGATTGTACACCCTCAGAGAGGATCTATAGAAAGACTTACTACTGCTGATTGGAGGAAACCAGCATCTCTGCTGAAATTGAAATCTAGCTTTGTGTAGGCTTACCAAAAACAACCTTTAAATGAGAACTAAACCCTAAAAATGAATACAGCTAAAAATTTGATATTTTATATGCTAAACTTATTGGACAGTCTACAGTCTACACTTGTCGAAGGGAACCACCAATTTGAAAAGTGTCTGTGACACTCACATACTCAGGGGGCTCTGAGCAGCTGTTGAGAAGCTAAGCTTAGGGGTCGTCACGAATTATCAAGCAGAAAATGAGGTTTGTCTCTAATATAAGCTGATTTTACAGGGCTATTAAAATCTGATGCTAGTTGCACTGGTTTCTGTGCTTCCATGTAGTAACGCCAGGTACATACCTCTTCTGCCACCTTCCCCTAGCTCAGACCTCGACAAATGACAGCTTTCTTGCGTTCTTGCGCCCTTCTGGGCAGACACGCTTGTGCGCTTGAGTCTCCACGGCCGCAACCCTAGCTTCCTTGGCGTGCAAGTCTGCGCATGCGCACAAATGCTTGAGGAAGGGGGCGAAGTAACCTGGCCGGCTTGGCCCGGCACTGTGTAGTAATTATCTGTATTATTTTTTTTTTTACACCAATGTATTTTATTACTCTATAGGCCCCTGCCACCAATGTTTTTGAAATATATTTTCCGGGGCCCCAATTTGTTTTTTTGTACAGGGGGCCCTGGCACCAATTAAAAAAAAAGAAACTTTTATGGGTGAGCCTGGAGTCTATGTTTGTTTTAACTTATAGGGGGCCCTGACCACCAATTATTTTATTACTTGTAGGGGGGCCCTGATCACCAATTTTTTTTTTTTACTTATAAGGGGGCCCTGACCAGTAATTACTTTTTAGTGTGGGGGGTTACCATTTTTAGAGCGGATGTCTGTGTGGTCTTTTAACGGTGGTGTGGAGTGGGTGGGAATTATTGTACGGGGGCCCATGATTTCTAATGGCGGCCCTACATACATGTAACATGTGCAAACCCGCTTCTTCAAGAGCAGTTCTGCTATGTTTTGGAATATAAATATTTGTGTCCCTGATGAAGTCAGATTTGAGACAAAACATGTTGGGCTATTGAATTGGACTGTATGGGAGCTGTTATCCAGAACCTCAGGACCTGGGGTTTATGGATAATGGATCTTTCCATAATTTGGATCTTCATACCGTAAGTCTACTAGAATCATTTAAACATTAAATAAACTAAATATGCTGGTTTTCCTTCCAATAAGGATTACGTATATCTTAGCTTGGATCAAGAATTGGGTACTAAAAAAAGAAATTCATTTTAAAAATTTAGCTCAATTGCATAAAATGGAGTCTATGGAAGATGGCATTTCCATAATTTGGAACTTTCTGGATAACAGGTTTCCAGATAACGAATCCCATATCTGTACTTTTTATTTAATAAACATTTACCATTGATTTTATACAGTAAATGTAACCTCTTCATGATGCAACTCTCCACAAACTGTACATGAACACCCCCACTAGTGATATTCACCCATTGGAGTCTATGAGTGTCTTTTTTTTGTGGCAAAACATGGAAAAACCTGGTGAAAAATTTTGCTCATCACTAGCTGACTGTATTACAGAAATATGCAAGTGCAATAGTTTTTATTTAACAAAAATTTTAATTTATGGGAGCTTGTGTCCCTCTCCATGTTCACAGATGTGATTGGCCAGACCAGCTATACCGAAGAGGCAGCACCCCATATTGGCAGTACTAATTGGGATTTACACATTTAAGTGTTGAGATACCAATGGGGTTATGTAATAAAAGGCACTAAGTTTGTCCAGGGGCAGTAACCCATTCCAACCAATCAGCAGGTAACATCTACTGGTCACCTGTTTAAATGCAAACATCCTATTGGTTGCTATGAGTTACTGCTCCTGAGCAAACTTAGCTCCTTATATTACATATGGGCGTATGTGTTTTGTTAGCTACATACGCTATGGTTCAGTACCCCTTTTGTCTGGATTTTACACTTTTTATTAACATTTACTGCTTGCCTGAGAGCACCCTTAAATAATTTTTGATATAGTACTTGTAAGAGTAGCTCATGAGAAGTGTTCAAATGTCAAAGATATAGGAGCCACCAGGGCGCTTAAAACTGCTAAATGCACTCTGGCACAGAGTCTGACACACTATGAATTTCAGGCTTATTCACCATTTGTCATGGCTTTGTGCTGCCTAAACACTGCTTACCAGAAAATATCCTATAACAATGCAATGAACGTGCCTGCAGCAGAATATTGAATATATGTCATTTAGAAGGCTATGGATAAGATTACCATTCTTGTATCAGTTAATTAAGAAACCCCTCAGCAACTATTTCTGAAGGCTTTCAAAATGAATTTCTTCACCTTCCAGGATTACAGTGAGCTCAAGTTCAGAATTCACCCCAATGGCCAAGATGAAGAGCAAGAAGGAGGCCATGGCTACAGATAGAAACAAGCTCTTTATTCAGCAGTTACCTGAAGGCACATCAAGGCAAGGCGAGTATAAAGAGTTGCTTCAATGGTCAAGTTAGACACAGCCAATGGAAGATTAGAGTATTGTTATACATATTTCAAACGTACTGTATAAACATTCACATGTTAACACACATACTGGACTTTATTGGAATATATAGATGGACTACAACACTTGGGGGCAGATTTACTAATGGTCGAATTTCGAAGTTAAAAAACTTCCAAATTCTACCATCAAAATTTTTTTGGGGGGCCATTTTCAATTCAAATCGAATTTTGGGCTATTGGATAGTCGAAGTAGCCCAAAAACTTTTTTCGAAAATTCTCTTCGACCTTTAGTAAATGTGCCCCTTGGTTAATACTTTGTACATCTATGATCATACATATTACATATAGTAGCATGTTGTTAAAAAACCCTTTCACAAATCATTTGAATGGTGGTCCCAACATGCACTGGTTATGGAGACCACTGCATAAAAAAAAAAATCACAACTTGGGAGGATTTATGGGAACAATACATTAGTCAAGAAATGCAGCCAAGTATGGTGGGGTCAGGCATCGAACACTGTGGGGAAAGTGGTAAATAGTTTAAATAACCACATCAAGTTTCATTTTAATCCCAAATCCCACTTCCCTATTTATTGCCTTTAGCATGAGGTGCTTCTGAAATTTTTTGGTTCCAATGATTTCACATACAACTTCTGCCCTCTAAAGCTGTTGTTGGAGATGTTGATAGCTTTGAAGACTGGAGGAAGACAATGTTCACCAGCCCTATTGAAAGTGGCAGCTGCACAGCAGAGCCGGAGGGCCCTAGGCAAACCTTGTTATGATAAAGCACCACAGAGACATCAAATCTCCTTCTCTCCTATCATATGAAAAGCCCAAAAACATTGCAATTTTTGCAGAGCTCTGCAAAAAAAATTGCTTAAAGAAGGCATGTAAAACCCCCTCTGCAGCAATTTTTCAAAGCTACAGTATTAGGTGTAATTTGTTGGCTCAAGGTTGTTAGTCTTGGAAAACCTCAGATATTACTATGACATACCTCTGGCTATACAAGTATATCTCTCAGGTAGAAACATAGAATCAAATAAATACATGGTATCTCCCATGTATGGTAAACATTTGTTATATGTATGGAGCTCCCTTTCAAGACTCTGTGGGAGAAGCAGGACACGGATTACACCACACACAGCTTTATTATGAACAGTTGAAGACAGATGTTCCTGTGGTATCAAACTCCAGCTGTAACAAGTAGGGATGGCGCGAACCGCCGAAAAAAAACTTCCGGAAATTTGCGAACGGTTCGCGAACGGTTCGCGAACCCCATAGACTTCAATGGGAAGGCAAACTTTAACAGCTAAAAAAGATATTTCTGGCCAGAAAAATGATTTTAAAGTTGTTTAAAGGGTGCAACGACCTGGACAGTGGCATGCCAGAGGGGGATCAAGGGCAAAAATGTATCTGAAAAATCCATTGTTGACACAGCGCTGCGTTTTGTGCTGTAAAGGGAAAAAAGTCACTCAGGTGGTTGTGGACACTGTAATATTATTGATATTTAGACAGAATGTGAACAAGCTCACACAGCTAGATGGCAGTTGTTTGAAGAACACACTGGGCAAAAAATGGCTACAGGGCAAATAATGCCTACAAGGTCAACGTATACACTACTACAGCGGATTACGTAAAATATATTATGGCTGCTTGAAAAAAGTCACTCAGGTGCTTTTTCTGGAGAGGGTAATATTATGGATATTTAGACAGAATGTGAACAAGCTCACACAGCTAGATGGCAGTTGTTTGAAGTACAGTAGATTACTAGCCAGCAAACTTACTATCCACTGTCCCTGAAATCACTAACAGGCAGCTCTCTCCCTACACTATCTCTTCAGCACACACAGGCAGAGTGAAAAAACGCTGCAGGGCTTCGGTTTTTATAGGGAAGGGGAGTGGTCCAGGGGGTGTGGGGGTGGTCCAGGAGGGAGAGCTTACTGATTGGCTGCCATGTATCTGCTGGTCTGGGGGAGAAATGGCAAAATAAAAGCACCAACTAAGGCGAACCCAAATTGGCGAACGTCGCGCGACGTTCGCGAACTTCCGGCGAGCGCGAACACCCGATGTTCGCGCGAACAAGTTCGCCGGCGAACAGTTCGCGCCATCCCTAGTAACAAGTACAGAACAGATGATATTACTGTTGCTATAGTAAATCATTATCTACACAGAGAGGGTGAAATTGAATATAAATTAAAGCAAGAATCCTCCACTTTGGCCTTTGTGTGTAATTATCAGTTTGAATTACAAGCTCTATTTCCTTTTTATGCATCCTTGAATCTGCTTGGCGAATATTCAAAACAGTGACCTTTAGCTTCAAGAAACTTCACTTAGTGATATGGGGAGAGGCCTTACACCTGTGGGTCCTGAAGGTCAGGGACAAGTTCCACACACTGTCTGTGGGACACAACCTCCATATTTATAGACATGGGTCTGCCCCTTTTCACAATATTGTGTGGGTCAGGTGTGGGTCTATGGACTGGTGGAAAGCTGTTGTAAATCCTAGATTTAAAAAGGGATTACAATCTCAGATACAGTAGATGTAACATCTGTGGTGGTCAATTTATTTGAAAGCTTGTTAATGGAGAACATTCAAAAGGTTATCCTGATAAATGGCATTATGAGCAGTAACCAGTATGGCTTTCTGAAGGATAGGTCATATGAGAAATTTTATGATGAGGTAAGTAAGATGCTCTATGATTATGTACAAATATATAAGGGAATCATATAATAATACTCTCGAATACTTTACTTGCCAGTAGGTCCTTCCAACTGACCTGTGGGCACCCATTCCGATTAGAAGAAATATCTAAATCTTCGGAAGGGTTTTTTTTTTTTTTTTTTTTTT